>CM034150.1:302121085-302503585 GCA_019776745.2 Taxus chinensis | reverse complement strand
AGTTAAAAACTATTTTTAATATAAATATTGGTGTTCTAATGAGGCCAAGAATGGGCCAACTATAATGGAAGTCAACTAGAATGAAAATGTTAAAAAGAAAATAAGTAAATGAGGTTTTAAGAGTCCATTATAGTATTGGTAGATTTCATATTCCCCTAGGCAATTTCAATCAAAGAGGTTACTTACCTCCAAGTGTAGGGAGAATGTGAACATGAATTGAGGCTTCCCCCTTCTATGCAAGTTGTCAATTTTTTCCAAAATGGGCCAAAAATTTACTCTTCAACACAACTTACTTCCCATTTTCTCTTCAAATTCATTATTGTCATTTATGGTTGTGGTCTACACAGTGTCATGTATTTATACCTAAAAACAATTATCCTAAAGGATGGTTATGATAAATGATAATGCATAGTGCAATGTGTTGAAGTGCATATGTTCATGTTTTTAGAAGCACAAGGGGTTGAGGGGGGGTGAATAATTCTTAAAACAAATTTCCTTTCATTTACCAAACCATACATTCATCAATTATATTGTTCATGCAACATTCATAACTAGATGTTCTTATTTAGATATACAACAACAACCACAATAACAAGGAACAAATTACTCAACACAAGAACACCATATGTAAGTGGGAAACCCTCACGGGGAATAAAACCCACTGAAACTCTTCTTATATTACTCAAATCAAAGTGATTTAGTGAAGCACCAACTTCACAAGGAGCACCAACCCCTAATTTAGTAGAGCACCAACCCTACAAGGAGCAACAACCCCTAATTTAGTGAAGCACTGAATCCACAAGGAGGATACAACCCCTTAAATATGACCAATAACCAAATCATCCACCTTAAGATATTTGATCCCTGATTTTTCTTCTACCACAACTGATGGAGATCACAATTTCATCTCATAAACCTTAGCTCACACGCTAGGTCTTCAATCTCTCACATTCTTACTCTTTCTTCACTCGTCAAAGCTCTAATCACATGCAATCATGATCTAAAATCTTATTCATCCTATCATGCTCTTCCTAACTAGTTTCAAATGGGCATTCTAACTCAAATAAGTGGAGATCCAAGAACTAAATAATCTAGACCGTGAATTCGTCCCTCTAAGAGCACTAGTTTCTATGTGTATCGGTTAATATTAAGCACTTGAATTCACTTCTTGATGCCTTCCAGGATGGAAAGATTTTCAGTACCTTATGGTAGTTTCATGCTATGAATAGTCTATGGAATGGATATCATTTACCTGAAGGTTAAAATAGTTATATATGACTCAACTTCTTCGGCAAAACTAGCTAAAAACCTGGTAATTTAATGGGTGCTAAAAATGTGCTTAAATCCCCATGGGCACGTTATTAACAATGACCATGTACAATGAATTCAAATACATATAAATGACCCATAACCATTTACATGTAAGTCAACAATAAATCATGTCTGAAATGTCATACATACGTCATCAATTTGAATCACGCAACCAATCAAATTTATATTCTAGAGTGAATCTCTATATGTGTGCCCAATTGGAATTTTGGGAAGAATATACTTATGAAATAGATCAGATTCCTACACTCTTCATAGACTCTGAATGTCAATCTTATGCACATAAATAACTTAATGTGTAATTACCTCATATGTACCTAGAAATAATACCATGCACCCATGTATTTATAGAATTATTGAAATTGTGAAAAAGAACCTTTCTAAGCACAGTTATTTGTCATGTAGACATCCAGGTCTTCAAACCATAACTAATTGTAAATGGACCAATACAATCATGCCAAAAAAGTTGTTTCCAAAGGTTATCTCATAAAAACATTTGATACATAATTTCTAAAGACCTCAAAATGGATTAATTATATGCTAAAATTAATCCTTCTTCACATTATAGCTGATAGGAAGCATCACCCAATCCATCTCATGCTTCAAAAAACATAAAACTGTGAATACTAGGGGTAACACATGTTGTCTTCAACTATAAAAAATGTTCAATGCTCAGGGAAGTGAATGCCAATAGAAATCATGTCAAATTACCTCATCATGAGGAAAACCTTATATAAATAGAAATATCTCTATAATTATCTTTCCAAATAAAATAAGAATCATCCTCAAATAGGCTCCACTTGTAGCTCAAGTATGCACATTTTACTGAAGACTACTATTTGAGATCCCAAAACAATCCCTTTGACACAGTCAACCTATTATGGACCTCAAATCACCATGTACTTACATGGATCATTATCCTGAAACCTTCATTTAATATCAGATAAAAACTAGAGAATCCCAAATATATCATGCACCATGTAATTTTTTCATGTTACTCCTTTGGAGCATCCTTGTCCTAAAACCTTCTTCTTCATAAACTGTTAATTTGTAGGTAGGGCCCACTCATCATCATGGCCTCAACCATACATTTATGTAAATATTACATAGTCATATACAACATAAAATAATAATTTTTTATGAATCAATCTAAAACTTGGATCACATCTACTTTGACTTTCATGCTGAAATTTGACTCCTAGCTAGGGTTTAACTAGGGTTTTAGACCACTTTACCTTCTTAACATTCGTTCATAAAATTGACCGTAACAATTAACTGATATCTTCATTATTTTTTTGAAACCTTATTTAAATCACCATATAATATTACCTTGAAATTTAACAATAATCCCATGTAAAGCATAATTGTATTCACAACGAGTATCTGAAGTTAATTGAAATTTCGAGTTGGGAAAATACACTTGATTTTCACCCTTTCTCACAAAATCAGTCATATATAAAAAAAATACACATCATGGGCACCTAAATTTTTTCTCAAAGCTTTTTATCATTAATACTCATTCCTATAACATATATACTAATCATCATAATGAAAACAAATACAATTAATCCTAACAATCTCTCCAGTCACTAAGACTTACCTAAGCTTGCATGTTATATCCTTAGTATAAAAGCTAAGGGGGTGTAACTGAAAAAAGTGCAATAAATGATGGAAAAAACCTCTGGAAATGACCCAAACATACATGATATAAGGGGTATGATAGGACCTAGAATTCATGATATCCATGAGCTCATTTAGCTCCAAACCACTATGTCACACCTCCAATCTACTTGTACCTACTCCCAATGAGCACCTGTAACAAATTGAAACTAGCTTTGGTACATATATTATGCCACTAGTGTGAGTGCTCAAGCAATCCCAAAAAACATGACTTTCTAGAAATACATGGAATAACATGTGCTGGTCCTAATGAATCTAAGAAGCTCACTACTATCATGCCATATTATCTAATAGGCACTTGTATAGGCTTGTTAAATAGCAAACACAGCTCATGAAAGGTTCCCATTTGTACTTCAGCTGATATACATATAAAACATCATGTTAGCACCATGAAAAACATTATGACCATCATACAACATTTAATTTATCATTAATGTGGTTTTTCATCATAACTGCAAAACCCCATCCTTAGGATTTCCATAATGCCAATATCAGGTGCAATCCACTAAGTGCTCTCATTTATAAATTCTGTAAAATATATCTTAACTTTTATGTGTAAAGGTATTTCTTGTTTTCATTGAGTAAATAAGGATATGTTGTGTACTACCTCCTTCAATCTTATAGATCACCAAAAGTTTTACCATGGCCACTTGCCTCATGTCAAGGATATATATATGTATGTTGGGAAATCATACAGTGTGGCCCTTAGGGGAATATTCCATAAGTTTTTCACTTTGAATATTATAATCTACCAATTGATTGGTTTGAACCCATTGCAAGTCTATTTATTTCCATGAGTTGCCCAAAAATATGAATGCATGGATTTGATCTAGGTGGAAAGTAGCAATCATTTGATGAGACTCATTGTAATGACAAACAAAGTGCATGGCACAAAAAAATGCATTCACTTTATAGGGGTTTGAAATGATCGAAGACAAGGTATGAAAGTTTAAATTAGGTGCAATCATCCAAAGGTGGAAAGGGGACTACCAACTTATGGACCTCCTGAATAATAAACTTGATAATGGATAAGTTGAAATCATTATGAGATATCCACAATAATGACTACTCAATCTAGTGGAAGAAAATGACACGTATCAGTTGTGCACATTTCAATTAGAAAAGATATTTCCATTTCTAGTTTGGTTGAAAATATGCCCCTCCACATCTAAACTTCCCCTTTTTCCATTTGAGAGGATGTTGATGCGCATACGAAATTTTTTTGATGAAATGGCACGCAAAATGGAAATTGATAATGAACAAGGTATACCATCTCACAAAGAAACTATAGATATTGGATGACCTCAACACAATGTGAAGTGACTTTCACTACGAAATAACTCTTCAACACCTTTCTTATTCTAGTAGTGTTTAAAGATGGATCTCGACCCATATGTCTAAATCATATAAGAATAATAGGCGCACATACAATCCCTCCACCATTACTCAACCCAACTATCCAATCCTACAGGTAACTTATACTCAAAGTTCTAATAAAATGAAACAACCTTGTTCAATTTTGAGTTGTGGATGTTCAAGTTCCACTTGATCCAGTGCTCCTATGCAAAGGATATACGAATGGTCTTAACTTATGTTTGTTATTAATTTTGTGTGATTCCACACTTAGTACTATCAAAACACATTAACAAAATATTGGGTAAGTACTGAAATCATCCATCTAGTAAAGTTGTGACAAAATCCAATTTCATATGAACCAAGGATTTTATATTTTTCATGGCGATTCGGATAGACTTAAAAATAGTTTTGAAAAGAATTACATTAAATAAAATGATACTAGTACTAGAGTATTTGTGTAGAATGCCAAATGTGGATTGCATCGTAGAAGTTCCCTCTTAGGGAGTTAAATATCCCCAGACCTAAGACATTCTCCTCCCTTAATGGATCTTCTTGGATCACAACTCTTTCCCAGGGCAATGGAAGTCACCTTCAATCCTTCAATGAAATGTAGAATTCTCCAATGCCTCCCTATCAGTGGCTTCAATGAAACTTGTGTCAGGTGTGATTATTAGTTATGAATGAGATAAGGGGGGTATACTTATGCTTTTCCATTGATGGTACATTTTAGCAATAAAAAGATTATCTTGGACATGAAATACTTGGTTGAAGAATGCTTTCAAGGGAAACTTGCATATGATAGATACGAAAACTCCACATTTAGGGTTCACCTTCAAGTCTTCAAATTTAACTTAATTAAAGCCTTCTAAACGACCACTCTATTGCACTACATCGGTGTGATTTCTAGTTACAATGAATAATTAGACTTATCTTTTCCACCATGGTACATTGGATTGTACATGTTTATTTGGTGCGAAATGCTTAGTTGAGTAAGCATATGACATCATAAATAATCATTCTCTTAATTGTAGAACAATACCCAAAGAAAATAAATTTAATTTTTAGTTTCTTTAAATGAAATTAGGTGTGTAAGTCAACATCAACAACAATACACTATAGTGGGTCCATTCATTGAAAATTTTCGGGGATGAAATATGATGTTTGAACTTGCACAACATGAAATTGGTATTATTTTAGAAAGTTAATCATGAAATGGTTCATGAGATATCCACATAATACCAAATATAAAAACAATTTCCAACGTGAGAAATATGAGATGGCAAATATACAAAAGCTAAATATGGGAAATGTGTAAATGTTGGGCATTACCTTTTTCACATTATACATTCTTCTCCAAATGAGGACAAATGGCCTTTTCATGGTTTACAAAGGGTTAATTAATTCCAATGTAGGTATAACCATGACACTTTATAAAATACTGACTTTGATAGGTTGGTCGAGCTATATATTTTTTTAATTTTTGAGAGGTGACCAATATGGAAAAATATTTTGACATATATCTAGATGGTATGATTAAAATATTTTCCATATCGAGAAGAAAAAAAGTAGAGAATCTATCGTGGGCGGTGCATGAATATGTTGAAATAAGTATTGAGTAACATGAGTCAAGTTAATAAAAAATAGTATTGCAATTAAGAATGACGTTGCACTACATTTTTTTAGCCATATGGAGGGGTCACTCAGTCAACATTGTTAACTTGTTCATCAATTCTAGGGTGCCAACAATTGTCCCTTACACAACTGAAAGAAATGGAAACTTTTGAAAAACTACGAGCTTTGTTATTTTTTATTTATTTTTATTTTTTTATGGTGCCAAAATTTTCAAATAGACGATGTTTGAATTGTTAGATAAGACGAAGACATGAATGGAAAATTGGAAAGAAAATAGTGGGAATTAAATACCTGCATGTACCATACCTATTCCTTGGATCAGTAGATACTTCCCACCAAAATAAGATATGTTACTTATGCTCCAATTTTTCATCTTGATCTTGCTCGCATTATTTATGTGAATGCAATTAGAGCTTAAAGGGCCCAAAATAAGAAATAGGGAAAATCCAATAGGTTTGAGGTTTAAAACTGATGCAGGAGCATAACTTATAAATACCATAACTTTTGATATGACTATCGGATTGTCTTGAATTTTTTGAGGGCATTAGATCTTGATTATTAATATGCCATGTTTTTTTTAACAAAGGTTTGGTACCACTTTGACATATTTTCAGGGCCAAATTCCTTCATCCAGTGGTCTAAAATTAGCTTGGAACCTTTTTTGGATTTGTCTAGAACTTAGAGTTTTAATATATTTTTCTCTACTTTATGGAATAGCCAAGATTTGGTGTAAGCATTCATTTATGAAGGCATATATTTTATGCAAAATGTTGGGCCCATCTAAGGTATTTTATTTTTTAGGGTTTTTTCTGTTTTAGGGTTTTTTTTGGGTTTTAGGGATTTTCTCAGAGATAATGGGAAATAAATGGCATATTGTAATGTTGTAAAAGATTAGTGTGGATTCAGGAATGAGAAGGAAACTATTTTGAAGCTTTTGGAGTTTATGAAAATTATGTATGTGTTTTGGAGGCATTTCAACCTCTTGTAGTTAGATCCACAATAATTGGTACTATAACAAGATTTGGATCTTGCGGGAATGGTGAAGGTAATATATATTACATTTGTCTATGTGATTTATTACCTCTATTGGATATAAGCATGGATAGATGTGGGAGAGGAGGTTATGTTAAAATGAATTGGGTCATTTAGTGTGATTGCACAACATTGAGTTTTCCCTAAGTGTGGGACCTTGCAAATTGGGAAAACTCTCCAGATTGAGGATGGTTCCTACTCCTCTGTTTAGGTGTATGCATGTAATTTTTGCAGAGGTTATGATTCAAAATTCCTACTCTAAAACTACCAAGGAGACAGGGTTGAGAGAAAACATGGAAATGGAAACAAAACTAAGCAAAAAAAACAAACAGTGATACACCAAAGGAGTGTTGAACTTCTTGTTTTGTAAAATAGACACAGATCATGGAGATGCAACACTAAAACATGCACAAATTACCAAAATGTAATGAAGGATCAGAAGAAATAATAAATGCATGAGAGGATTGAAAATCGATCACAGAACATACATTATCATTTCCAAGTTTGATATAATACATTGCAATAGTAAGGAGGCAAAAAACGAGTTAAGTCTCCATGGGAGGTCTGAAACTCCTTCAAATCCACCTGCTAAGGAGAAAAGAAGAGCTTGCAAGAGCAAGAACGTCCAACATTACAAAATGAGCCAAAACTGGCTTTTAACGATGAAAAAAAAGAACAGAGGAGAGAGAAACGTGGGAAATCCATTTTTTTTACACCCACCAACCGAACATCCATTAAAATGGTAAGGGAACCTCTGCAAATCCATTTCCCAATGTTTTTGAACATGTTGGAGAAGAAATGGGTGCCATACCGCATTAATTTTTGGTGGTTGGATGTCATTATGCATTTTTTCCCATGCCCAGGACACATTTTCTTCAATTTTCTCCCACCAAATTTTCCCAAAAAATCAAAATTGAAGCTTTCCATGGCATAGAGGGCATTGATAGCTTTCCAATGGTACCAAATTTGATGAATTTTGACCACTGGATCGAAAGATATGACCTTTTGAAATTCTGTACGAAATTAGGGCAAAAATGGTGAAAAATGGGTCAAAATTGGGGTCGGCGGGGTCAAACCTTAAATTTTTCCCTTTGATTTCAAATTGGGAAAATTTCCCAAAAAAAATCCGCACCCCGCCGATGCGCTGATGACGTGTCATAAAAATGACACGTGGTGGCCTCTGATTGGTGCGGAGGTGTGCTTCGTTTTCTTCCTTCATGGGCCCGCGGCCTCAAACTTCACCTTTTGCCCTTTTTTAAAATTGGGAAAATTTTCCAAAAACTCCACATCCCCGACTCCCGATGACACATGTCAGCTTTGATTCGGTGGGGGTGCAGGCTTCAATTTTCATCATTCTCCTTTTGCATTGGCTCGCGGGCCAATTCCTTGACTTTAACCCTTTTAGCCCAAAAAGGACTAAGTGGCAAAATTCCTCCCTGGCCCCGCGAGTCTGCTTCCTTCCTTTGTCGGGCCCGCGGGCCAAAATTTCCTTTGTGCCTTTTCCCCAAAAGGGCTAAGTGCCAAATTTATCTCCACACCTCTGCCGCCAATTTCCTTGGTAATTTTCCTTGGTAAATTTTCCTCCTTACCTCCGCGGGCCTGCCCAGGGAAAATTTCCCCTCCAAACTCCACCGAGCCATAACTCAAAAAATACAAGGAGTTAGGAGGACTTCTTTACCTTTCTAGAAAGGTGGAAAAATTCTCTATCTGATGAAATCATACCCAAAATTTTTTGAGTCCCTGAAGCATGCAAAAAATTCATTTTAAGTACCAGCAAAGGAAAAGGAGGAGTTAGCCAAAAATAAGCATGGGCTTATTTTGGATAACAATTTTGGTGACTCAGAGGGGTCATCTGCCTGCTAGATGAAAAGACCAGCTACCTTGAAGCATCCATTGGGCATGGAGTCATGATAGATAGCCTGAAAACTGATCCTCTACTTGAAAACTTCCCTTTTAAACCTCTTAGAAACCACTGAAACTGAAACTTCACCAAATGCCAAGACAATGCACTGTGCAAGAGCAAAAACCAGCACCACAAAAACTATGTACAAACATGAAAATCATACATACCCCAAGTGGGATATGTAGAGTGTGCACAAGCACTTATTCTGCTGAAAGAAAACCTACCTACTCTACTCTAACCAAGAGCAAAGGTAAGCTAAACAAACCCTGCAACTGGTTGGGAGAAGTAGCTTCCCTTTCTCAAGAGAGGCAGCCATGTAAATGATTTGATACTGAATATGGCTGGTTGTGAGTGAAAAATGACTCTAAGCTGTCCTCCACCCAAATCATCAAGGTATCAACATTAATGGGAAGTACCTCCTCAAGTTGACTGACATTAGACTCCAGGAGGTATTGATGGTGACCCTTGGTACTTTGATGCTCATCCTCATGCCCTAGAAGTAGGCATGACTTATTTTGGATTCTCTCTTGGCTCTAATGAAGCCAAGTAATTGATTGGGCATGGTCTGATCCTTTGGATGTGCCCATTTCTCTGAATTTCAACTCCAAAAATGGAGTCTTCTTGTGGACCTTCTTGGGTGGATGGTGTGGAAGAAGTGGTGAAAATATCTTGCTCTTCCCCTTCCTTTTCCCATGAAGAACATGGAAGATTTAAATCTTCCAATCTTGGTTCCAAAAGGCTGTTACAAAACACAGGCTGTTGTTTTTCAATGTTCTCCTTTGTGGCAGCAGGCTCTTGATGTTGAAGAATGAATGGTGGAGAAGAGAATGTTGTAATTTCAGCTGGCTCCTCATCCAAACATTCTTCTAAGTCTGATAAGCAATCAAACTCTTCAATGTCCTGCTACTGCAACAAAGTTCTTCCCTCTTGCATGGTGACCTTCAAATCTGCATTTTCTTCACCATGTGTAACTTCATTTTCAAACATGAAACTTGGCAGCTCGAACTCATCCAAAAAATCATATTTTTAGAGAGATGAAGTGGGAGAGAAACATGAAGTTTCTTGTGCATCTTGCTCATAATTCAATGCCTTTTGACCTATTTTATTCACCTCCATAATGGCTTCATCAATCAAATCAGCCCCTTCAAATGAAAGCAAAAATGTATCAATAATGCTTCCTTCTTCTGTTGTTGCAAAAACTGACTTGATCTCATCCATTTGCTCCTCAAAAATGGGATTTTGAGCTGGTTTTTCTTCCTCCATAATGACTGATTTTGCAGTGCAAATTGGATCAGCATTTTCTTTGGGCAAAGTGCCAACATGGACACCCAACTCATCACCAAAAAAATGCTGATTCTTTTCCTCTTGTTCTTCACTTCTTCTGCTGCAAACTCAGCCTCAACCACCACTGTTTCTTCAACTCCAACTTCCTCTTTTGGCTTCACCATCAAGGGGATTTTTGAAAACTCAAATTTAGTAGCCCAACTCTTCAGATTTTCTATCATTTCTTCTATGTTGGGTTCCTCTTCTTGTTGTTCTCCTTGACTGGTTTCTTGGGTCTCTTCCCAACATGGACTTGGGAATGCAAGAGGAGGGGTGGGTTGTGACTCAACTAGTTTTGCAATTATTTGTGGTGGTGGAGGAGGTAGAACTTCTTGTTTCTTTGGAGGGAATGGCTGTTTGGAATTGGGGAAAAAAGGAAGAAAACTGAAATGGGATGGAAGACTAGGGGATGGAGAAATGGAATTAACACTTGGGACAATAATGGGAAGCTTGAAACTTGACACTGCTGAGATAAAATAAATTGGAGAAGAGGAAAAGAAAAAGCATGAGATGGTGTGCTTACCCATTGACAAGGTTGTTGAATACTCCTCTCATCACACCTCTATCTCCTTCAGTCCACTTGTGCAAGCAATGGGGCAGCATTTCAACCATGAAGTCAAGTTTCTCTTGAGGGTTGTAATGTCTTGGAAAAGGGCCTCCCCATGGACAAGGTGCTCTGAAAAAAATATGAAATTCCTTCATTTGTGCTATGCCCTTTGATTGCACCATGTTTGCCTCCATTTTTTGGATCTTCTCCAACAAATCTGCATTTTCTTCTTGACTTCCCTCATAATCTGCATACCCTTGTGCTTGACATGCTTCATAGCCAAACTGACTTTGGCATTGCTCAGATGGGTATGCATATTGGTTTTGAATTTGATCAAAATGCTGATCTGGAGGATTTGAAAAACATGTTGGAGGTGGGAAACATTGTTGCTGTTGTAAATGCAAATTCCATGGGGAAATGAAGTCATGATTACATAACTTCATGGAATGAAAGAAGAATGCAGAGATGTAATGAAAAAATGAAAGAAAATGAATGGAAAGAAGGTCTGCAACTTCAGAGATGGGTTGTTGATCAGATGGAGTCACTAGATGTGTTTGCAAGTGCCTCCAAAGGCTGAAATTTTCACCATAGGAACACATCAACCTGTACAAAAGGGCATGAAGTGGAAGACCTCTAAGGTCCCACCGGCATGCCAAAACTGTTAGTGCAAATTCACAACACCCCCCACTGGGTAAATGACCTTTAGATCTGCAGTCCAAAATTGGGTCATTTAGTGTGATTGCACAACATTGAGTTTTCCCTAAGTGTGGGACCTTGCAAATTGGAAAACTCTCCAGATTGAGGTTGGTTCCTACTCCTCTATTTAGGTGTATGCATGCAATTTTTGTAGAGGTTCTGATTCAAAATTCCTACTCTAAAACTACCAAGGAGACAGGGTTGAGAGAAAACATGGAAATGGAAACAAAACTAAGCAAAAAATAGAACGGTGATACACCAAAGGAGTGCTGAACTTCTTGTTTTTCAAAAAATAGACATAGATCATGGAGATCCAGTACCAAAACATGCATAAAATTACCAGAATGTAATGAAGGATCAAAAGGACAATAATACACAATGCATGAGAGGATTGAAAATCAATCACAGAACATACATTATCATTTCCAAGTTTGATACAATATTTGCAATAGCAAAGAGGCAAAAAACAGTTGCAGTCTTCATGGAAGGTCTGAAACTCCTTCAAATCCACTTGCTAAGGAGAAAAGAAGAGCTTGCAAGAGTAAGAACGTCCAACATTACAAAATGAGCCAAAACTGGCTTTTAATCGATGAAAAAAATAGAAAAAAGGAGGGAGAAACGTGGGAAATCCATTTTTTTGACACCCACCAACTGACAAGATCCATTAAAATGGCAAGGGAACCTTGAAAATCCATTTTCCCAATGTATTCAACCATGCTGGAGAAAAATGGGTGCCATACTGCATTAATTTTTGGTAGTTGGATGTCTGTTATGCATTTTTTCCCGTGCCTAGGACACACTTTTCTTCAATTTTCTCCTCCAAATTTTCCACCCAAAACTCAAAATTTAAGATTTCCATGGCATAGAGGGCATTGATAGCTTTCCAATGGTACCAAATTTGATGAATTTTGACCACTGGATCGAAAGATATGACCTTTTGAAATTCTGTGGCCAAATTAGGGCAAAAATGGTGAAAAATGGGTCAAAATTGGGGTCGGCGGGGTCAAACCTTAAATTTTTCCCTTTGATTTCAAATTGGGAAAATTTCCCAAAAAAAATCCACCCCGACGATGCACTAATGACGTGTCATAAAAATGACACGTGGCAGCCTCTGATTGGTGTGGAGGTGTGCTTCGTTTCTTCCTTCATGGGATGCAGGCCTTCAAAATTTCATTTTGCCCTTTTTTTAAAATTGGGAAAAATTCCCAAAAAGCTTCCGCATCCCAACTCTCCCGCATGACACATGTCAGCTTATTGATTCAGTGTGGGAGTGTGGCTTCAATTTTCATTTCTCCTTTGTGGGCTCACGGGCCGATTCTTGACTTTGAGTTTTTAGCCAAAAAAGCTAAGTGCCAAAATTTTCTCCCTGGCCCCGCGAGTTTTATCGCTTCCTTCCTTTTCGGGCCCATGCAAGGCCAAAATTTCCTTTGTGCCTTTTTTCCCAAAAAGGGCTAAGTGCCAAATTTATCTCTCCATGTCTCCGCCCACCACCTTGCCAATTTTCCAAATTGGCTGGCCTTGAATTTTCCTCCTTACCTCCGCGGGCCCGCCCAGGGAAAATTTCCCCTCCAAACTCCGTCGAGCCATAACTCAAAAAATACAAGGAGTTAGGAGGACTTCTTTACCTTTCTAGAAAGGTGAGAAAATTCTCTATCTGATGAAATCATACCCAGAAAATTTTGAGTCCCTGAAGCATGCAAAAAATTCATTTTAAGTACCAGCAAAGGAAAAGGAGGAGGAGTTAGCCAAAAATAAGCATGGGCTTATTTTGGATAATGTTTCGGCTTCTGGGAATAGAGTTGCTTCTATCCTTTCATTCCTTTTAGAAACAGATGAGGTTAGGGTTAGGAGGAATACTTGTTGAATGTCGAGATGGTGTGCGCGTACCGTAGAGAAAGATCAGGCTGACTGCGGAGAACTCCTTTTTGTCTTGGAAGGACTACCTGCAAATAAGAACACAAGACCACAAGATTTTGATTAAACAATAAATGAGGAAACTGCCTTGGGCCCAGGAAATATAAAACTTCCTTTCGAAGGTGGTCAGTTCCCCTGCTAATATGAATTAACACAAAAGACTGCAAAATATCAATTAAATTGTTTCGTTAAACTGGGTAGGGGGAAAGGCTGGTTTTCTGGTTTTGATCAGAGGAACCGATGCCGGTTACTGATAACCGATGCCGGTTACTAATAACCGATACCGGTAGGTTCTGGGATCTTCTTGGTAGCTATGGTGTTTTGTAATGGCTGGTTTATGGATGATATTAGGAAATGGGATGATTAGAAGCAAAAGAATGACAGTTAGATGCAATGGCACGTTGGGTAGTGGATTCAGAAACGGATTTAGGAGGACTGAGATTCAAGAAGCATAAGAAATGTTATAACAAAGGACATGCAAGATGTGACTTACTGGTTTTGACCAAGATGCAAGTTGATCTCCTTGGTTGTAAACACTTCTGGTTTCTTTACTCGTCTCTGCTCTGTCAAGTGAAGATCTGGACTCTGTTCCTCGCTCGCAATGCTCTCTGTTGATCCAGAAATCCTTTGACTGATCTCCAAAATGAAATTCCGATCCGTTGTTTTGGTTTGGGGAGCCCATTTACAGGGAACCGATGGCGGTTGCGTAACCGACGGCGGTCGAGTAGGAACCGGCATCGGTAAGGAAAAAGTAGGCTATTTTTAGTAAAATAGCCCACCTTCCCTGCTTTTCTCCCGAGAGATCAGTTGCGGGCTTGGTCAAGTGGCTAGAAGGTCGGCTTTGGGTGCGAGTAAGGAGGCATTAGTTATGGATGTGAGTCTAGACCAAGTCATGGGTCTTAATTAGGTTAGTTTAGGGTTAGGGCTAGGTCATGATGAGGTGGCAAAGTGAGGTGGCGGGTAAGGTGATGTGGATTTATCAATTACAAGGTAATTAATAAATAATTGTGTAAAGTTTAGGTAATGAGGTTAGGTTGCGAAATGGGATGCGGGTCACAAGGGGTCGTAAGACACGAATTTGGTGTCTACATTAGCCCCTTATTGTCGTGTAGCTTGTTCTGTAAAGCTGCGCGGACAATAATATGAAGTGGTTTCTCATGTTAAGGATATAGGTAATCCCCCTCAAATCTATCACAGATTGAGTGAACGGGAAATCAGGGATAGGGTTGATAAAGGGTATATGTTGTAGAGAGGATGGTAAGGTGGTGGGGTAGGTCCAAGGAAGCAGACGCATGTTGAAATGCAATAGTACGACGAGGGTACATGATTTGACAAGCAAACCAGCAATGTGTAGGCAAAGGTCGATAGTTTATCCAAACAAGGGTGATATAATCCTGGTATCCAAGGCATAGGAAGTAGCTCCAGGGTATATAACAGGTGAGGTACAGGAACGTTTAGGCATGTTCGGCAGTACCAAATGGTTGGTTTGGTTGAGATAAACGTCACGGTCTAGGTCTAGGCAAAGTTGGTCGACAGATCAAGTCAAGGACCCTAATCATGCTAAAACACGAACAGGTGAGCTCGATTGAACAAAAGGTACATGATGGATGGATAAAATAAAACGTTGATTGTGGGTATGGTATTGAAGTGATACGGCCTTGGGTCAGGCCAAGTGGTTGGGCGGTGGCCCTGGGTCAGGTTAGATGGGTAGGTTGAGGCCTTGGGTCAGGTCAAATTGTTAGGGTGAGGCCTTGGGTCGGGCCGGATGGGTAGGTTGAGGCCTTGGGTCGGGCCGGATAGGTAGGTTGAGGCCTTGGGTCGGGCCTAATAGGTAGGTTGAGGCCTTGGGTCGGGCCAAATGGTAGGTTAGGCCTTGGGTCGGGCCAAATGGTTAGGGTGAGGCCTTGGGTCGGGAAGAATGGGTAGGGCGAGGCCTTGGGTCGGGCCAAATAGGTAGGTTGAGGCCTTTGGTCGGGCCAAATAGGTAGGTTGAGGCCTTGGGTCACGCCAAATGGTAGGGCGAGGCCTTGGGTCGGGCCAAATAGGTAGGGCGAGGCCTTGGGTCGGGCCAAATAGGTAGGTTGAGGCCTTGGGTCGGGCCAAATGGTTAGGGTTGCGGCTCGGGCCAAATGGTAGGTTGAGGCCTTGGGTCGGGCCGAATAGGTAGGTTGAGGCCTTGGGTCAGGGCCAAATGGTTAGGGATTGAGGCGATATTGGTTGGGATTCAGACGATAGGGGCCAACAGAACAAGAGGCCAGGGCCGTGAAATTGAGTTGGGTATGGGGGACCGAGTCGATTCTTGCATGACTGATATCTGTTGGAGGCCGATACGGTTCCTATAGGGTAACAGAGAAACATAGCTGAGGAGTTGATGTAGGTGATTGAGGTGGATCGCAGGGCCTGAGTATGAGAGGATTCGGCTTGTCATTGACAATTTGGATTTGTCCAGGATATACCCCTGGCTTATAGACCATATATGAGGATCGATGCTGAGGCAACATTCTCACCTCCCCGGCCAACACCTCCAGAAGGGCCTGAAGAGGTAGCAGCCAATCGCAGGGTAATGGATGCGGGAACGACAGAGGCCTATAGATTATGGTGGGTAGCAGAACTGTTGAGGTGTACGTGAGCGCCCTGACATAGCTGTGATTACAGGCAGAGAGGGATTGTCTGCAGCGTTTGGTTCAGCAGCTCCAAACGCAGTGAATGAGACAAGAGGATTGTTAGTGGTTGCGGAGTCACGGGCGGAGAGACTAGAGGCTGGAGTCCTCCATGCGAGAGGGCGTATTCATATGTTACAGGAGAGATTGGCAGATCAGTGGGCGGTACCAATAGCCGTGGTACCTTTGAGGACAGAGAGGCCCGGCGAGAGGGGTCGACGATCACGATCATCACCTAGTTCGGGATGAGGCGTGAGGGTCTAAGTAAATGTTAGCAAGGTATAAGAATAAATAAGGATGCCGACCTGCGTGTCGATGATAGAGAAGATGTATTTGTTTAACATCTAAATAAAACTGAATATGTATGTTGATTTGAGTTATGATAATAATAAGAATGTTTGTGTTTTGATTTTCGGTGTTTTGAAAAAGGATAAAGAGGAATGTGATTAAATAGAAATACACAAAAATATTTATATTCACCACACAGGATAGGTTATGGTAGGGGATGGTCGAGCTAACCTTGGGAGACCCCATGTCTCCGAAGTGCTGCCTACATAGCCCATTGCACAAAGCAAGGAGGGGCCTCAGACCGATGTAGTTCTCCCTTAGGATCAGGGAGAGGCGAATTCAGGCAATTGGGTACGGTTTAGGTAATTGGTTGGTTGGTAAAAATATTAAGATTAGTAAAGGTAAGGTGGATGGTGTTGGTAATGAATTGGTGATGTTGTAAAAGGTATGAGGGAAGCGAAAGTTAGCCTACCCAAGTAGTAGGGAATCGGGTCCTGATTAAGGTCAACACACAATCCTAGATGCGAGGCAAAGCAGAAAGAGTGCTCCGTAGATGAAGAAGAGCTAAACAAACCACACCACGTAGAACGAGCTTGGAGCCCTAGGTACCGTGCATAGACGAGAAGTCAATAGGTGAAAAGAGTTGTGTGATCACAATATATCGAGCGTACATTACGTCCCTTGAGTTGAAACAAATGGTGAGGTGAGGTGGATGATATAGCTGAGGTACGGAGAACTTATTACAAAGTGAGTGTTCTGACGAAAGAGAACCTACCCTAAATAGACAAGTCCATGACTCAAAAGTCCTTTTGAATGAGGCTTTTCTTTTATTGAATGTAGACTGATCGATGCGGGAAGTCTACAAGGGATATTGATTGTATTATTCTTGAGGTCTTCACGAAGCTGATCAATGCGAGAAGCTTCTGATAAAGGCTGACTGTGTATAGCTGTCCTTCGAGGGAGCAGTCTATTTATAGTAGCAGATATGATTGTAATGCATAGCTGTCCTTCGGGGGAGCAGTCTATATATAATAGCAGCAATAGTTCGGCATATAGCTGTCCTTCGAGGGAGCAGTCTATATTTAATTTAGATGACTAGATGTTCATTTGGCGTGAAGCATCTAGTTTAGTAGGAAGTTTGACTCAAGAAAATCCCATAAGAATACGGCTTATTTTAATATTTTGAAGTCATGGACTAGACTAAAAAGGGGAAGGCATCATCAAGGGGAGGTGAGGATCAAACTATGTGAGCTTGATTGTTATTATGAGGTGTAGGAAACAGAGTGTATGTAGTGGTAAGTGAGCTCAAGGGACGAGCGGCAGGTAGATAAGAAGTGATATAACACTAATTTCAACAGTAGAATGGTCGAAGATGCAAGGCATTAAGGGGTTCAGGCTCAGGTTTACCATTAAGCGAAGCTAAACGATAAGTACCAGATCCATAGGTATGAGTGATTATATAAGGCCCAATCCAATTGGGAGCAAATTTTCCACGTTTGCTCTTTTCTAGTTTGGTTACATGTTGATTCTCTTTGAGAACAAGATCACCAACCTTAAAGGTACGCTCATGAAGTCGCTTATCATAAGCACGTTTAATGCGTTTTTGATAGATTTGAAGGTGATCAAGAGCTGTAAGACGGCGTTCGTCAAGAAGCTCCAATTGGGCTAACCGCTCTTGGCGGAAATCATCGTTGGTGAGAATATCCTGAAGAGATATTCTAAGGGAGGGTATTTGTATTTCGAGAGGCAAAACAGCCTCGGTACCGTATACCAAAGAAAAAGGTGTGGCATTAGTAGAGGTACGAATGCTAGTACGATAAGCCCAAAGGGCAAAGGGAATGTGATCGTGCCAATTTCTTCCGGATTCATTGACAACTTTCATGAGGATTTTGGTTAGTGTTTTATTAGAGGACTCGGCTTGCCCATTGGCTTGTGGATAGTAAGGTGATGAGAAACTAAGTTTGATACCAAAGTTGTCACAAAGGTCTTGCAACAACTTGTTTTTGAAAGATTTTCCATTATCTGTTATCAGGCGATGAGGAACACCAAAACGACAGATAATGTGGTGGTTAATGAACTCGACAATTTTTTCTTTTTTGATTGAAATGAGTGGAATAGCCTCCACCCATTTTGTGTAATATTCGGTCGCTGTGATTATCCAACGGTGACGTTGTGAAGAGGTTGGGTGAATCTCACCAATAAGGTCTAAACCCCATTGTGAGAAGGGCCAAAGATCTCGAGCGATCTGGAGCGGGTGGCTAGGAGTATGTTGAAGGTTGGCATGTTGCTGACACATAACACAACGCTTAACATATTCGTAGCAGTCGTTATTGAGAGTAGGCCAATAATAACCAAGGCGAAGGATTCGTTTGGCCACGGCAAGGCCGCTAAAATGTCCACCACAAATACCGTCATGGACCTGTTGGATGGTATGAGTGGCCTCCGCGCCAGTTAGACAGCGAAGGAGGATGCCATCAAAGCCACGTTTATAGAGGAGTCCCCCCATGACAACATAACGCGAAACACTTTTAAGAAAAGCACGTTTGCCGTTACTAGTAAGGTCAGGTGGGAGGACAGAGATTGTAAGGTAGTCGTGAAATTGGTGGTACCAGGTATCCTGTGAATTAGTAGACACAGTATTTATCATACAAACTACCGGGGTTGAATAGGATGGGGCAAAAAGTTGTTGGACCACGACGAATAATTCAGAGTCAGTTGGCGCGGCGGGAATTTGCGAGGCTAAGCAAGCCATAGTATCCGCAAATTTGTTAGTGGAGCGGGGAATGGTTTGTATAGAATAGTGGGTAAATAAGGCTAGAAGTGAATCCACGTAGTGTTTGTATTTTTGAAGTTCCTCGTTTTTGCATTGGTAGACGCCCATAACTTGATTGACTACCAATTGAGAGTCGCCAAAAATGTTGATAGATTTGATACCTAAGTGTAACGCAACTTGGAGACCCAGAACAAGGGCCTCGTATTCCGCTGTATTATTAGTGCAAGGGAAATCAAGTCGGAATGAAAGAGGCATAGGTTCAGCGTTGAGAGGAATGAGAACAACGCCGGCTCCTCCGCCGCGCTGGCATTTAGATCCATCGAAGAAGAGGGTCATTGGGTACGACTCCTCCGTGAGGGAAAGAGTAGCGATGAGTTCGTCGGGAAATGTGAAATTGGTAAATTGTTCCCCAGGTAAAGGAGCTTCCGCAAGTTGGTCTGCGATGGTTTGTCCTTTGATTGATTTCTGGTGGACAAACTCAAGGTCGAGGTCGGCGAGAAGCATGAGCCATCTAGCAATGCGTTGGTTCAGATGAGGTTTGGCATACATGTAATGGATGGGGTCTGTATTGGTGATGACGAAAGTCTTGTGATTTAGAAGGTAGTGTCGGAGTTTGGTGGCCACGAATGATAGGGCAAGGCACAATTTTTCTACATGTGTGTACCTAGTCTCATAGTCCACCAAAGTACGACTTATATAATAAACGGCTTGTTCGCGATTCTCAGAGTCACGATGTGCAAGCATGGCTCCTACAGCGTGGTCGGTGGCGGAAAGGTAAAGGTAGAAAGGGCGGTCGTCTTGGGGTGGGATAAGCACGGGTGGCTGCAAGAGATAGGATTTGAGAGCTTCGAAGGCTTGGTGACATTCTTCGCTCCATTGGAATGCAATATCCTTTTTAAGGAGGTGATGGAAAGGTTGACACCGATCTGAGAGTTGGGAGATGAAACGTCGGATAGATTGGAGCTTACCTTGTAAACTACGCAATTGTTTGAGATTTTTGGGTGGGGGCATTTCTAGGATAGCTTTGACTTTAGATGGATCGACCTCAATGCCACGCAAAGAGACGATAAAGCCAAGAAGTTTTCCCGAAAGAACACCAAAGACACATTTCTTCGGTTGAAGGCGGACAGAATATTGTAACAGGCGATCAAAAATAATGGTTAAAACATCGAGATGTTCACTACGATGTTTAGACTTGCCGAGAAGATCGTCGACATAGTCTTCAAGGATAGTGTGCATAATGTCATGAAAAATGTAGGTCATAGCCCGCTGATAGGTAGCACCAGCATTCTTAAGGCCAAATGGCATGACACGATAACAGAAGGTTCCCCAAGGAGTTATGAAGGCAGTTTTGTGTTGATCGGCAGGGGCAACCAAAATTTGGTTGTATCCTGAAAAGCCATCCATGAGAGAGAGCATCTCATGACCTGCAGTTAGATCAACAAGTTGGTCAATGCTAGGTAAGGGGAAGTCATCCTTAGGGCAAGCGAGGTTAAGATCCCAGAAATCTGTGCATATCCGAAGTCCCCCTGTCGCTTTAGTGACAGGTACGATGTTAGAAATCCATTGAGGATAGTCAATAGGCAAGATGAAGGAAACAGAAAGGAGTCGTTGGAGCTCCTCTTTGACCAAGAGAGCAATGCGTGGATGCATTTTTCTCAATTTCTGTTTGACTGGTTTGGAATCGGGGTTTAGGGTGATGTTATGGACGGCGATGGTAGGATCAATTCCTGGCATGTCAGCGTAAGACCATGCGAAAGCTTGGTTGCGAGCACGGAGAAAGGTAGTAAAGGCGGCTTGTTCTGATGTGTTAAGGGATTGTCCAATCTTCACAATGTGAGGATCCTCCTCCGTGTGGATATTGATTTCTATGGTAGATTCGTTCAGCATAGTTTGGGTTTCAGATGGTAAGGCTCGTTGAATATAAGAATCATCCGCGCCAAGGTAAGTGAGGATGGAGTCGTCATCCTGGCATTCAACAACATTAATCAAAGGCGAATCCTCTTCGATCATGTCTGGATAAAGAAGGGGCAAAGAAGATGGGTCGTCATTATCGCGTTGATAAGTGAGAGGACCTATGAAGATAGCATTTATGAAAAAAAAAAGTTAGGAGGGATGGATTCAGGGTCTATAGATTCTGCGGGTGATGATGGCAAAGTGGGTGATGATGGTTTGGTAGGGGCGACGTCTTCTTCTTCCAGGATACAGCTGACAGGAGGTGTCTCCTGTGTAGGTGTTTCGGGAAAACCGAGACCACTGCGATCATTGTGTTTACGGGTAGTCACGGGAATGAGTGTATGTCGGCCTTGTTCGTAAAGGCCAAAACCAAAGCCTTTCCACGCACAGCGAGTCAAGAAGGTGAGGGCGAAACGACGATTTGTCAAGTATTGAAAATCGGATTGGAAAGGAACCACACCAAGAGGAGGTTCAGGGGTAATGGAGGATGCGTCAACAC
Organism: Taxus chinensis; assembly: GCA_019776745.2. Taxonomy (NCBI): domain Eukaryota; kingdom Viridiplantae; phylum Streptophyta; class Pinopsida; order Cupressales; family Taxaceae; genus Taxus; species Taxus chinensis. Next base: position 302,481,997 of record CM034150.1, on the reverse strand, counting down.
CCCCATACGTTAGGTTAGTGCGGCAATGGGGTGGTCCGTAAGAGATTATCTCCCCCACGCGACGGTCGTAGGTGGGATGTGCATGTAATTGTCCGTACTCCTGCGGGGTAGGGAAAGAACTAACGTTATATAGGCGGTACTCCCCCAGCGTAAGGCGCTGAAAAACATCTACTAAGGGGTCGGAGGTTGGAATGTTAGCTGCGGGAAGGGAAGTGGTTTTTGCGATGGTGGTTTCATCAATTGAAGGCGTAGGCGCGGTTGAGGTGGATGGTTGAGGTACATTTGAGGAGGATGGTTGGGTTGAATGTATGGGTGTCTTGATTGGTATAAGCACATCGTTAGGGCGGTATAACATATTGCAGGTTTTAAAGGGGGGAGGGTCAGCTTTTACGGTGTAAGACTTCCCCTCGTACTCAAATTTTATGCATCTATGTAATGTTGAGGGAACGCATCCCATGGCTCGGATCCAAGGACGACCCAGCAATATATTATATTGGAACTCTCCCTCAAGGACATAGAAGAGTTCGGGTAAAGTACGTGGTCCTACGCGAATGTTGAGGATCACGGTGCCTAAGGTAGAAGTAATAGCGTCATTGAATGACCGCAACATGATGGGGTTGGCACACATGCAACTAGAAGGGATGTTCATCTGTTGGAAGGCTTTTGAAGAGATGATGTTTAGGCTAGCGCCCCCGTCAATCATAACCCGACGTACTCGAATATCCCGGACGTAAGCGGAGATGAAAAGGGCAGGGTCAGGGTCTTCTGTACCAAAGTCGACAATTTCATCTTCAGAGAAACTGACTGCAGCAGCTTGTTGTACAGAGACAGAAGTGGTTGGGGCAGTGGGTTGTTTGGTGAGAGAAGCAACGTGATTGGGTGTTAGAATGGAGGCGACAGGCAGGGTTTCATTAGGTAAAACCTCTATCCCTTGAAGGATCTCAACGAGAGCTTGTCGATGAGATTCAGAAGTCTGAATGAGATCATACAGTGTCATTTTTACGGGCGATTGGTGAAGCTGTTTAATCATATTTCGGTGGGCAATGCCATTAGAGACGGGATAGGCGGGTCCGCGAATGACCACTTTAGGTGGTGGTGCAATCGGGATGTTTGACGGAGAAAGAGATGCCGCAGGTGTGTTTTCTTTTGCTTTCCCATTGTTTTTCTGCCCTCGAGTAGCGACACTAATCATATTAATCTCGTAGACCTGAGATGAGGAAGATGGTGGGGATAACTCATGGTCTTCAAGAGGTGGGGTTGTAATAATGATAGATCTTGGTGAGGCGGGGACAGATGGTATAGGAGAGGGAATGGAAACTAAAGGTCTCTCCCTTCGTAAGTTGTCTTTCTTAATCTTTCTATCCGGGAGAGGTGACTGACGAAGGATGGTTTTTAGAGCTTTGCATCCCTCCACATCATGTCCTGGTGTGCGGTGATAAGCGCAGATTTTAGACTCATCGTAACCCATAGGTCGGGGTTTAGACGGGTCATAAGGTCTAAGTGGAGGTAGGGAAATGGTCGCATTCTCCACCAACATAGCAAGGATTTTGGCGTAAGATCCTTTGAGTGGGTCAAAATCGGAAGAGGATGAGGGTATTGGTTGTGCGGGTTTTGGTAATGTTTGGGCATGATTGGTTCGCACGGGTGGTGGTTTAGCCGAGGGGTGTTGATACATGGTTTTTACTAAACGTGATTTCTTTGGCGCAGAAGCTATGTTGGATGATGAGGCCGCAGATGATGTGGTATCAGAAAACAACCACGGGGAAATAGGAGTGACTGAAAACAAATCTTTTGATGATGGAATTTGTTTAGGGTTGATAGGTGGACAGGATACGCGGAGTGACGGTGTTGCTATACCCTGGAATTTCTGTATAGGTGCGGAAGGCGTAGGTTGTTTTGAAGAAAACGCAGGAGGTATGATATATTGATGTAAGGTAGAGGGATGGGGTCCCAATATGGAAGGTAGGTATGACGATGATGGTTTTGATTGTGATAGGGGCACGGATTGAGTTTGTCTCCTAGGTGGCGGAGCGGATTTATTTTTGGATAGATCGAGTCGCTTAGGCGGGTGCGTTAGACTGGGCATTGGTGAGGTCCCAAGCGTAGGGGAAGATCTGGTTAAGTTGATAGAAGTGGACGGGGCATTTGGTAGAGGTGAGGGGGGTGAAGGTGAGAACAGGGGCATTTTAAGCTTCTGTAAGCACTTCGGGTATATGGTGGAGACATCAGGATCAGTCATTTGCATTTGAGTAGAAAAAGGGGTACTCAAACGTTCCCATAGGGCCTGTCTATCTTCTGTGGAATGACAGTCTCCAGGTGTGATTTGTAATTTTTGTACGGAAGAAAGGTGGGTTGTAATTCCAGTCCACTGCGGGTGTGACACAGGAGGTAGATGAGGCACTGTATCAATAGATGTTAAGAGGTCAACCGGTCGTTGAAAAGATTTAGGCGATGAGGGACTAATAGGTAGGAGGGCGTGTTCGAGGGGATCTGTCACGTTTAAAGAATGTGGTGATGTTAGTGTAAGAGATTTCTCGTCTAAGGATGTCAAAAGGAGTGGCGAGCCTTCCTCTTGTGTAGCAAGAGTGGTAGAAGGGGACGTTTGGGAAATAGATAAATTAGATAGCATCCGCTCACAGTCTTGTAGGGATGTGGTGTAAGAAGACTCGTCGATGAGAAGAGAAGTCCGGGCAGTTAACTCTTCTATGGGTAAAGGAATGATTTCACTTTGGCTTGATGGTGGTGAAGGAGGTTCAAACTCCTGTGTTGGTGGAGAGGCTTGATTTAAAATTTTTTCAATAGAGGCTTTTGGCTGAGAATCGAAGACTGCATGGATCTCATGAACACTCTCCTCGGCTAAGATATCTTGGTTCACGTTACTGTTGGACGAGTGATTCGGGAATGGCTTGTTGAAAATTTTCAGATTTCAGTTAGCAGGGGCGTTAGGATTATCGAGGGTTATATCCCCTGCGTCAACCATTTCCTGCACTATGTTTTTCAACATCTTGCAGTTTTCATGACTATGTCCTTTTACGCGGTGAAAGTTACAAAAGTCATTTTCTTTGTACCAGGAAGGTATTGCGCGGGTGGAGTCAAACCCAGAGTGAGGTTTAACAGGGGGCAAGGTGATAGCCCCAGCTTTGAGCAATTTCTCCAGGATGACGCCATAAGTTTCTCCCAAGGGAGTGTAATTGGTGGGCTCGGCTTTGTACTTATAAGTGGTTTTCGGCGGAGTATTGGACGGTGTTTGAGATTTGACCATTACCGCGTGGACAGCTCCTTTTGATTTAGAAGAAGTGGACGCGTGAGGAGTGGTGGTGTTTGGCTTGTTGGTAGAATCAGGAGTTCGGAAATTGGGGTTTTTGTTACGCAACCGTAATTTCTCTTCTTCTAAGGCTCGAATTTCTAGTTTCCGAGCCATGGTAAAGGCCTCGTCGAATGTGCGGAAAGTTTGAATTTGGAGGGTAGGGGAGATGTGCTTAGCGCAGGCCCGCGTAAATAGTTCGATGAGTTCGGTTTGAGGCAAGGCATACGTAAGTTGGTTGATAAGGCCCCGCCATCGTCCAACGAAATCTGCGATAGATTCGTCTTCAAATTGTCGGATGGCATAGAGGTCAGTGATAGATACTTTCTTGGCAATGTTAATGGAGAAATGATCCAAGAAAGATTGGGCTAGTTGGTTAAAAGAGAAGATCGAGTGCTGGGTTAAAGCACTGTACCACTCCAAGGCGGGTCCTGATAAGGACATGGGGAAGGTGCGGAGTAACAAGGCGTCATCATGGGCAATCAAATAACAAGCATGTCTAAATGATCGCAAGTGTTGTTGAGGATCCTCTTTACTGTTAAAACGAGTAAACTTTGGCAACTCCCATTGAGGAGGATATGAATGAAGGGGGACAGAAGGGTGAATGGGCTCCCGACAAACTTGCTCGTATGTCAAGGCGCTACGACTTCCTGAAACGGAAGCCTCCAGGTTTTGCATTTTGTCCATCATTTGTTTGATGAAATCTGTGGTTGGATGAGATGATGGTGCCACAGAATAGGGATGTCCCATATAAGGTGTTGAGGTTACTGGATACGTGTATGGGAATGAAAAGGTAGGCGGAGCTTGAGAAGGAAAGCTCGTGTGAATAGGTGGCAGAGAGTAAGTCATGAATGGAGTGGTCTGAAAGAGAGATGAGATAGGGGCAGTTGGTGGTAACGATACGTGGGGTCCAAGGTTAACCAAAGGAAAGCTAATCGGGGTCGTATGAACCTCTGAAGCTGTCGGATTGGGAGACGGGGCTAGAGATGCAGGAAGTAAGGCAGTGTTATCAGGAGGAGTGGGAGCTAAATGAGCAGCTATACTAATAGGCATGCCAATAAGGAGCTGACCATCAGGCGTACGGTCGGGGGCATGAGACAAATAGTATTGTACAGCGCTGGGATTAGCATCCAGAAATTTGGCAAAGTCCTTGTCTCCTACAGGAATTTGGGGGATCTCACTGGTGTCCGTAGGGTTCCCTATAGAATGTGAAGGGGGTGATTCAGGCAAAGACACAGAGCAGGCATGTGAAACCATGGCGGCGGCTTGCTTCCGAGTGATGACAACCATAGACAAGAACACACAGGAAAGTTTCAATCTATCAAGAACAAAAACAACCTCAGAATGATGACTTTGGCAAGTTGCTGGTTTGTCAGGGGCTGATGAAGACAGTAACCGATATCGGTTTAGTAACCGGTGTCGGTCGTAGAGAAAACGACGTCGGTCCCTTAACCGATGCCGGTGTCAAAAGTCTAGGATAAGAAGATATAAAAGGCTGCTAATTTGATTTTTAGCAACGTTGAGTATATTTATCAACTTATTGATCACAGAAGACAAAGTATGACAGAGAAAACAGAATTTGAAAACAAGCAAGAGGCACACGCAAATCTAGAGACTAATCCTAGGGTTAATTTTAGTTATCGTGGGCTTATGCCTTTAGACGTAAGATGATGTCAGAATCCTAAACAACAAGACCTAGGGGAAATGTCAAGTTTGTTTTGGCTTATAAGGTTACCTCAATCGGGCGGAGGAATACCGCGGAAAAGGGGGGATGTTTGAGCTGTTGTGTTAATTGTGAAGTGATTCGGTATGTGTTGTGCAGTGAAACTAAGGTTAATTTCCTGTCAATACCGTGGATATCACCCCCACGTGTACGACCTGTTACTTAATCTATGTTCACTAGAATTGAAGAACAACAAGCAGGAATGCAATGCACGTGTTTTAAACCCAAATCGAAAATTATATTCGATGAAGCAAGAGAGATGACTTTCACTAATGCGAAACTAGGAAAGCAAGACAAATTCTTTACGAAATATATAACAAAAGCAGCAACAGCAAATATGCTTCCTAAAATGAAAATAAGCAAGAGAAAGAAACCCAAAATGGGTCCCACCGGGCGTGCCAAAATGTTTCGCTCGGAATGTTTCGGCTTCTGGGAATAGAGTTGCTTCTATCCTTTCATTCCTTTTAGAAACAGATGAGGTTAGGGTTAGGAGGAATACCTGTTGAATGTCGAGATGGTGTGCGCGTACCGTAGAGAAAGATCAGGCTGACTGCGGAGAACTCCTTTTTGTCTTGGAAGGACTACCTGCAAATAAGAACACAAGACCACAAGATTTTGATTAAACAATAAATGAGGAAACTGCCTTGGGCCCAGGAAATATAAAACTTCCTTTCGAAGGTGGTCAGTTCCCCTGCTAATATGAATTAACACAAAAGACTTGCAAAATATCAATTAAATTGTTTCGTTAAACTGGGTAGGGGGAAAGGCTGGTTTTCTGGTTTTGATCAGAGGAACCGATGCCGGTTACTGATAACCGATGCCGGTTACTGATAACCGATACCGGTGGGTTCTAGGATCTTCTTGGTAGCTATGGTGTTTGTAATGGCTGGTTTTTGGATGGTATTAGGAAATGGGATGATTAGAAGCAAAAGAATGACAGTTAGATGCAATGGCACGTTGGGTAGTGGATTCAGAAACGGATTTAGGAGGACTGAGATTCAAGAAGCATAAGAAATGTTATAACAAAGGACATGCAAGATGTGACTTACTGGTTTTGACCAAGATGCAAGTTGATCTCCTTGGTTGTAAACACTTCTGGTTTCTTTACTCGTCTCTGCTCTGTCAAGTGAAGATCTGGACTCTGTTCCTCGCTCGCAATGCTCTCTGTTGATCCAGAAATCCTTTGACTGATCTCCAAAATGAAATTCCGATCCGTTGTTTTGGTTTGGGGAGCCCATTTACAGGGAACCGATGGCGGTTGCGTAACCGACGGCGGTCGAGTAGGAACCGGCATCGGTAAGGAAAAAGTAGGCTATTTTTAGTAAAATAGCCCACCTTCCCTGCTTTTCTCCCGAGAGATCAGTTGCGGGCTTGGTCAAATGGCTAGAAGGTCGGCTTTGGGTGCGAGTAAGGAGGCATTAGTTATGGATGTGAGTCTAGACCAAGTCATGGGTCTTAATTAGGTTAGTTTAGGGTTAGGGCTAGGTCATGATGAGGTGGCAGAGTGAGGTGGCGGGTAAGGTGATGTGGATTTATCAATTACAAGGTAATTAATAAATAATTGTGTAAAGTTTAGGTAATGAGGTTAGGTTGTGAAATGGGATGCGTGTATATTTTATTCCCTAAAAGGTGAATCCTCTAATGTAGAAGGGGTAGGAAAAATATGGTTAAGTTCACGGTAACTACCAAAGAGGTAGGGGGTTTAAGAGATGAAGAGGATATGGTGGAGGATGGGGTTGAAATATCCCCCAAAGGCAACATACATGTTACCGATGTGGTGAATAAGGGAACATAGCTTTTGAGTGTTTGCACTATCCTACATGTATCCTACATAGGATATATGGCAAGTGGAACAACCACAAGTAAACTTGGTTGAAGCTTAAGAAGAGGAAACGAAGGTTGCTGAAAACTTGGGTGAAATCCTCATGATAAGGAGGATGATGATTGTCTCAAGGAAGGAGAAAGCACAAGATGATGCTGATGATGATGATTGGTTGCGAATAAATATCTTTCAAACAAGATGCACCTCTAGAGGGAAGGTATGTAAAATTATTATTGATGGTGGTAGTTGTGAAAATATGGTCTCAACTGTGATGATTTATAACCTGAGTCTGAAATATGAGAAACACATATATCCTTATTGAATATCATGGTTCAAGAAAGGGAAGGAGGTAACAATAGATAAAATATTCCTAATAAAGTTTTTGATTGGGAACACTTACAAGGAACAAGTGTGGTGTGATGTTATACTGATGGATGCATGCCATATATTATTGGGGAGGCCTTGACAATATGATAGAAAGGTTACACATGATGGAAGGAAGAATACTTATACTTTTTGGAAGGACGGTGTAAAGGTGATCTTGTTACCCTTCAAAGAAGAAGATAAGATTGGGGGATTTTTGGCTACAAAGGAGTTTGCTACATAAATGGAAGAAGTTGGTTGGTGTTATGCATTGATAGAAAATAAGGTGGAAATAGAGGCCTTTGGTATACCCACTGTGACAGTAGAGGTACTAAAAGAATATATAGATGTAATACTAGATGAGCTAGTAGATGGGTTACCTCCAAAGAGGGATATACAACACCATATTAATTTGATCCTGAGATCGGTCCTTCCGAATCAGGAAGCTTACAACATGAGCCAAACATAAAGTGAGGAGTTAAACATGCAAGTGACATATCTGATAAAGAAAGGGTTAGTTAGAGAAAGCATGAGTTCATGTGCAACTCCAACACTATTAGCTCCCAAAAAGGATGGATACTGGAGAATGTGTGTGGGCAGTAGGGTAATAAATAAAATCACAATTAAGTATCGGCTCCCAATTCCAAGATTAGATGATATGATGGATGTGCTAGCGGGAGCATGATAATTTAGTAAGATTGACCTGCAGAGCGGGTCTTGCCAGATTCAAATCCGTGAAGGGATGAATGGAAAACTACTTTTAAAACAAGAGATGGGTTGTAGGAATGGATGGTGATGCCATTTGAGTTATCTAATGCACTCAGTACATTCATGAAATTACTAAACATAGTGTTGCGAAAATACAATGGTAAGTTTGTGGTTGTCTATTTTGATGATATTATGATATTTAGTAGGACGGTGGAAGAACACTTGTTTCATTTGAAATTGGTGTTAGAATTGTTACGAAAAGAGAGTTTGTATGCAAACTTAAAAAAGTGTAGATTTCTTCATAAAAGTATAGTTTTTTGGGGGTTTGTCATCTCAAAGGATGGGGTGAGGATGGATGAGGAAAAAGTGAATGCAATTTTGGAATGGCCTATTCCAAGGAATGTGACAAAGGTTTGCAGTTTTCATGTCTTGGTAACTTTTTATAGGAATTTCAAGAATTTCAGTAACATTGTCACACCCATAATGGTTTGCATGAAGGGAAAGGAGTTTGCATGGAAAAAGGTAGCAACAAATAGTTTTGAATTCTTGAAGAAGAAAGTGTCAGAGGCACCTATTTTAGTATTGCCAGATTTTAATTAAGTCTTTGAGGTTGATTGTGATGCCTCACATGTCAAGATTGGAGCTGTAAGGAGTCAAGAAGGATGACCTGTAACATTCTTCAGTGAAAAGTTGAATGAGGTCATAATGAAATATTCTACTTATGATGTGGAATTTTATGCTATTGTTCAAGCATTAAGGTATTGGAGAAATTATTTGGTAGCTATGGAATTTGTACTCTTTACTAACCATGAAGCATTGAGGTATGTAAACACATAAAAGAAAATAAATAGTAGGCATACAAAGCGGGTTTCATTTTTGCAAGAATATACTTTTATCGTAAATCATAAATCAGGTAAGAAGAATCAATTTGATGATGCCTTGGGTAGGCTTGTAGCATTAGTGGGGTTTGAGGTAGTTAAGGAATTGCATGAAAGTGATCCAAATTTTGGTGATGTTGTGAGACAATGTAAGGACCCTACATTGGGTAGTGGTTCTTGCGATTATTTGATGTAGGATGGATATTTATTCATGGGAACGAAATTATGTATCCTTGTTGGTTCAATGAGGGAAAATATTATAAGAGAATTGCACAGTGGGGGTTTGGCTGGACACTTTGGTATAAGTAAGACAACTCCTCTTTTGGTAGAGAAGTATTATTGGTTGAAGGTAAAGAGGGACATAAGTAGGATCATACCAAGATGTAGAGTGTGCCAAATGGCTAAGGGTCATGCACATAATACTAGGCTATATATGCAATATTTGTCCCTACACGACCATGGGTTGATTTCATGTTAGGACTTCCTAACACACAATGTGGAAATGAATCCATCTTTATTATGGTAAATAGATTCTCTAAAATGACACATTTAATTGCTTATAAGACAACTAATGATGCTTTTAGAGTTGTCAATTTGTTTTTTTTTCTAGAAGTGGTTAGGTTGCATGAAGTTCGAAGAGCGATCACTTCAAATTGGGACAGAAAGTTTTTGCGTCACTTTTGGAAGACTCTATGGAGGAAAATGGGGACATAACTATAGTTCAGTAGTGCATATCACCCGCAGACTGATGGACAAAAAAAAGTAGTAAACAAGAGCTTAGAAAATCTTCTACGATGCATAGTTGGAGAAAATATGAAACAATGGGATATGGATTTACCATAGGATGAGTTTACTTACAATAGCTCGATAAACATGTAAATGGGGAGGTATCCTTTCTAGATTGTCTAGGGTAGGAATCCCAAGGGAATTCTAGATCTAATTGTGCTACCTGGTGAAGATAAAACTAGTGATGATACAAAAGCATTTGTAAAACACATGTTACAATTGTAGGAAGAATCGAGGGAGAAGTTGAAAGATAGTAATGCAAGATATAAAACAACTGTAGATGCAAGTAGGAGAATAAACACATTTGAATAAGGAGATATGGTGATGGTTCACCTCAGAAAGGAGGGGTTTTTGAAGGGGACATATAATAAATTAAGGTATAAGAAGATTGGGCCATATATGATTATGAAGAAAATGAGTGATAATTCCTACAAGGTGGAACTACCTGACAACTTTGCTATTTTACTAGTTTTTTTATGTTTCTGACTTGTATAAGTTTCTTGGTCATGAGGAAAATGTCGAGGAGGAGGAAGAAGTAAACTAGGAGCAACCAATGCTTATTGGTTGTCAAAATAGGACTTTAATGAAAGCAACAGTCAGGGGATGAAAGTCCCTCCTCTTTGATGGGAGAGGTGCCCTTATTGAAAGCAAAAAACTATTCACAAATGTACAACTTTCAATTTCAATGAGGAACTCTGATATCATGAAAGTGTTTTAAACTCCAAGATAGATTATCAATACAAAAGAACAGAAGAACTAAGGAAGGAGAAAGGTAGAATAGCACTCTTCAGGAAGTATAGATAGCAAAATAGTTCCTTATAAATGTTGAACTAGGATAATATAGAATAGAATAATTCATATTAGAACTATTAGATGTTATTTTGCAGACATAAAGTTCCAGAGATAACATCCACAAGAATACAAAGCTTCTCAGTGTAAATAGATAAATGATTCAATAATTTATGTTATATAAGAAGGAATGAATAGACACATATAGAAGTAGAAAGGAAAATCTTCTTGTATTGATAGCTTTTGACTCTTTTACACTTTTAAAAAATAATCAGAGTTCTAGTCCCTTGAAATGGTGAGGAGAGCTCATTAAATAGCTTACAAAGTGGTTACATTTGGTAACCGTTTCTTTTAACCAAAAGATTAATTAAGGAAATGTAAAATACAAAGTCCTTAATTAATTACAAGGAGATTAGCACTAAAAATAGAAGAAGAGAAAGAAGATCCTTGAAGAAGAGACATCCGATTATGACTGAGGGGGGCCCACTGATTTGAGGATCCAATGTCTGAATCTTTTCAATGCTTCTACTATTTCCATGCCTCTTGGAATTGTGGTGTTGGTAGTAGCATGATTCCACATTCCTAGACATTTCTCCATATCTTTATCAAACTCAGTATGTTCCAGATATTATTTATTAGCTTCGGCAATAGCTGAATGGAGGGAACAAATGTCTTCCATCTTCTCTTTAGTAAATGACTCTTCTTTAAACAAATCATCCTTGACAAAAGTTCTAAACTGAGCCTTGATTTCTTGAAGAGAGAAGGGAACACCTGTAGTTTCATCTTGAAGATGGTAGTGAATATATTTGAAGGCTGATGAGACACAAGTTTTAAAAGATTCTCCTTTTTGCCACACATTCCTCAATTCTCCCAGTGCTTCTTCCAGAACCTTTATCTTCCACTCAACACTAAAAATCCATGCCTTTGACAAGTTATTCTTGGCATCATCAAATACATTGTTGACCAACAGGATCTTCTCATCAGTTTGGCCCATTAGGTGAAGATCTGTAATACAACTACTCCAGACCTTCAGCTCTTTATCCATAGCTTTGATTGAGGAAGAGAGTTTCTGCTGCAAATTAATCACTTTTTCATTGGTTTTGAAGGCTTCCACAATGAATTTCAAACCTGCTATAGTCATATCATCCACCATAGCTTCCATAGCCTTCCCATAAGTTGAATACTTGTATATGTCTTTGATGCTCTAAACTTCATCCTGGCTGAGAATCATGGGGGGTGGGAGAGTAGCCAATGGGGCTGGATCCAAAACTTTATCCTTGGCTAACAATGATCTAATAAAGTTGGAAAGAACTTGATTCTGTTCTTCCAACTGCTCTATGGTCTGTTTTCCTTTCTCAACCCATTCAATAACCTTAGTTACTGTTTCCTGAAGGTTATGAACTTCACTCTCAGGAGTGGATTCTCCCATTGGGATCCTGGAAAGCTCCAAATTAGAGACCAAAAGATCCTTCTCTGCTTTATCAACCTTGGGCTTTGCAACCTCCAGGAACTACTGGCCCTAAGCATCAGTTACCAATCTTGAAGTAATATTTTCTCTCTTTGCTGGAGGAGGGGCAGTACCGAGCAGAGCTGCTACAACATCAAAATCTGGCCCTGTTAAACGAGAAGAAGATTTCCTCTTCTTGCTGTCAACCAAGGGCTGCACCCAGGAAAAGGTAGAAGAAGAAGAGGAAGGAACAAGAGGTCCAAGAGCAAGTGAACTCATGGCACTCAAAGTATTAACCACTGTTACCTCCAGTAGAGAAGTGAATGGAACCTCAGGAACTTCCTTTGCAGAGGAGTCTGTTATACTAGGAGGTTCAGTACTTGGAACCTCCCTTTCTTCTTCAACAGTGATTTCAGGAGCTTCAGCAGAATCTGACATTTCATCATCATCACTTTCACTAAGAACAATAATGTTCTCCGGCCCTGAAGGCAATTTTGACTACTCCAGAAGAGTTTCTTCCTCAATTGGTTCTTGCTTAACCTCTTTAATCTTCTTTTGATACACTTGAGTGGAAGAAGGAGTAGAAAATTCAGGATCTTTTATGGAGGAAGAAGGAGGGGTTTTCTCAGGTACCTCAGTACTGGGTGTATGTACTTCCTTCCCAGGTGTGGAAGTTTCTCTTGAAGAAGATCTACCCTGATTCCTCCTGAGCTCACGAACTTTTCTGTCGAACCAAACCTTAGTTCTTACAAGAACAGGGGCAATAATCTCACTCAAATCATCTCTCTCCTTTACGTACCAATCCAGGGTTTCTAAAGGAGTGTGTTTGATTGATCTTTCATATTCAAAGGATTGCAAGTCCTCATCATCATCCTTAAGCCCTTCAGGAACTTGGTGGAGATTGAGATCTATAATTTTTTGCAGAGAGAGTCTGCCATAATGCCTCCTTCTGGCTTCAAAATCATTAGCACAATCAGCCTAGTAATCCTCAGTGTCTGGTTTATGATGATAAGTTATTCTGAGGTTCTGATCAATAAACTTCTTCAGATCAAAACAAGTCCTGGGTCTGAAGAAATGGACAGTGAGAGGAGCAATAGCCCTTTCTATGTTTTGGGCATCTAGAGCCATTTTGCATGTATAATTTCCCAAGGAGATAGGGAAATGAAGACCAGTGATCTTCTTGTCTCTACAGGTTCTATGTAGTTTATCAAGCTACCTGCACACTTCAACCAGAGCCATTTTATCATTGCAAAACATGGGGAGCTTGAGGGGTGTACTTTCAAAGCAAGCCAACCTGATGTATGAGAACCTTTTGAATTGGATGAAGAAAGCCCCGTACTTGGCTATCAGAGTCATAGCTTCATCAGAAAATCTCCTAGTAGTGTCACCCTCCAAGATTCTTACAATATACATGGTGAAAGCATCATTGACCCTTCTGAAATTGTGATTGCTGGCCTCGAGGGTAAACTGAGGGCAGTATGTGTAGATAGGCTCATCCTTCTTTCCCTCCATGTAGGTGAAACTGAACCACTCCTGGGACACAGCTAGGGTATACATGAGATAAGAAGTCATATAGAACTTCTTAGTTTGTCAAACATTTGACAATTGCTCAGTCAGGTTCATACAGATAATTTCGGCCCAATTTATGTTCCGCTTGCCCTGGCAAATGATGTTTATAAAGGGGCACATCCAAAAATAAAATTCATTTGTGGAGGGCATTCCCATGATACGAGCGAGCAAGATGATGAAATCTGACAGCTCCTCATTGAAATCAACCCTGAACAATGCTTTGGAGAGTCAGGACGCTCCCTTCTTAGGGTTCTTTAACCATGACTTTGCTACTCGTGCCTTGTATTTTTCACTGTCTTGGTCAAATAGGGTCTGAGCTTGAGCAAGAGTGAGAACGATGGAGTCTTTGGTCTCAGGAATGTGTAGGGCAGCAACAATGGCAACAGCATCTAGTTTGGTAATTAATTCCCCATGCACATTAGCAAGCTCCCTGGTATCTGGGTTGAAATGAGCTCCGCAGGCAAGCACGGTGTCGGCACACTACACAGAGATGGGAAAACCAGCCGCATACGTGATTCCACTGTCACTGATCATTTGGGCCATGGGAGCAGGGTTGGCGCATGTTAGTCTGCCCCAAAAATTGCCAAAATCTAAGTGTCGAACTTCACTATCCCCAATATTTGGTACAGAGGTCTCTAGAGGCGACAGATGTTCCTGCCCTTGAAACTTGATCTTCATTTTTGCAATGCACAGAGGGACGACCTTCAAAGAACAAATTCGCGATGAAAATGCAAAGGGATACAGGGAGATGAACAAATGACTCAATTGCTAGGATGCGGGTGAGAAAAAGCAAGCAAGCAATGTGACAAATGCATAGGTGGTAGTCCCTTTAAATATCGTTCAGGAGAGAGAAGATCATAAATGAGCATTAAATACACCTTGCACCGACTCAAAAAGGTGAGACGCGAGAGAAGCGGAAAAAATTGGCCCGGACGGTCCATGGGACATATGGGACATGTGGGACATGAAGATTTGATTCAGCGATGCGGCGGAAATCGGGCCAAATGAGCACGGGCGGTCCAGGGACATAGAAACACGTGAGGGACGCGAAGACACGATTCAGCTGATGCGGGGAATCGACAAACAGAAGGCCCGGACGCATTTGGGACAGATGGGTTGAAAAAGCGCGAAGAACCCGATGCGGCCAACGCGGGCAATCGGGGAAAAGAAAGTTTGGGTGAACTTGGGACAAATGGGCTGAAAAGTTTCGATAAAGCCGACAGACAAGGACTTGCGGGGAAATTGGCCAATCGGTAAACGGAAGGCCCATAAGTACTTGGGACATGAGGGAAAAAAATGTCTGACAGACTCGCAAGTCACTAAAATGACCCCAATAAACGTGAATTTTCACCATCTCTTCAAATTTTTACTTCATTGGAACATTACTGAAGGGTGTCAACTCAAAATTTTCAAATTTCTAACTTTCAAAAGAGGGGAAATTTTGAGAGGACAACAATGTTGAAGAATAAAAAAGAGAGGGTGATGCATGTCTTGGACAAAAGAATACTAGGCATGGGAGCTACAATAGATATTTGGTACAATGGGAAGGTTTACAACAAGAAGAAAAAAATTGGATTCTTATTTGGGAGTTGAAGAAGATTAACAGTGGAAAATTGGATGAATTCCATCCATTGAATTCACAGGAGAAAAATTCTTTTCAACCAAGGGAGAATGATGTGGGAGCATAACTTCCAGGGACTACAACTTTTGATCTGATCGTAGGATTGTCTTGACATTTTCCAGGGGGTTAGAATTTGACTAGTAATATGCCATAACCAACTTTTCAATAAGATTGTGTACTGTTTTGACATATTTTCGAGGCCAAATTCCTTCATCTGGTGGTCTAAATGGGAACATTTTTTTTGGATTTGTCTAAAACTTAGAGTTTTAATATCTTTTGCTCCGCTGTATGGAATAAGTCAAGATTTGACGTAAGCCATCATTTATGAAAGCATATTTTGTGTGCAAAATTTGGGGCCCATATGAGGTGTTTTACTTTTTAGGGTTTTATTATGTTTTAGGGTTTTCTTAGAGATAGTGGGAAATAAAAGATAAATTGTAATGTTGTAAAAGATTAGTGTGGATTCAAGAATGAGAAAGAAACTATTTTGAAGTTTTTGGAGTTTTTGCAAATTGTTTGTGTGTGTTTTGGAGGCATTTCGACCTCTTGCAATTAGATCCACATCAGAAACCCTACTACAATGTTGACTTCTTGTAGTACTTTGTACCTCCCATGTTCAGTTTTAAACTCAACTAAATATAGAAAAATAGCCAATGTGCAAACAATCAACAATAATTGAGCCCCTAACAATTACTCTCTGGGTCATTAACTCGTGTAATATGAAAAAGAAAAAGAAAAAGAAAAAGGGCCTGAAAAGGACTATGCATTAATTTAACCGGGAAAAATGTTCCGAACGTACAAGAATTAAGTGGGCGGGGGACGGTTGAAGAACATTAACGGAGCAGAGAAAAACATTGAGCATACCTAGGGAAAGCGAAACAAAGAAAAAAGAAAAAGGACAAAAAGATGTATGTGAAAGCATCAATTGGTGTAGGTAATACCTACACATGGGCAGGCACAGTTGGGGTACGAATATCCTTTTTTCCCTTTGAATTGGCTGGTTATTCACCATTGACAACTCGTCCACGCTCCACCAGGTATACCTTTGGCTTTCCTTTCCCAAACAAGTTGACTGAGCACGAGTCATCTTGCAAAATATTCGCCAAAACCTTCCCCGCTCAAACCACGGCATACCATCTCTAACAAAAGAAAATTCTCGCTGAATTATCGATAACTTCCTCAAAATTCCCCCCGAACTAGCGCCGTCAAAACTGACGTCATTTCACGACTAATTTTTGGAAACCACGCGTTATTTTACCTCGGGTGTGCCGAAGATTTTCACGGCATAGAAATACCTACACGCGTTAATTGCAGGCGAAGACGGCGAGTTTGACCGTGCAGGCGAAGGCGAAGGCGAAGGCGAAGGCGGAGACACATTTTACATCTGATACCTAAAGCGTTGGATCTCCAACCCAACAACTACCATCTTGTTTGTCACAAGCACAGCATATAACGTGCCGGTGCAACTTCATTTTACCATGCGTACACAACTCCATTTCCCCAATTCCCATCGTCGCCCAATCTTGAATGTTATGTTTTTTAGTAGGGTACAAATTTTGATGACACCATCTATAATTAGGCGGTAATCAATTGAATGGTAGACGGTAATGATACCCAATCGAAATCAGATGACACCCATATTCCCAAATTTTAAAGAATTCTATTCAAAGTTCGGTAGAAGCAGTAAAAGAACAATAGACAGCTTCAGAATCTCAGGATTTCCCCAGTCAATCTCTCCGAGGATTTCGTGTTTTTTCATTTATAACATACCCGCCTTTTGAAGAAGTGATAGGAAATCGGTTGAAGAATTGGATTACTTGTTTCCACAGTATGGTTTCAATGGATTCGATGACCCATTTCTGGTCCATATTGGGGATAATAGCACTTTTGAATAATTTGATCCTTGCCCCACTTTTCGGGGTCGTAAGAAAGATATGGGAATTAGGGCAGGAAAGGTGGAATTGTTACATGTTTTTCAGGGTTCCCGAGTTCTATGGCTCTGACAGGGTTCAGGAGAATGGATTGTATAATAAAGTGAAGGTATATGTGAGTACCTTGGGAGGTACTGAGGATACCCGCTATGCTAATTTGTGCACTGGTAAGAATTGTAATGATATCTTGGTGGCATTGGATCCAGGGGAGAGCGTGGAGGACAACTTTTTGGGGGCCAAAGTATGGTGGACTCAGGAGGTGATTGAAAAGCACGAGGGGAATGGTGCAGTCAAGAATTTTATATTGAAAATTCACAAGAGGGACAAGATGGGCGTCCTTAAGCCTTACCTTGAGCATGTTCAGGCAGTTGCAGAGGAAATTGAGCAGAGGAAGAAGGTGCTTAAGTTATATACTAACGGAGAGAATTTTAATAGGGATAAGTGGACTAGCGTGGATTTTAAGCATCCGGCAACTTTTGATACCATTGCTATTGAAAATGAAGTTAAGAGCAAGATTAAGATGGACCTTGATGCCTTTGCTAGGGGAAAGCAGTATTACCATAGGCTGGGGAAGGCTTGGAAGAGAGGTTATTTGCTTTATGGGCCTCCTGGGACAGGAAAATCGAGCATGATTGCAGCCATGGCTAATTTCATGCATTTTGATATCTATGACTTGGAGCTGACCAAGGTGAATGATAATTCAGAGTTGAGAATGCTTTTAATGCATACGAGCAGTAAGTCTATCCTTGTAATTGAGGATATTGATTGTTCCTTGGATTTGTGGAAGAGGAATACTGATGAAGACGAGAGGCAGAAGGAAAAGGATAAAGACGATGATGGTGATCACGAAACTTGCAAGGTGACCTTGTCCGGGATGCTGAACTTTATTGATGGGCTTTGGTCTTGCTGCGGTGAGGAGAGAATTATTGTTTTTACTACAAATAATAAAGATAAGTTGGACCCGGCCCTTCTGAGGCCTGGTAGAATGGACATGCATATTTACTTTCCTTATTGTTCCTTTTCTACATTCAAAATAATGGCAAATAACTATCTGGGTGTCAAAGAGCATAAGCTGTTTCCCAATGTTGAGGAGGCTTTTCGGGGTGGAGTTTCCATCACACCTGCAGAGGTTGGAGAAATTTTGTTGGTCAATAAAAATTCTTCAAGCCGCGCACTGAAGGTCCTGATCAGTGCTTTGCAATCCAGCAGTCCTGAAAGGCCAGCAGAGACTGGGTACCACCTGATTCTCAGAAAGGGGAGCTCGAGGGCGACGTCTGATGAAACAGTTTCCAAGGGCAGGCTTGAACAATCACACGAAGATGGACTGCTATCTTTTACCCCAAATCACTCTCTTGTGGACTTGAAGAAATTGCAGCACCTATTCAAGAGGAGCAAAAGTAAATCCATGAGTGGCTATTCAAGTCCCGTCATTAAGGAGCCTTGAGGTTGTAGCTTATGCTATATTACCAAAGAATTTGAAGATATCTTCTATAGAATGTATTGTGACTGGACTGGCTTGCATATAATGTCAAGCTTCAAGACTAATGTTTCATTCAAAGAATATGGTTTTTACGAAAAACAGGATTGAAGGGATACAAGTTGACACATTCTTTCAAGGATTTTGGTTGGATTGAATCCTCCAATTTTGCAGTGGGTTGGATAATACTTGAAGAGCCCAGGCATCTCTGGCAATCCAAAAGATCATTGTCATTGCTACCTTGGCATTTGCTTATAATAAATATAGAGATGAGGTATTCTCTGTTTTTACTTTGATAACATGTTCTGTTATTAGGTGCAATGTTTCAACAAGATATTAGCTAGATAATTGAGTTTCTTTGCTGCCTCAATAAATTATAAACATCTATGCTGCCAACTGTAGAAAGTAGAAACTAGTTTTAGAGTTCATGTAATTTTCGGAGTTGAGAGGATTGTTTGGCTTTTCCATCACAAATAAAATAAGTTGAGATACTTGTGACTGTTCTACTTAACCGCTGTCTAATCTACTTGCATAAAATATGTTTACTGTATCCTTACAACTTTGTCCTCCTAGTTTTCATGGAAGCTGATCTGCAGTCTTATCAATATGCTAGTTAAAATACCTGTATGGTTATTTTCTGCAAGTTATGACAAGTACTGAAATAGCTGAAGAGCAGTTGTTTCTAGTCTGTTTTCTTCTGCTCTGATTAATTTCATCTGTGTTTTACCTTGAAAATATAGTAAGAGCGCTCTGATTATAGATGATGGTTTTGTGCAAGCCTTGTAAAATATGGTATAGTGTAAGCTCTTTTCCTGAATATGTGCTGCTGATTAAGCTCTGTCCAGTTTTAGACTGGCAATATAATACTATTTCTTGAAGGAGATGTTACAGATGTTGTAAGCGATAGTTTTGATTTTTGTGTGTTGAATTGTTATAGCATATTGGTTCATCTGGTGGCTGCAGTTCGAAACGAATTGGATGCATGGAATATATTATTTAATAGTAAAATTCAGTTGTACATGCTGATTTTTTTTAGCTGATTGTACATACCGATTTCTCTTAGCTGATAGTTCTTATTAGCATAAAATGCGTCCATAGTCAGATTAAAATTTGCATGCTTTTGATCAGGACTTCCAAGGACACAACTGACATATCCACTTATTTCCAGCTGCTCCTTTTTGAAAGGTTATAACTGGGTATGTGAGGTAGTTTTTGCTATAATTAGGAATTAGAAGGCATTTTTCTTGAATAAAAGATGGGAGCTATTAAGTCCATTGTGGCAAGGTCTAGTGATTTAGGGGAATCACAAGTCTTTTGCTTCAAGTTAAAGAGGCAGCCCTACTTTTGGGAGTGTGGAGCCTTATCCACTCTATGGATTATGCTGCAGTCTGAAGTTGGAACAATAAAATATATGGCTGAACGTTGCCTGAGTTTTTGCAGTTTCTGCACATAGTGGCTTCTATCAAAAGAATATTTCGAGCGTATTTGAGAGGAAAACAAGCCAGGCAACTCGGAAGATGAGAATTTCCCAGTGCGGAATTGCAAACTAACAGTGGCTTTCCATATTTTCTTATGAAAATTGTGTAGTGTGGCATACCGAAATATTTACAAGCAGTGGCCTTTCAGGGTGTACTTGGCTAAGCTGAGCATGTTGGCTCTGTAATTGTTACATACTCATTTAATGTCTAAATTGAAGAAAAGGAGTCCTGATATTTGAGGAGGCTTTGTCAAACTGACACTATTCTGTAAGTGCATCGGTGAGGCTCATTCATTAAATGAAAGCATTTACTTACATAGAGCCATCTGCATTGGCCTAAGATACTGGTATGGCAAGGGTGGGGGGGTAGGTACGGGTACAAAACGTATCCGGTACCATTACGTCCCAGAAACATACCTGGGAGAGGCTAAGGTACAGCTGGGACAGCCCGGGTAGGTCCAGCTGTACCATGGCCACGCCCGGGTATGTTTCCGAGCCAAAATCTTAATTCCTATGCATAATATAAATTAGGCTGGGATATATCTTGCATTTTCAATTAACTGTGACGAGTAAAACAACTCAAGTTGCAGTTCAGCACACATACCATGAAAGCCTGTTGCGATCTCTTTTATGTTTACAGGAATTGGATTTTCCTGCTGAAAATGCCCATGCAAAACAGAATTAGGGCTTGGAAATAAACACTTCTCACCAATGCTACCCAAAACCTCTTCACATTCATAAACTCTGTTTGCCACAGTACACTCTAGAAAGATGCTTTCAGTTTCATCTTCATGGCTGATGATAATATCTTTGTCTGGTGCATTTTCATTCTCCTGTGAGACCTGTTTTCTTGTCTTTGTAATTAGCCAGTGCCAAGGTGGTTTTCTCGTTCAGAGGTTTCACCTTGACATCAAATTCTGTTAATGAGGCGTCTTCTTTGAAGAAGCAATGACAAATTCACCACTTGCAGAGCGAATGGCTGTTGTTCTGTCACAAACATCTCTGTTGCATGCTGTTACAGGGCAGGTCTTTAAGGACAGTTTTTCCTTATCAGAGTCCCTTAGGAATTCAGATAGTTTCCTTGCAGACATCTCATCCTCTTCCTCTCTGATTTCTTTTCTAAACCTAGGCGAACACTGCATCCCCATCCCAGGACTGCACTTCCCTGACCAACTAGCATTCGAAAAACGTTCTTCCCCTTTTGCACTAGAGTTGTGACTTGATGCTGTTGTTGTAATTCCTATGGTTGATATGAATTAGGCAGGAATTTTTATATGAATTAGGGTGTTTTTCATATGCACAATATGTGGTTAATTCCTATTTATTAGGGTGGAATTTCTATATTTTTTATACAGTTGTATCCAAAGCCATATCCAGGGTCAATTTATTTTTGCTGTATCTGCATATTAGATACTCCGTACCCATATCCGTATCTAAAATGAGCCTTTGGCACATCAAGTACTCCATACACACACCCGTGTCCAAAACGAGCATTTGGCACATCAAACAGGTACAAGATCTCCAAGAGCAGGTGACTTATGATGATTGCTAAGAATGCCTCTCGTGGTTTGTTGGCTCATTTATTCATCATGTCTCTTGTTAATATCTTCAGGCATTATTGACAAAGTTGCCATTGAATCCATATACCATTTTCTGTTTTGGTGTCACTGGTGCCTTTTTGATTAGCCAATGTTTTTCTGTTTGGTTGTCACTAATGTCTTTTATGATTAGCCAATGTGAGTTCTCTCCTTTTGCAATACTGGGGAGCACAATTACAAATCATAGCTTGTAAGAGTAGCAGTAATAGCCAGGGGGTTTGTCTTACTATATTGTTAGTTGAGAGTGCATTAAGTTGTGAATTTGCACTCGCAACTTTTATTGTATTGATCTTGAATTTTTAGTGGGAAAAATTCCATAACAGAGCCTTTTCTGTATTTGTTTATTTATTTATTTTTGCGTACTATACCAGGTCCCTTGACCCCAACCAGATAAAAAAGGGAAAATCCCATATAGTTACCTGCAGGTCACCCTTATTTAATCAAGGAGTTCCTAAAAACGAGCAGGCCTTTACTGCCTGAAAAAGGAATGACAGCTTTTTTAGGTCCAAAAACTTCCCTCTGCTATCAGTTATCTGTAAATGCGGATTTATGGATTTGCTGATCCAGCCTAGGTGTTACATTATCAACATTTCTTGACAGAGATTTTCAAAAGAAAATTGAAACCCTACTCAATTGTCTAAACTGTCTGTTATAATCTGCAATCAAACTTGAAAAGGAAAATAAGAATTCCAATAATTCTTCCCTCAAGCAAGAAGATATAAGCTAAAGAATGCAAGCTTTCGCAAACAATAATTTTTTTTTTAAAATAGCCACAGGATCACTAGAGCATACATAGCTTCTTAAAAGAAAGAAGCTTAAACTAAGGCTCATTCAGAATTCAGAAAGCTCCTCTCTTCTTTATCTTACAACCTGTACTTGATGCATATGCACAGTGCATGGCCTCATTTGCCAAATGACCAACTTTGAGGAGCACGTATATTGACATACAAAATCCACTTTGATAAAAACTCATTTATTTTTCCCAACATAAACAGTTGCAGGAACTTGCGTGGAGCAGGTCATATCAAAAGCAGGGCCATTATTGAATCTTACTATTATCAATCATAATTATATAGAAAAATTGGAGTTTGGAACCATCTATCCCAGTGCAGGATCTCTTGGACCAAAACCCCCGACCCCAAGGCAAGCTACTCTAGAATGAAAGAACGTAAGATATAATCCTATGCAGTAGGCAAGTGGAGGTTTATAAAATAGTTCCTCTCTCTCTCTCTCTATATATATATGTATGTATTATAGGTAAATAGAAAACAATGTTCTTGTGGGCTTCCGCAAAGGAAGTCTAATACACCAAATTGGTGTCTTAGTTGGTGGTGACAATGTGTGGGTGCGGGCGTATGCCAAGTGCGGGTATGCAACATCTGGACTGAACTCAAAACTTGGCCAGACAGATACACATGGTGCATTCTTCCAAAAATATGGGTATGCTATGACATTAAAACTAAAACATAAAACTTGAAAATTGAAACTTTATAGTTGAACATAAGAGTATCCTGAAACTTATCAAATAAGATATGGTACGTAACCAAAAAATGGTATCATATAATCATTGAGTTATATAATATATATCATATTATCACTGATTCATATACTTATCGCATTATCATTGATTTATATAATGTATATCATATTATATAAACCCATTGCATCATTGTGCCATGAGTCAATCACAAAACAATATCCAAAATGTTTTTTTTTTTTATTATTGGCAAATAGTTTTTTGAAAGGGACTATACCCTTATACAAGAAGACTCCAGAAGCCAGATGTGAACAAAGTAGAAACAAAGGAAAAGATCAAGATTGCGGTAAAACATGCAAGCCTAGTAGTAGGAAACAGCCTGCTCAGAATAAAACCCAAAACCAACAGCAAATCAGCATAAAAACAGCGGATTCACAGCGAACAGACAGCTGTTGTCCAACAAAGCAGCCGTGCAGCACTGTGAAACTAACAAGGCGGAGAACCGGTATTCTTGGAGAATTTTTTTTTCTTTTTGCGCACCATTATCCAGCTTGTAGAAGCCTCTGCGAGTGGAGGATTAAAAAAAGGAGGCGTATTTTCCTTATCCTCCAACGATCCAACTGGGGCAGCGTAATCATTAACATCATTTGTATTTTCCTTTCCATCGCCAACTGGATGAGATTCATTGGCGCCTTCATCAACTGGAATTTCCGAGAGAGGGGTTTCTGGGACAAAAACATCTTCAGTATCAGTATTTGAATCCTCTTTGGCTTCGAAAATCAGGTGTTCTGAGAGTGCATTTTTCCACCAGTTGTTTTTTTCCATTTTTTCGCTTTTCCATACCGCAAACATCAGCAGTGTGTCCAGTAGCAAAACACTTTTTGCACCTAAAAGGCAAGCGTTCATAATCTAAAGATTGTGTCCAAGTTCTGTTTTGGACTTTAAGCTCTATATTAGCAGGGAGATTTTTGGATGTGTCAAGCTCAACAAGGATTTTGGCGAAGGTTGTGTGCGTGAAATCAATGGTTTAGGGGTCAATGAAAAGGATATGACCCAAAGTATTTCCAATAATGGTTAGGCAGGTACTATCCCAAAATTGGAGCGGTAAATCGGGCAGTCTAATCCAGATTGGCTTGCAGGCAAAGGATTCAGTAAGTGGGTTAAAAGAAGGGAACCAAGGTTTCAAAACCAGGTAGTGGGATTGAAAAGCCCAGAGTTTTTTAGCTATGACTTCCTTATCCCTAATAGAGGAAAAAGCAACAATGAACGTACCTTTCGCACATGGATAAAGATCTAGCTTACCAGATAGAATCGGGATCCAGTGCTTTGTAATCCAGTCATGAAGGGTAGCTAGGTTTGGCCATATCCGAAATGTTAAGAAACTGTTTGTTATTGCATATAGATCAAAATCCTTTGTACAAAACTTATCTGTTACTATGTATGAATCTGAATGCTACAATTGAAAATGATAGCCAACTACAATGTAATGTGAATAGTAATATGCATTAAAATTTTTAATAAGATCTATATTTTGAATATAAATGCGTGTGTATGTATGTATGTATGTATGTATATATATGTATACAAACACATTCACACACAGTGACACACATATACTTTCATAAATATTGCAAAAGTTTACAAAAGACATGCGATCTGAAGATCAACCAAAATATATATCAAAACCAGTTATGGCTGTCTATATATGCCAGCACATATTTTAAACTAGAGCCTTACAGATATTGCAATGCTTAGTGAATAACCGGTTTTAAGTCATTTGATGCAATATAAAAAAACAGAACCATCATGATTCATAATATAAACAGACAACCACATCCATTAGTGGCTAGGCGATATCCTCCAAGGCTCCATCCTTCTATCAGGTCACTCAACGGCCATATGATCATCCAAGCCAGGAAAGTCCCGGTCTTCAATTTGTGGGGGGTCAGCAGCACTGAGAGAATCAGACATTGTTGTCACATTCCAAGTTCAACTGTGCAAAGAGCTCAAGAATTTCAAAGTATTGTTGCACTTCAAAGCAACTAGCATCCACGTGCCTAGGGAGGAGAGTGGTGATCCAATCCTGTGCATCTTTGTCAAGCTCAGTCAATGGGTAGTAGTTAGAGGGGCCAACATCACAACCAACAGGGGCATCACAATCTATGGCCTAACACTAGATTTTGAAAAGCAATGTATTCTCCACTTGAGATATTTTTATCCACACCTAAAAGCCTCATGAATATAATTTCATAATATCTTGATTGGGAGATGTGTTTAGGAGGATTTTTAGGTCCATGACTACTATCGAGCTTCAACTAGAGTTAACAATGCCAATAGCTTCTACAGTAGGAGTTTAGGCTTAACTTCGAGATAAAAAGCTTGGGTAACAAGATCCCAACTAATCAAATTCTTGATCATTAACATCTTCATCATCATTCTAAAATATGAGGCCACATGAGGGGGGTCTAGTCACTTTTGGGAAGTGGTGGATGTCCTTCAAATAGTCTAGGATTAATCTGGATGGAGCCAGAAGCAAGAAATCTTTCTCAGCTTCTTCTCTTAGAACCTTCATTTGGATGTTTAACCTGCATGCACCAAAAAGCAAGTGAAATATGACTTCACAATTGAATTCAGCAACATCTCTTCCAACGCCCTGAAACACATCATTACTTCGAGCATTCCGTAGGAACCAAAGCACTTCGGTAGAGATGAAGAACCATAATTTTTTGCAAAAAGAGATGCATCTTGATATTAGAACTAATAAGACCAAATAAAAGTTAAAACATTAAACCAACAAATTTGTTTCTAAGAAACAATACTCCACGAGGACAAAACATAAGAGCATACAATTCTTAGCATAAAGAAAAGTGAAACAAAATATGTTTAGCAGGCTCCTTTTTGTACACAAGACAAAACTTATTACCAATACACATTCTAGACATAGTAGATCCAACAACAAGATTTTTTATGTATTAAAAGCTATGTCTAAAGGAAGGGTTCTGAGGTTCAATGAAAAAAGACCAAATCACAAGAAATCTATTTGTCTGCCTTCAAAAGGGATCACAAACATTCCACCTATTGTTAAGGCCTAAGTGAAGATTTAGTAGAGAAGACAATTCTTCTCATATAATTGTCGTAGTGGTGGGGCTTGGGTAGGGAGAGAGGGAGGGGGCATAGAACCACTTAAGTGAATCCCAAAAGTCCATCTCATCCTCCATAATTAGCCCAACATTTAGAAGCCTTGAAGGTCATTCCTAAGAATTGTGATAACTGTTGTCCTATGGGTTTGAGGGAGGTTATGTAAAGCTTTAAGGTCATTCCAGCCTAGCCACTTCTCAAATCTATGCAATTCCTGAAAAGTTATGATGCCTTTCTTTGACCATAGTAGGGAAGAGCACCCTTTAGTCAAAGCAAGGACCTTATCCTTGTACTTCAGATTCCACTGAATCGATCTAAAGCCATGGTACCTAGTGTCAAAGGAAGAGAAGATAGGCTACCCCACCACCAAAGGTTTCACCTGTTCCCATGTATTTCAAATTGATTGGAAGTAATAGATGATTCTTGAGATGTAACTTGAAAAACCCCCAAAGAGTATAGTAGATCAATCATGTGTATCCCTTTCCATCTCTTATGACCCTTAAGGATGACTTATTAGAAATGTTGAATGTTACAAGAACTTTCCATAGTTCATTCCCAGTTTAGGCTCTCAATGGTCCATTGTACAGACAATAACAACTCCTTGCTTCTTGAGATTCTTGATCCCTAATGCCCCAAGAGATTTAGGAATACATCACATATCCTAGTTAGAAAGCATGTATCTTACTTCCCTCCTAACCATCCAACTAAAGAAATTCTCTAACAATCCTTTGCACCTTATCCATATGTGATTTGGGGAACAATCCAGTAAGAGGACTGAGTAAATTGAACAAGACGACAATACCTTTTGACAAACTCGATTCGTTCTAGGTAGAGAAAGTAGACGACCCTACCTCTTGGCAACCTTCTTAGAGATCTTGTTCATCACCCATTGCCACATGTCTTTGAGAGAAGGGGAAAGTGCAAAAGGAATCCTTAGGGCTACCCTAGGACCAGCCAAGATAGGAAATCCAATCAGGAGGGGCTTCATCCCAACCAAGAAACAAAGACTTAAATGTGGAGACCTTGTATCCAAAGGCGCAACAATAAAACTCCAACATATTTGTTAACTGCACAAAATTGTTCTGCTCAATCTTAGGTAAAAGAGAGGTTCATCAACAAATTGAATATCTAGGAACTCGTCATTGTTTTGGAGAATAATACCTCTGATCGGAGGGACAAGGCCAACCTCTCTAAGGAGACAGTGGAGGGCTTCAACAGCAATGGCAAAAAGTGCAGGTGCAAGAGAGCAACCTTGTCTGATAAACCTTTGTAGAATGAATGGAGGAGTAATCTCACTATTAATCTCAACTTGAGTAGAGGCATCCTGGTAGAGAACAAACATTTAGCAGAGTTATGGGCTTCCAATTATTGATTTGATTCTTATGACCATCTTGGGGATAAGCTTAATAGTCAGGTTGTCTCGATTTTATTGACATATTCCTACTCACCTCATTATCAGGGGTTGTATGATAAATAAATCCATTTTAATAGGCACATTGTTATAGGAATGTTACAATAATATATTGAGTATTCCCTTTTTTACTGGGTGGATTGTTGCATGCTTCACATAGGGTGATGGAATACACTAACTACATGTTCTTAAGACCCAGATCATAACAATCACA
Source organism: Taxus chinensis (assembly GCA_019776745.2). Classification (NCBI taxonomy): domain Eukaryota; kingdom Viridiplantae; phylum Streptophyta; class Pinopsida; order Cupressales; family Taxaceae; genus Taxus; species Taxus chinensis. The sequence goes on along the minus strand of CM034150.1, from coordinate 302,454,264 downwards.
TTGGGATTTTCAGTAGATAATGATTTATATGATTATCAGCAGATCTTTAGATAGATTTGCACACTGCTTTTGAGGACAACTTCAATGCACTTTTGTGCTCAGATAATTTTTATCCTTTTATAGAAAGACATTATGTCAGGTGTGTGCCACCAACAAGGCATGGACTTTATCAATCCATCCTTTATTTCTATTATCAAGTTCTTGATATCTCCTAGAATTTCATGTCTGCTATTTTATCGTAGCACTCTAAATAACGCCCTCTGAATATGTTTATCCTTATTTATTTTCAACTTGGACAGTTTGTCTCTTTTTAGTATGGCTGTATTTTTTTTTATTTCGTCATTATTGCACATCTCAATTAGCTTCATCATCATTCCATTATATTGCAAATCTCTCTCAACCAGTTCTCACCAACCAATTTTCTTTCTTGCAGTACAGTCGTCCCTGTTTGTTCTAAATAGTAGCTATATGTGTTTCAAGTATTGATACCGGTCTTCCTTGCCTCTAGTCTTCTATTCTTGTATGCCTCCACGTAACAATTCACCAATCTGATTTTTAGTGCAGTTAATTTGTGAATGCATCTCGTTTTAATAATTTATCAACCTTTAAGAGCTGGTCTTCCTTAGCTGTAGTCTTCTTTTCTTGTATGCCTTCACATAACAATTAACCACTGGGATTGTCAGTTCAGTCAATTAGTGAATGCGTCTCGTTTTAATAACTTATCAACCTTTTCAGTTTTTTTTTCCACCCTTAAAGAATATATTTTCTTGTCATTATTTTGTTGAAAGTGCATTATCAATAGCTGTTAGATGCCACTTTCTTCTTTGACCTTTTCTTTGTTGGGCGACTCCAAGAAAACATGTTTATGTTGGGGTTAAAGATTGAAATATTGTTAAGAGACGAATCTCCTCACAACTATTGATTGCACTAATCTATTGGTTTTCAAAAAAATTACATATCTGTGAGTAAATGGTTGGCAGTTTTACATATAAATTCATTTTCATTGTTAAAGGTTAGAAGAATCTTCATTTTTAGTTGATACTCCTTTGGGAAATAGGGACAAGATGATATACTATTAGCCTCTAAAATTTTTCCTGTATTCACATTTATTGTCTATCTGTCATTTTCTAGTATATTACATACCAAGTCATTCTTGTACATGTTCCTAGCCTCACCTCCTATCAATAAAAATAAGCTCAATGTGGCTATCAAAGATGTAGTTATTATCCTCCTAGGATACTTTTGACAAACCTTGTCATGTGATTTAAATTTTTTCCCAAGGCACATCAAAAATTTCTCATGCCAAGTCTAGATCAAGCTAGATCACGTCCCTAGATATTATTAGACGTACTACCGAAATTGGAAGGTCCCCACATTCTCTAGATTTGAGGATTGGATGTGCTTCCTTCTTTTAGAAAGCTATTTATTCCCTAAAAAACACCTTGTTATAAGAGATCTAATGTATAAGATCAATGAAAAGAGCTTCTGCAAACAATTGTGTAAAGAACTTTTTAGCCAATGTTTCACAGCACATTCTGATATGTATCATTAGAATATAACAATTAATATGTATTCTGGACTCAGGCATGCTTCTTTAAAGAAAAAATAAATTAAAGTTCCTTGATACCACTTAAGGGGCCACATGAAAATTTACATTAAATAGTTAAAAATTGATGCTCTTGTGCACAATCCCATCATCACAGAGTGGGATCCGAACGTAGATTAAAAAACTAGTTACACGGTTGTTCCAAAAGCTCTGTTCATTCACCCCTTATTGCAAAACAAATAAATGAGAAATAATTTTATGTTATACCTTGCATCATATAGTTGTGTATTTTTGCTAGTGGGTAAATAGGCACTTAGATCCTAAGGATTGGCATGTACATACAAGACAAAACACTTTGGAGGGGGCAAATGGACCATGGACCCAATGTAGACGAGCATCATTGTGGACTTATTATGGTTTTCAAGGCATTCAACAAAGTTCTTTGATTGTTTACAAAAGCCATTGGAATTGGATGATAGAAGAGATACAATTTAAACTCTAAGAGTTGCCATGTTATCTCCTAGGATTGGTGTTGATATCCCCATAATCACTTATTCCTTTTTTGGTTTTTGACATTTTTAGGTAGTTTTGTGATTTAGTATCAATAAAAAAAGTATAGATGATGCCCTTAACCCCGAGATATTGGTGGAGGAACCGGTAGGAGACTTCGACTTTGCTAGGGTTTTATGCTTGCGCTTGTGATATCACGTTGTTTACACTGTGCCCCTTTAGCCTTTCTAGGGTTTCCCCTATGGTCCTTTCATAGAGTTAGTCGCCTTTTTTCCCACCACTAAGGCGATGAGTTGCCTTTAAATGGCTAACTCTCCATCTATTGCAACGACGATTGCAACTGGTCGTGAAAATGGCTCCCAAATGTGCTCAGAAGTTTGTGTCGAAGGTCTATGACGAGGTATGGATCCTGAATCATCCTCAAATGTTGTTATTTCTGATGAATTTTAGACCATGTGGTCAAATGGTATCGTAACAATTGCCTTATTGCGTATTTCTGTGGCCGCATGCTCTCATAATCTTACTTGTAAAACTGGATAAAGGACCATTGGGAATCTAACAGTATCCTAGTTTCATGTATCTGTAACCTTACCAAAGGTTTTTATCTCTTTTCATTTGACAAGCCTTCGCAGGTCCAAGCTCTCCTCCTTAAGGAGGCTTGTTGGTATTTAGGTAATATCCTTTTAGTGCTTTCTCAGTGGACTCCCGAATTTAGCCCACTAGCCAAGTTTCGTTGAAAATTCTAGTTTGGATCAAGCTTCATAGACGCCCTGTTCATCTCTGGTCATTCCTTCCAGAGATGGTTAAACCTATGGGCAAAGTGATATGCCATAAACAAGAGCATTTTATTTTGCCCGTCCCAACAACCGGGTTTGTGTCGAAGTTGACCTTGCGGAAGATTTGTGGGACCACCTGGATATTCAAGTTGGGTCCTTGTGTATCTCTCAAAAGGTGGTTTATTTCAACCTCCCCAACATGTGCTTTCGTTGTCAAGCCCCAAACCATTAGATACGTGATTGTCCTCTTATAGCTCATTCCAAGCCAGTGGTGACGCAATTCTCAGTGCCTAAGCCTAAAGGTGATCAATTGATTGATGGTTGGACTGCAGTTGGGAATAAGAAGGGTGCAAGTGTGAAATCCACTCCTGTGGAGCCTCCTGCTTCTCCTTCCCCTCTTCCGTCCAAGGATAAGTCGGGATCGGCTCCACCCCCCTTGTCGGTTTCCATTCCTTCCAAGCCCTCGCAAATTCGGGTTGTGCCTCTTCAATCAGATAACTTTGGGAACTTATTTTCAACATCTCTTCCTTTGCATCACTCTCACAATCCACCTCGAGAGGTGTCCCACGATGCGCGAGGAGATAATGGGGTCAAACGCCGCTCCATTCATGTTGAGCTTTCTAATTCAGACCAGATCCCACTTGCTAATAATTTTGCAATTCTTGGCTCGGAGGATGGCGTGCCAGATGGGCAGGGGGAGTTTGACATGTCTGATTTTTCATGAATTTCATCTCTTGGAATGTCAGGGGTCTTATAGAACCCTCTTGCAAATATTTTGTTCGGTTAGCTTGTCAGCATATTAGATTCCTTGATATTATTTGTTTACAAGAAATTAAAATTTCTGGTTTTTTGCTTCAGAATACTCTAACTTGTATTGCTCCTACTTTTTCGCATTTTCATACTCAACACATTGATGGCAAAGGTGGAGCTAGTATTTCCATTGCCCCGAAATTCTTAGCCTTAATCACCTCCTCAAGTCATGATCCTTCTAATTGGGTCATGTGGGTGATTATGGCGATTAATGATCTTTCTTTTGGTATTTTAAACATTTATGCTCCTAATGATGACTCTGTAAGAATGACACTATGGAAATGGTTAGGTGATAACTTGCCTTTAGCTTATTGGCTTATGTGTGGTGACTTTAATATGAAAGAACATCTTGATGAAAAACACCCTCCCAATGCGTTGGTGTGTTGGTGAGTGTGCGGCTTGGTATATCTTTAAAAGTCACTGGGGGCTTTTCGATCCTTTGCTAAGACGACAACATGAATTTAAGTCTCAAGCTTGGTATACTTGGACCAATCTTCGAGAAGGATACGATTGAGTTTTTAAAAGACTTGATCGTGTACTTCTCTCTTAGAAACCTATTTTTGATTTTGACATGGAAGGCCTCTCCCCTGTCACAATGTGGTCCAATGTACTTTTTTTAGATCACCGTCTGATATCTTTGAAGATTATTTGGAGTGGGGTCCAATTCAAAGTCTCATCTACTCAATTCCTCTTCAATGTCTCCTTGTTGAGTCACCCGGGGGTGGTCCCGCTTATTGCTAAAGTTTGGAACATGGTGCCACATCCGCCTTTTTCCGCCAACTGGAATGAGTGGTGGGAAGCGGCGATTCAACGCACCACCCGATTCCTCTGCCAGTTCAGAAGCAGGTTGCTCGAGTGTGTAAACAAGCTTGCGGACTTGGCTCTGCACAAAGAGTTTAGAAGGATATATGTTCTCCTTGAATCCAATCCTTTCGACACCCCTCTTCAGTTACAAGCTATTGGTATTTGACACAAGCTCAAGCTCATAAAATCTCATTTGTCTCATGGCGCGTAGATCCAATCGAGGATGTACTGGCTCAACATGGGATACAATTTCTAAACACTTTTTCAAATCCCTCTAGGCCAAGCATGCTCATCAACATATCAAAGCCATTCAAGTTGCCCAACATTGGCTCACGGATTTGCTTGAAATCACTAACACCTTTGTGGAACACTATCAGTTAGTCTTCCAAGCTCAAGAGGCTACTAATGAGTGAGCTTTAGCTTTACAGAAATGTATCAAGGTGGTTCCGGTCAAGCTTTCTCCTTATGATCGGGCTTGGTACAATGCTCCTCTTTCTTTAGATGAGCTTTATGCAACTCTGTTGTGCCTCGTTGACAATAAATCTTTGGGACTGGATGACTTTCCTAGCGAATTCTACAAAGCCACTTGGTCTTTTGTTGGTCATGACTTGCTTCGTGGTTATAATGAAGCTCTCCAATCCAATTCTTTAGGGAGTTTCATCAATCAAGGCAACATTAAATTCATTCCTAAAATTAGCGATCCAGAGCTGATTTCTAGTTAGAGGCCTATCACATTGTTGAATGTTGCTTACAAAATTCTTGCCAAGGCCATGGCTCTTCGCATTGTTGATGTCTTACCCAAGATTATTCGACTCGAGCAAATGCGATTTGTCAAAGGTCGATACATTCTTGCTAATCTTATAGTAGTCTAGGAAGGAATGGAATGGAATCGGTTGTCTCTGCAACAACCATTATTTCTCAAAATCGACTTTGAAAAGGCTTATGATCACATTGAATGGCATTTTATTCTGGCAATGCTCATAGCCTTAGGATTTGGAGATTTTTTTACCTCAGCTATCCGAATGTTGTTTTCCAAAGCTTCTGCTTGTCTCACTATCAATGGGCACCAGTCCTCCTCAATTGGCATTTTTTGTTCTATCAAACAGGGGTGCCCACTTGCGCCAACTCTATTTGTCTTAGCCATCAATGTGCTTGGATGTCTTATTGCTCAATGTGTTGATCAGGGCCGTATTTGGGGATTTTTTTTACTGGATCATTAAACTGAGCACATTAATGGACACTTTGCCTATGATTCCTTTCTTACCCTTGTTGAATTTGAGCAAAAATTGGTTGTTGTTTTTTAATGCTTTAACATCTTTTGTCTTACTTCAGGTTCCAACATTCATATGGCTAAAACGTTGGGCTATTGACAAATATGTTGGCCTATACCTAGCTGGTCAAAAGCTTACCCCTGGAAGTGGATTGGGCGCAGAGAACAATTCAAATTTTTAGGCATACCTTTTGTCTTTGATGGCTATTTTTCTACTTTATGGCAATATGTGATTGACAAAGTTGAACATAAAGTCTCCTGGTGGTCTTCTAAATCCCTTTCATTGGCTGTTGGTGCCCATCCCAGGCTTCCTTTGCCAATCTTTCTAAGCTGCTCCAGGATTATATTTGGTGCAAAAGTTCTGGTTCAACTAGCTTTCATCGGGTGGCCTGGGAAGTTTTTTGTTTACCCCGTGATCAAGGTGGCATGAGTATTATTGATGCCTATAGACAAAGGTTGGCTTTATGTTCCAAATGGGTTGTGAGATGTCTTTCGGGCATTCAAGCATGTAAAATTCTACTTCGATATTACATTGCTTCGGGTGCACCTTATGGTAAAAAATGTTGGAATAATATAGGGTTGCATACCTTACTTATCACCAAGGATCCAGTTAATATTATTGGAATGTTCGTCGCCAAAAGCATATGGAAAGCCTTTAAAACAATGAAACCTCTGCTACTTTCTTTCAATTCCCATAATATCTAGTGGTCTCCCATTATCACGGAAGATAGTATTCTACTTGTGGAAACTCCGGGCATCAAAGCTCTTTGGTTATCGCTCAAAGGGATTCACACCATTTAGGATTTGGTTTCCCACAGAGACTGGATTTCCTGGTCTGAGCTCAAGACTAAGTTTAATCTTTCCAATTTGGACGTCTTGTCTATCTACAAAATACAAGAGTTGTAGCCATATGTCATGCTCCATAAACTGGGACTTAAGCCTCCGGATGCATGGTGGTGCGATTGACAGTGGAATCATGATATTGCCTTTCTTCGCTATAATGTGGACACCATATACCATTTATTGAGCCCCATCTCACCTGCCATTGCCAAGCTCAATGTCTGTCGGGGCCTACAATCTACCCATTCTACTTTGCTTCTTTGGTTTCTCGTGTTTGGAACCCCTTACTCGAGCCTAAAGTTAACCATTTTCTTTGGTGCCTTATCTATCAAGGCCTTCATGTTGGCAAATGTCTTAGTCACATCGACATTCCCAATTTAAAATTCCCTTTTTGGTCTTGACCCGAGTCTTTTAAGCATTAGTTTTGGTCTTGAACCTGAGCGCAAGTTGTTTGGTCCTGGATTCTTTTATTAATGTCTGGCTTTGTTTGGATATTTCAGTCCTTGGCCTAATTATATTGAGACTTCGTGTCATTTGTTTAGAGCTTGTATTCTCTTTCATATTTAGAAAGCTCGTAATATTATGATATTATAGAATGATCAAATTGTTGATTGATTTTCCACAAATGATAAAGTAGCTATTTTATCTACTATGCGCATACAAATTCAAGCTCAAGCCAAAAAGGTTGCACTAGAATTTGCTCATTTGTAGGAATTGCCCGCACACTAGGAGAGTGCTCCTTGCACGATAAGTCTGGTCCCTCTCGACCCTTTGCTTCTGCCACCTTAGCCATCTCCGCCTCACCGGTCACCTCCGCAAGGACCGCGTTGTAGAAGCCGCTCTCACATCTACCACTCTGCCTCTCCCTGGGGTCACCCTTCAGTTCCTTCCTCCTCCGGGCCGAGATAGAGTCCTCTGTGTGGGAAGGCCGTGGTAGGATCTCCGCGTTGGGCCTCTCCTCTACCTGAAGTTTAGACGTTTGTTGGCTCTTCGCTGCCTAGTTAGGGAATTGTGGTACCTTTGCAGATGCAGATGTCAGATTAGGATTGCTAACAGGTTCATCCCCCTTCGGTTGACCTGTCGAGTGGAGCTTTCATCTCTCACCGGGATGATCCTCCTCCTCTCGGAGTGGCGGCATGTGCTTAATGCTCTCCGGTTTTATGTGATTTTCTTGTTTGCCATTGTGGAATGCTTTGTCTACCCTTTGGGCGTTTTGTGGTGCCTCCGTGGATTTTTTGTGGGACCGTGAGTTTTCTGTTCGCCCTTGCTTTTGTAACTCTCATATATTTTTATTAATAGGATGGGCAGTTCCAATAGTAAACAAGTATAGATGATATTCCTATATATCACATAGATACATTCCTAAAAGATGCTTTCAATGCATTATTTTTCAAATTATTGTTTTATTTTTATTTTTATCCCATTATAACTTTGCACATTCACTTTTAATTTCCCTTTGATGAGGGTTGTCAATCATCTTCATGAAATAATAATAATCCAGGGCTGGTGTCCGAAGGAAATATGCAATAAGAGAAAGAGATCTCTGACAAATGGTTCCTTCTACCAAACTCCACACTTACATAAATGTAAAAGAGCACTTACAAAAATTTAAATTATACTTGCAGGGAATTAAATATCACACTTGTTGAAATTAAAATAGCATACTTGTAGGAATTGTAAGACACACTTGTAGAAATCGAAAGGCACAATTGCATAAATTGAAAATCACTTTTAAATGAAATTAAATCAAGCTTGTAGGCAAGGGAAATTGTTGAATTGAAAAGAAATAAATAACATACAAAACACTTGAAGGTTCATGACAATCAATACAACAAATGAATGTTTACATGATACAAATAAAAAGACAACAACACATCAAACACATAAATCCATCTTCTTAGGAATGAGAGGCCAAATCATTCCTCAGAAGAGGATTTTAAGCAACAATTATTTACAAGCCTGATGCCATAGAACTTTAAAATGAATTATTCATGATAATGGAGGTTACATTCAATGGTGTGGGTAGTTGCATTTATAATTCCACACTTCCAACCAACTCCTTATTTTGGGGCATACAATCCGATTTGAGAGTTACTCCAATCTTATCAACTACCATCAATCTCCACAAAATATGGACGAAGCTTATCTAAATCTAACTAATAATTCGACTATCTTGTTTTATGATTGAGAATAAAAAATGAATATTGATTCTTTATTATTTTGCACAAGTTTCCAAAATAAAATATTTATGGAAATATGTATTTTTGGAAATAATATGAATAGACATTTGCAAATGGTTTCCAAAAATAGTTCTTCAATCTTTTTTACTCATATGTTGGACTTGAAAGGACTTTGGAGCTGATTCTGACCTTTGGAGCTGTTACATACCTCAAGAGTTGACTTTGTAACTCCAATTGTACTAAATTCCATTTTTATTACAAATGATGATTTCTGTAGAAAAACTGAAGGAGGTTTTTGTTCAAATAATTGTTATGACCAAAAACCTCTCTCATATTTTCCTTTTGGTTTTTCTTTATTTGATTATGTAACTTCTAGTGCTAACTTGATATGTATTTTCTGGAGTGCCACCTGTTAAAAGTTACTTTTCTTCCAAATGGTAAAACCCATAGAAAAAATGAAGGATGTTTTTACTCAAATCATTTTTATGACCAAAAACCTCTCTTTGATTTTCCTGTTGACTTTTCTTTCTTTGATTATGCAACTTTTTGTGCTGCGCTGATATGCATTTTCTGGATTGCCACCTGTTAAAAGTTAGTTTTCTTTTAAATGGTAAAACTTGTAGAAAAATTGAAGGAGATTTTTATTTAACTCATTGTTATGACTAAAAACCTCTCTCAAATTTTCATTTTGACTTTTTTGCAAACTTATGAATCTATTTCAGAGTTAGACTTATCATTTCTGGAGCCAAAGTGCTCATTTCTAGAGCTAGAGTGGTCATTTCTAGAGCCCGAGTGGTCATTTCCGGAGCTAGAATGATAGAATTCAAAGCCAGACTAAAACAACTATAATTTTCACATATAAACATGAATCAAGATGATTATTTTTTGAACTTATATAATTTTTCGAAAGGAATGTGAATATGCAATTGCATTTGAGTTTGGGTATATTCTTGATAACTATATTTTCACTTTTCCCCAAACTTGTACTAAGGAGCCACTCATAGAATTGCTGAACATTTCCAGAGCTAGTATGGTATGGAACTCTAGAGCTGTGAATCTTCTCCATAATTATTCTTGAATGTGTACTCTTCATGTTCATAATCCTTTATAGCTTATTATGAATTGTATATGCACAAATTGACATCTTTTTCCCAATAATAATTAGAAATGGCTAAGAAAGAGATAACAATAAAATATAAAGAAAAACTATGATATATACTCTCTATTTCATTATAAATAAACCATAACCTCAGAATTACACTAAGATCCACTTTTTATGTCATTTATGCAAGGAAAAAGGAATGCCATATTTTGTATATAATGGGTCATTTTTGGGGCTCATCACCCTTCAAGCCTGGGATGCACTTTTTACTCACCCCATTGATCCTTTTTTGTTCATTCATGGGCATAAACATTTTATTCTCTCCTAATTGATGGCCAATATGAGATGTTACTTTAAATGCTCAATATTTCTATGACTGTGTTTTGAATGATTCGAGTCTTTTTAAGGAGTCACATTGCCTTTCAAGTGTTATTGTGTCTATTCAGATCTCATTGATCTAATATTAGATTTGAACTCTCTAAAGGAAGTTCTTATTATTTCTTTGAGTGTCTCTATGGTCTACCATGTCCCGTAAATGTATTTAAAGACTTTGTGAGAACTTTTAATATATTTGTATCCCTTGAGATCCCAACACTAGATATCTGATTTCCTTTAATGAAAAATGTACAAGGATTTGAGTGTCCTCCAATGAAATATTGGATTTGATTATTTGCAATAGGGTATGGGGAAAACTCTTGTGAAATTGATTGTGAATTTAACATTTTGTGCCCACTCTTCTCTCTTCGATTTAATGGTAATCTAGGACAATGTATATGGTAAAATTATCTTTAGTAGCACACATCAATGTTGCAGACAATGTGCACATAGCAGAAACAAGAAATACTCAAAATGGTATTATTATTATGATGTCATTTACCCTAGTTGTATATTTTTTTGGTTGAGTCCACTTGGAAAGCACCTTGAAATCATGGTTTCACAGTGTATGGATAACAACTCATGACATTAAGCTTAAAGGTGTTCAAAACTTGTGTAAGGATTTTATTGTTGTTTACATTTCATAATGCTGACCATTGCATAGCCATTGTTACCCACTGTTTGTGGTTCATTCCAAACAGAAGTGTTTTTTGGCATTGGATGTGAGATTTTGTGGTCACTGAGCAAGCCTAACTCAAAATACCTATGTGAATTGAGTTCCCATGTATTCCTTTTCCATTTTGTAGCTTTGTGGACTAATTGATTAAGTTTCTCGGCCGCCTCATAGGATTTCAGAAACCAAATTTTTATGTGGTGAAACTGCAAAAGTGCGTCTATGTTGAAGTGGACATCTCCAAGGACTTCAAAGAGTCCATTAATATACAAATAGGTGATATAAGGCCAACTCAACATGTGTTTCATATATCAATTTGCCTACTAGATGCTTCCTCCTCCAAGTCAAAAATAAGGGTTTTCCCTCTAATGAATATTTGCTAGGCCCATCCCATTGTATGAAGCCTTGCTTGGGGTGAGTAAAAGTTCCCAAACATGCTCGGATGGATGGACTATGGTGACTAAATACGTGTCACACTCAACAAATTTGTTCGGTAAGGAAAACTTATACACCTTTGTAAAAACCCATGGGTGGTTCCTTAACCTCTGGTAAATCATAAGTTGTTGCTCTCTAGTAGGTAGCATCGCCCCTCATCCACACACCACAACTCATGGGTTTTTTATATAAATCCCAAAACCAGCCTATTGTTTCTCAACCATCACAAGTTCCCTAAGAGGTGAAAAAATTGGAGATGTAAACTATGTTAGTGGTGTCTAAGCATAAATTGATCCTCTGTTGAGAATGTAGCCCCTCATAACCACTTGAAGATAGTCAATACATGCAAGAAAAAATATGAGCATTCACCACTAAATATCATATGCCAAGGAACCAACATTCATATCTTTCTAAAAAAATAAGTGTTAGCCAATGATGATGCCTGCATGTAACTATAAGTTATTCCACGATTGTGTACTCATGGAATATAAGAGGGATCATTTTAACCATTAAAAGGATATTGTTGGTGATAATTTCCAATTGTTTAATAAGATGAAAATTACATCTGCAAGCAGTTAAGGTTGCTAGATTTGCACTCAATACCATCGTCAAATTTATTTGTCCTGGGTCTATTTTCCAAATGTTAGATCATGATAATGGTTGATAAGGTTTTACCTTAATCACCACTTTGCTTGAATCAACTAATGTTGTCACTTGGGGCTCAAATTTCATTCATCAGGTCATGTAGACCATGTTTTATTTTTATGGTTGTTCGTTTGGAATCGCCAACATCTACACCTCTAATGATGTTGAAAAGACAATAATTTGGAGGTGGTTTGTTGACTTGCTTTAAGATGCCAACCGGATCATATGTTTTGATTTTAACATGGTTGAATATAGGGAAGACAAACAAAGAATCCCCTTGATGTAGTGGTGTGTGGGAAAAAGAGAGGTTTGCTTCTATATGTGTAAAACATTAGGGTTGTCAGACCATAACTAACACTACCGCCTCTTCGCCATTGTAGACACTCAATTTTGGACATCTATCCTTTGACATTGCTGGTATTGACATTGCACACTTGAGTGCACAAATACACCCTCCCCACTCTTGCTTAGCTTACCCTAATAGCTCTTTGGTCACTTGTTTATCTTTGCATGGATTTCTATCATTCGTTTATGAGGTTTAATTACACAAAACAAACTTAGAAACATCTTTACCTCGCTCCACGAAGTCAAAGTTAACTTTTTCATCTCGGTTCGAAAAAGTTGGCTTTGGTCAGTTTGTCCAGATTTACAACTCAACCTTGGTGTTTTCAAAGAAGTTATGACTTCTCAACGAGCCAGGATGACTCTAACAATCTCCATTACAACCGCTTTAAAACATGCACAACACACAAAAATCATTGCACAACAACTAAGACCAAATATTATCTCCTCATTATTATGTCTCAATAATAAACAATTATATGGATATCTTTACAAGGAGGGAGTGCCCAAAAAATAAGCTAACAAGTTACCCTCAACTAGAAATTGTGGTGGAGAGATAATATTAGGGAATACTACTAGCCCTAAATCATGCTCAAGCCACCTACATACGAATGAAATAACAAGTTGTTAATATAATAACTATACTCCCAAAAAATCTTATCTCAAGTGAGTGGTGTGAACATAGCTAAACCTAAGTAGGTTGGGAAAATATCCTGAACCACTTAACAATCTGAACATGCCAACTCAAACACCCTCCTATAAGTGCAAAATTGGGAATGAGAAATGAGAAAAGCTAGTAGACAAATCCAAATATGTGTCCCGATAATAAGGCCTAATAAGGTACTCATTTATAATGACTAGAAAAAAGAGTTACAATGGATGAAAAAAATCACTACAAGGTATCCAAAAATAGTAAAAGAAACAAAAAACTAGAAAGAAAAAAATCCTACTGCAAGGTGTCCCAAGAAGCATGGCTAAAAAAACTCATACTATGCTGAAGAAGTTTGGAATGCTCTATATCCTGGATCCGTTACTCGACCACAAAACTCAAAATCAACTGACACTGTGATACAATAGAATAACTCAATACTAGGAGATTGACAATGGAGTATTTGACATTGTAACTCAATAAAATAACTACACTTCAGAAGGAGATCAAAGAAGGAAAAGGCAAAATTGAAATGGAGAAAGCGACGACTTTGAGAAACCCTATTTTGTGCCCTAATGGTGAAGGCGGATTTGGATTTGGAGATGATGGCTCAGGGAATGGAGGCAACGAAGATGGTTTCCAACGCGGGCAGAAAGAGATTTTAGGCAGGGACAAGGAAAAATTTAACCCGAAAACCCTAAGTGACGGTTCACACAGGTAGGTATAGGCCAAGGGAAGCGGTAGTGGTGGTTGCACTTTCCACAGTTTGGGCAGCGGCTATACCCCCTTCGCTTGCACAAAAATCCTTTATGGCGTCCACTGCTAGTAATCGGGGGAAGATTTCATCTAGTGCCGGTTTCCGTACATTGTGGAAAAAACACAGGTAACTCATGTGGTTACTATTTCATGTTTAGAGGTAACTTAATCTATATCCGCCCTCCAAGATTCTGACCTTATTTGTCGATTTAATATTTTTTGGCCCTGAACTGAAGATCTACACAAATGGATCTTATTTGCTTAGACCAGTGATTGTGAGATTCAGTTATGTGCAAAGAGATTTTTTATTGATCATTGCTTCTCTCATATAGAGTGTCAACAGATTCTTAATGAGGGCCCATGGTTATGGGGTAGGGATAATCTTTTTATTACCCTATGGTTTTTGGATTTTGATCCTTCTACTATGGTAGTTTCAAAAATGCCATTTTGGGTTCATCTCCCCAATCTTCCTCTCCCCTTTTGGCACCCTGTGGTTTGTACTGCTATTGGTGACTCCCTTGGTCAATTTATTAAAATGGATAATGAACGGCCCAAGCAAGGGTTGTTCACTTATGCACGCATCTGTACTGAGGTGTATCTTAGAAAAGGTCTTCCAGAATAGCTAGAACTAAACCATGATGGCTTCAAGTGGATATAAGTCATAGACTATGAGAACATGACCTTTTGATGTCGGTTTTTCCATCAAACTAGGCATCTTCAGGAGGCTTTCCCAATGTCACCCAATTAGAATAAGAATAAGAACAAAGGGCTTTCTATGGGCCTAAACGTTGTCAACCATTTTCAACGCCGAAAGTCGAGGAATGTTCTCACCCCAAAAGTTTAGAAGATATAAATGTTGAGATTCCCCTTATTGGCAGTCATGCCAAGTAGTCACATGTTTTTGAGTCTTTAGATTTTGACCCCAATTAGGATAGCCCTTGCCTAGATCCTCCGCTCAAATTGGCACCCCAGCAGGTGCCATGGATTGTTGTCACGAGATCTAGGGAGAAGAAGGGGCACTTTGAGTCTCTTATTTCTTGTTCTGCTTCAGAGCAGAGTAACTTTGTTTTTGGTCTTTCTCAGATATCCATGTAGTTGGACATTGTTGTTTTCTAGACATGACCTAGTTTTCTTGTATTTTTGGGGCGTGCTCTCATACCACCTGCTTTTTGTTGAGAGAATCTTGTATCATGTTGCATTTAATATAATATAAGATCTTTTTCATTAATAAAATCTAACCAAAATATACTTTCAAAGGTGATGTCAATAGTGCAAATAATCACCAAACATAATTCAATTTATTGCCAAAAATGGTGTGCCATGAATCAAGAACAACCAAGGAAAGGACAAGAGACTCAAAAGCAGGATCTACACCACCCTTTCCCATACTGCTAAATGGGTGGAGTGATGCAACAAAATCTATATGACACGCTAAACCAACCACTCAAACACTGATAAAATGACACTGGGGTTCACCAAAATATCACTACCATAAGAGAGACTGTCAACAAACCTAAAAGATGTCAAAAATATTGATACAAATATCTCAAAAACAAAAGAGATACACAACATTTGTTAAATAAAATAACTCACAAACAAGGAGAATTACAATACAATAAGAGAAGAAAGTAGAGCAAGAAGCTGAATGGTGGAGGATCCACACCTGTAGAGTCCTCTCAATGAACATTTACTTCTCCTCCATAAGTGATCAAAGATCTAACAAATATTAACATAGATGGTTGAGGAAGATTCCCGTATATGGTTTGATACGAAGTGCACAATTGGATCATCTAAGGAAACATCAGAATGTGTGTCAGGTTTATCATGTTTGATAGATGAAGCCTTAATTTTCTCAGGCCTAAGTGAAGGAGTATTAGAATTCATGTGTTGCTCAATATCCTTAGGAAGAGTTGAGTGAAGAAATTCTGGAGCTCTTCCATCAAGTGATCCCATAGATGAACGTGCACAAAAACCAATACCATGTCAAAAATGCCACTTAACAACATGTATAGGGGAAGTAATAGATTGTGAATGTCTGCCAAGACTTTAGCTAGAAAAATCCCATAGAACGGAGCATGTAATAATCAAATATAGTAATATGCTTCTCAAAGAAGCCATACATGTGAGCAATAGGAGATGAATTGGGATACACAAAAAGTTTTACTATAATAGGCACATGTGTGGAAATAGAACATGTAATAATAAGCTCAATAGGCTTAGAAGCATCAAGAGAAAGAGAAGGCTCACAAACTGAAAAGTCAAGGTCAGTGGGTATGAGAGAAATATCTACAAGTGGACTAGGAGTAGGGGTATGAGAGTCCACAATATGTGGATGATGTTGTAGTCTAGTAAGTTTTTGTTGTAGGGAATGTAGAAGAGAATTTTTCTTCTTAAGCGATCTATTTCCTCCAAAATTTTGATTAGGTCCTCTTAAATGGTATAAACTTTAGAGAACAACATCTCATTTTTAGAATGCAAAGCAAAGATGCCAAAGAAAGAATACATGATAGATGCAATAATAACATTGAAAAATAATGCAACACCCAACAAATACAAGACGTTGGGATCTGCCAAAAATGCATCCAAAATACCATGGAGTGAGAAAAGAGAAATTAGGAAGCAAAAGTGTTTTTTTATGAGGGGGTTTGACCACCTGTCAAACTAGACCTCACCCTCCAGTATTTGACACACGAAAGAAGTGTTACCAAGTGGAGAGGGTAACCCAAAAGTACTGAACAACAAACCAAACATCAGGAGTTTGGGGGCGGCAATCCCCATCAGGGTTAAGGGGCAACACCCCAACACGACCTTTGAAATGGCTCAAAGAATTTAATTTTTGCAACAAAAATGCCCCCACAAATTACTTATAATTATACAATTTATACACTTTTACAATAAAAATTGCTCCAAAAGTAAATTCCACAATTACAAAAATTCTCTCTAAAATAATAATGCTCTCTTTATCATAGTTTTTCACCCTTTAAAAATATTTTCTCTCCTTTTGAAAAAAAAACTACATTTTTTAACCTCCAAAATAATATTTTTAGCTTCGCTGGGCGAGCTGGGTGAGTACCTTAACAAGATAGAGATATGGGCATGGTGAGCTAGTCAATGTGAATCTTCAACAAGCCAAAGGTTCGCTTATCGAAAGAGAGTTGGAATGTATTCAAGACATACTACCAATTATCTTATAACTATTAAGCTTTAATCATTTATCAATAGTTCTTCAAATAAATAAGATGATGAAATAATTTCACTTGTGTTGAAAAAAATAGTCAATCCTAGTTTTCTACCATCTTATTATTTCTTGGTTAAGAATCTCTTAATTGAGATTTCTTTATTCAAAAATAGATTATAGTTTAACTTTATGACCACACTCCTTTTATAATTTTAAGGTATTTAGTTTTAAAAACTAGTATTCAAATGTTTTAGTTTTATATTAAAATTAAACCTCTCCATCCTTTGGCCCACCTCCCTAACCTACTCCCAATATATGATTTAAAATATTAATAAATTACACCCTTTCACCCCTTCATGTCTTTTAATTACCTAAATGAAGGTGCTAGAATATTACCTAGCTAATGAACCCCGACGACTTAATAACCAATGTGCCACTCACCTTTTCAATGTGTGATATGGAGAATATTTTATTTAATGTTTATTTTTTCTTGATGGGGCTCACCGAGATGATAGAGCTCAATTGGCCTATTAACTAATTAGAGTTTAAACCATAAATTGCCATCATGGTTTCCTGAGAAGGGCCAATCAGGGTTGAGTTATGTTTGCATGAATGAAAGGTGGTATCCCAACCAAGGAGACAATCCAACTACAAAGTGTGCTTGTACAACTATCACCTCATAAGGATGAATGGAGTGTTGTTTTTAGTGCCTAATTTACTGCTGCTTCAAGAGATATCATCAACCAATCCTTTACCATAGAATTAATGGGACAGGGCATGAAATCCAACTATTTGAAAAATTAGACGTCTGAGATGGGAAGCTAAAATGAATTGGGTCCCATAACGACAAGAAAATAGGGCATAAATGCATAGCAAAAGAAGGCAAAGCCAAGAAAGTGAGGAGATTGAGTAGGCAAATAAATTTAATCCAAATAGTGCTTAAGGTTGTTGTCCATGTTGAAATAGTCACAAGCCGAATCAATCTAAATTTAGGCCAATCCAAAGGATCTAGATCCAAAGTGAGCCACACATAAAGGACACACGACCCAAGGAAAACAAGATTGGAGCTAACAGAAATACAAGAAGCTTCGTTTAGGAAAAAAAGATTTTCCAAGATAACAAGCCAAGATGACTATGTACAAAACAAATCTTAGAAAATAAATTCAAGCTAATCAAGCACAAGGAGCTCGACTTGGCTAACTTGGAGCCAATAGAAAATAAATAATATCTACAAAATAAAGTCTCGAGGGCATATCTAAACCAAAATTTCAACCCAAAATAGAGCAAACCATGTACATGTAACTACATTTATGGAGGGTAAAGGTTGCTATAGGTTGCTTTGATACCATGCAAGATCACTCCAACAATCTCCATTACCACAACTTCAAAACATGCACAACACACAAAAAGCATTGCACAACAACTAGGACCATATGTTGTCTCCTCATCATTATGTCTTGGCAATATACAAATACCCAAATATTTTTACAAGGAGGGAGTACCCATAATATATGATAACAAGTTATCCTAAAAAATAGGGTAGGGAGCTAATATTAGGAGAATAATACAAATCCCAAAAATCATGCTCAAGCCACCTACCTGAGAATAAAATAACAAGTTGTTAATAAAATAACTATACTCATAAAATAAGATTATATTAAGTGACTGGTGTGATTACAACTAAAACTAATTAGGTTGGGAAAATATCCTAAACCACTTAGTAGTGTGAACATGCCAACTCCAACAGTGTACGGTTTTGGAAGACACATTGTGCATTAAAAATTTCAATTACATTTCCTTTATATCGACTAATGTTCCCTCTTGGTCGGCCTTTCGTGATATAATAACCATCAAAAGTTTATATAAGCAAGTTAATTACACCTCATTTAGGGCCCTGGAACTTTCAAGAGATCCTCATGTAAATGCAAACAAAAAAGGTACTATGAGCTTCCAAAAGTATGAAATAACTCATGCACATCCATTACGACATGACTCTACATTTTTGAAGTCACCTACCAGGTCCAAGAGTCTTCATTTTCTCTCCATAAGAAATAAAAGTGACCCTTCCCAAGTATTTGAGATAGTGTGAAAATCAAGCAAGGCATTGTCAATTTTTTTTTGTCGAATTCTGATTGTACCATGGTAGATATCACATGCTAGGAGAACGACATGTAGTTTGAGCCCTCTTCGGAGTAGTGGTGATGTCGGCGGTGTGTAGGGGTGCCCACAACCCAACTAACTTTGTTTTGTAGGAAGTCTGTCTTGCACTATGAGGGTTTGAAGGTTTGATCGAAGTTACAGAGCCATTCTGAAGGAGAGTGAAGAATATCGACACACATCGAGAATCATTTATAGGTAAGTAAGACATACAAAAAATTGCAGACCTATAATCCAAGCAAGTCCAAGAATGTATAAAAGGGTCAGGATTCTATATATAGTTTCGATCTAGTTGTACGGTTTTGATCACATATAGTTTTAGGTGCCAGTTTTAGCAACAAAATACTTTCAATCCTAGATCACTCTATTCCTACATTCATATCACTCAGAACCTCCTAGATCCACATAGAATCAACTAAGTACAATCCCTCCTTTATCTTTTGATAGTTTCTAAATCAAGAGTCACTTTGTAAAGCATTATTTTGATTTGGGAAACTAATGTTAGAAGTTAATTATATTAGAGTAGCCTCATGGTGTATTATTTCATACTTTATATGTATGTTAATTAGAAACACATCTAAATATTAAAAGGAATGAAATAGGAAATTCACAAAAAAAGTGAAATCATTTGGTGAACCAGATCCTCTCTTATTGAACTTCCTAATTCTAACCCTAGTTGCTTTAGGGTCTCAATTTTTTTTTGATTTCTTAAGTCTAATCTGATTGATAAGGTTGTCATGGCTCCCACTATTTCCTTTTATGCCTATCTTAAGAATTAAACTACATATCAATCATCATTTGAAAAGGATCTCCAATATATTCGGATTACCATTAATATTGATATTTCTTACCTGATCTCACTTGTTACTAATCTCAACTTCCATGAAGTTCTTTTTACTAATGATCTAGCAATTGTACCTAACATTGTGCAAACACATACACCACATTCTTCTTGTGATTACAACTTTTATGATGATGTTAGTACACATGTATACATTAGAGATAGTCTTGTAGGTTGTAGTAGTGACCATGAGCAAATACAATCTCTCCCACATGTAGATCATGACACTAAGGTTATAGAAGACCTAGATTATGGTGATGATGTTAGTGTTTCTAGTGAACATACATATGATTTTCCTTCTATTTTCACATTGATTGATGGTTTCCCTTATGTATCTAATAATGAAAAGGAAGTAATGCATCGTAGTTATAACCATGATGATGATAAGCATGATGTTTAGTATTCTAATGAGTTAGATGACATGATTGTCTTTCTACTCCTTATCTTGAATATCAAAATAATGAGCTTGATTGTAGCATCTCTAGTTTTCTTGCACCTAATAACCATTGCACTTCTAACATTTTATTTGAATACAAAAATAATGATATTGCTTGTACTGATATTTCAATTTATCATGAATGCATAACTTTTAATATGGATCACGTTGTGGTTGATACATGTGGTGTTTCTATTTCTCCTCTTACAAGCAAGTCTGATGTTTCTATTAGTAATTCTTCTCTTCCATTTGTAGATACTAATGTGCATATTGATATTGTGAGAAAAAATGAGCATGTTGATCTTTCTTTAATTACACATAGGCCACATGTTGATGTATCTCCTAGTGTGATTGCATTTCCTCTTATTGATGTTGATATACTTGTAGAGACTAATCATGAGGTCAATCCCATTCAACTCATGCAAACTTCAAATGACTTATCCCTCAACAATATTCCTAGGCCCGATAGTGTTCCTGTGGCTACTATTAATGGTAGGGGTGCAACCTTTGAATGAAATCATAATTGCTTATGTTATACCTTACCTCCTCAACATGTGTTTTCTGTTATGCATATGGTAGGTGACTTACAAAGAAAGGTCCACACATTTATTTTAGAAATCAAGGCCTATTATTCTAGTGTTGATTCTAATATTATTCTTGAAAATCTTGTTCCATGTAGAAAATTCCATATACCATTCCCTATAAATATTGTAATGCCTTTAATTAAATTGTTTGATGGTACTTCTGATACATACCTACATCTTAAGTACCATATAATAGTCATGGATCCTTATGGAAATGACATGATGCTTCTTAAAGTTTTGTCTAAGAGTTTTATTCATGATTTTCTCTCTTGGATTACTCATCACCCAAGTGGCTCTTTAGCTACTTATCTAGAACTTGAGGATGCATTCTTAGCTCACTTTAAATACAATAGTGGCCCTAGGGCTACATTTGAGCGTTTAAATATGTACATCAAGATGAAGTTGAATCTTTATCTAGTTATATTTTACATTTTAAGGCAAACACACACTTACTTGTATATCAACCTAGTGACTAGAGATGCAATTGATATTTTGCATGGGACTAATATAATCTCTTAAAGCATAATACATTATGACATTTGTGATTTAGTTCATAATATTTTCTCATGTGTTATTGATTTAGAATAATATATTATGTTAGCATGTAAGCCTATGCCTTTAGATGTGAATGTTACAACCCCTTTTGTTGGACATGATTATGATACACACAATGATAGTCAAGTCAAGGTTTTACATCGAAGTAATACTTTTTATCATCCTCATCATAATCTACAAGTGTGAAAACCATATCCTCCCAAGTGGAATCCCATCTATTTTGATAAGGTTTGTGATAGGCCCCATGACATCTTACTTACATTACTTAACAAGAGGATGATTCAGTCACCATCTTATGATCATTTCCCTCCTCATAGGATTTAATGAGAAGGGTCATCGATTTTGCAACTTCTATCGTATTAATGGACATTGTAACAATGATTGTTATGCGTTAGATCATAAAATTAAGTTATTAGAGGAAAAATGTATCATCTCTTATGTGACATGATATGTAGATAGATCTACCTCACCTCCTCCATGACATAGAGTTACAGGAAGTGTTACACTTGATGAACATGCTTCCATATTGACGAGTTGTATAAATTTATTTCATAACAACTCATATTTTGTATTTTGATAAGACCATTGTAGCCATGTCTATGTATTTCCTAAGTACATTGCTAAACAACACCATTACAACCATGAATATTTGGCATAATAACTAATTGATATAGTTATACCTAATTGTCTTTATTTTTTGATATTATGTGTGCATTTATTCTTGTTATTCCAATAAATTATTTAGATGATTATATGTGTTGATGCCACTCTTGGTTGTAAGAAATTTGTCATATGCAAAAAATGAACCTGTCTACAACAACTCATTCATATCCAAAGAAGTTGTCTGCAACAACTCATCTGCAACATAAGCAAATCATTCACAACATGTTACAATGCATTTATGAAGATATTGAAACATGAAGAAATGACGCTTAAGTCCTTACGTGCCACTGGATAAGTAGTTACAATAGAAATGTGGAAAACTGAGAAACAAATCAGTATTTAATTTGATCATTGAGTAAGAACTAACTGCTAGTTGAAAACGAACTGATTGTTAATTGAACACTTATTGTGTGTTTCAAACATGTGTTGAATCTCTCATTTGTTCTATTGAAGACTTTTTGTTGTATTCTCATTCTTCTCATGTGTTATGAATGATATGATATGAAGGAAAGGGTTGGTGCCTTGTAACAAGTTAGTTATTGAGGAGTACGAAGTTAGTGAGTCAGATTTGGAATTAGAAAAAAGAGATTACTCTGATCTTTTGTTGCTAGATGTAATTTTTTTTGCAAATCAATAAAGAAATATGAGTTTTGTTATTTAGTTTTTAGTAACAGAGTTAGGAAGGGATTAACAACCAAGTCAGGGCCCACTTAAGGTCTGCGACATCCCCTTAATTGTTTCATTTCCTGCATATTTCCTTAGGAAAAATTTTCATCTGAATCTACAAATTTGTTTCAGTAATAACATTTAAAAATAGTTCATTTTCAAGATTGATTTTTATTTTACTTTCAACATTGTTACGTGACAATTATTTCCTTTCCAACCTTTTAGATCAACTATAACTGTGCATATAAGACCGATAATATTTCAATTCTACACTCCCTAGTCTGATAATTAAATAAATACAACTCAATGTACAACATATTAACTACTACAAGTTGATTTATACTACCATTTTTAGCGCCGTTTCTGGGGATATTGCCAAGGTATA
Source organism: Taxus chinensis (assembly GCA_019776745.2). Classification (NCBI taxonomy): domain Eukaryota; kingdom Viridiplantae; phylum Streptophyta; class Pinopsida; order Cupressales; family Taxaceae; genus Taxus; species Taxus chinensis. The sequence goes on along the minus strand of CM034150.1, from coordinate 302,431,086 downwards.
GGAGTTTGAAAGGTTTTGCATTTCTGAATTTCTTAGAACATATTAGTTTATGGAAATTCCACGTTCAAAACCCCCCACTAATGAGTGTTGATTGAGTTGAGTCAGTTGATGTATGCAACGTCGTAGAGATGTATACGATAGATTCCTACCCAATCCTACAATAGCAAAATTTACTTCTAATTCTGAAGAAGAAAAATCCTCTTTTGTACAAGGTTTGCTGGTAGAACGCTCCCTCCCAAGTGAGAATTCTGAAGTTAATCCTGAACAATCTATCATGGCTGAGGAGGTGAATAAAAACATGGAAGAAGAGGCAAGGGAACCAAACACATTTGATTTTTCTGTCTCTAATAAAAATCACATTGCTCATGAAGAAAACCTCTCCATCAACTCTTCTTAATTTTCATGGATCTATGATTGAAGACCCAAAGACTTTCTTGTTTCAGTTTAATGTCTTATGTAGAAGTGATGACTAAAAAATTGATGCACATAAGATAAAGTTTCTCCCTGCTACACTCAAGGAACAAACCTTGAGATGGTTTATGGGCCTAGGAAGAAACGTTGTTACTTCCTAGCATGGCATGAAAGATAAGCTTATACTCAAATACCAAGACTACTGCAGGCCAAGTAACAAAGGCAGAGATTAACTCTTGAATATGGAACATAAGGAATATGAACCACTAGAAGATTACCTGGAGAGATTCCTCTTTTGTGTTCAAAAGTTAAGAAATACAAGGTTACCTCTTGAGTATCTCAAGTTACTTTTCTTAAAAGGACTCAGTGAGGAAGATATGGATGCTTTGGACTTAATAGGAGTTGGAGACATCTTCAAAGCCACTTTTGAGGAAATTTTTGAAGCCTTCAGATACTATTCTAGAGCAACCATGAAAATAATAAGATGTGCTAGATCAAAGGGTGTAGCAATTGCCAAAGGAATTAAGGAAATATCTAAATCAGAAATTCCAAACATGTTTACGAACATGAAACAAGAAATAGTTAATGACATGGCACCCAACTTGATTCTCTACATACAAAGAAGAAGAGAGGACGTAAAGGAAACACTTTCAGAGTTCTTCCATTCTTACAAAAGAAAGAAATTTGATTGCACATGCAAGGGAATGACCAACATTATAGAAGGAAAGGAGGATGCACGAGATTTCATAATGATATAAATGGAGGATGGGAAAGTTTTCTACATTGCCCAAAGGAAGCCTTGACTGCCAAGACAAGGAGGTATGTCACAAGATCCCATGCAATATTTTCAAAATTGGGCTAGTAGTTCATATAATAATATGCAACCCCACCTTGGGCTACTACTCAGTAAGGATGGGCTCCTTACCGTAGCCAATACCAATAACCATGGAAACCTCAGTTCTTAGGAAAACAATGGCAGCACCCCCTTATTCATGGCAAAAACCTTGGAGAGGAGGGAAGAAATGGAGTAATCAACCTCCTAACTACCAAAAACCCTACCAGTAACCTCCCTACCCATAGCAACAAGATTTAATGCCAAACCCCCAATCTAGCTCTCAACCAAAACCTTCTCAATTGCTAGCTCAACCAACAACTAACCCCAATAATAAAATCTACTCAGTCAACCTATAACACCAAATCAACCTAATACTCTACTTATTTAGTTGATATCAATAATATTCATCTTCGTTCAGGAAGAACACTTGTGCCACCAAGTAAACCTACAATCAAAGAGATACGAAATGAACCACAATTGCTGCAAAATAACCTATTGCAAAGCCAGAAGATGCTACAAGTTGATCCAAAACAACATGAATAGAATTCTAGGAAAACTAAGATACAAATCAATGGACCCCTATTTCTATAAAGATTGTAAGAGATTAAATCTGGCCCTAAATAAGATTATGATTTTGTCAATCAATTGAAGGATATTTGTGTAAAAATTCCACTCATTAAATCCGTCAAGGATATTCCTATTTACAACAAGTTGATCAAGGATCTTTGTATAAAGAAGCCAGGAAAAAAAAAGATCCATCCATTATACAAGTCATTGGATATTTGGTTGAAATCATGCTTGGAAACTCTATGCTACTTAAGTCTTTGGTGAATGTTACCATCAATGGAACTACAATAAAAATACCCTAATTTACTTAGGGGAGTAATCAATGTCATGACCAAGAAAGTCATGGATGACCTGAAATTGGAAGGACCAAGGCCAACAACTATAGTATTGCAACTAGCAGATATATCAATAGTAAGGCCTAAAGGAGTCCTTGAAGACATTTTTGTGGTGGTAGAATATTGGGAATACCCTATTTATTTCATTTTCCTACAACCAAAGGAAAGTATAGGAGGTTACCCTCTTATACTAGGAAGGCCATGACAGGCCACTGTTGCTGCATTTATAGGGTGCACGTCTGGAAACATGATAATATCAAATGGAAATTGTACCAAGAAACTTATACTTTATCCTCATGCCCAACCATTGAATGAGGAAGATGTTGTTCTCTCTAATATTCTGTAGAACAAATATGGAAGATATGAAGAAATTGGTGACAAATTAAGGTGCTTAAGCTATCCTTTGATCCAAGTCTTACCACAACAAAGAACCATGATTATTTCAGGTAAAATTTGTATTTTTCACCAACTTCTTCCTCATTACTGCATATTAAATTTTATTAGTAGCAACATGTGTTCAATGTCAGACCTCTCCAAGCAAGTAGAAATAACATCAAGGAGGCCACTAAATGTAAGCAAGATGCTAAATATACAATAGGAGCAACTGTTGATTGATCTTCTTTAAGAACATAAGACAACATTTACTTGTAATTATAGTGATATGCCTGAGATTCATCCAAGGATTTTTACTCACTTAATTTATAATAAAGAAGATTATAAACCAATTAGATAGCTACAACGACACATGAATCCAATAGCAAGAGAAAGTGTGAAGGGTGAACTATAGAAGTTGTTAGATGCTGGATTCATATACCCCATATCAGACATCTAGTGGGCATCACCTCTGGTAATTGTACCAAATAAGAATGGAAAATGGAGAGTTTGTGTAGATTACAAAGAACTGAATTCAACCACAAAGAAAGACCACTTTCCATTTCCCTTCATCGATAAAGTTCTTGGTACCCTAGCTAGTAAAAAGTACTCCTTTCTTGATGGATACAATGGTTACAATCAGATCCAGATTGCACCAGAGGACCAAGATAAGAATACATTCACATGTTCATGGGGTACATTTTCCTATTCAGTTATCCCACTTGTCTTGTGTAATGCACCTACCACATTCCAAACGGTAATCCTGAGTATCTTCTCTGATTTGAAAAATGACTGCATGTAAGTCTATATGGATGACCTCATTATTCATGGAAGTACCTTTGAGGAAGCTATGCAAAATATGGATAAGGTTTTAAGAAGATACAAGGATCAAAAATTTTCACTGAGCAATGAGAAGTGTTATATGATGATGTCAGAGGGTATAATGTTAGGGCACTACTTTTCCTTAGCAGGGATTCAAGTAGATCTAGAAAAAGTGTCTGTCATGGTCAACCTTCCCATACTAAGAAAACAAAAATATGTTAGAATATTTTTATGCCACACCGGATATCATAGAATATTTATAAAGGACTTCAGCAAAATTACAACGCCACTTTTTGCATTGTTGGGAAAAGATGTCAATTTTGTATGGACTAAACACTGTGAACATGCTTTTCAAACTTTAAAAGAGATGCTGACTACTACTCCTGTGTTGAGAGGACCTAACTAGAACCTACCTTTTCACATCTACACAAATTCATCAAATTATGCTATTGGAGTTGTCCTAGGTAAAAATATGGTGGTCTAAATTATGTAATATACTATGTCAGTAAGAATTTGCAACATGTAGAATTAAACTATACAGTAACAGAAAAAGAGTTCCTGGTAGTAGTATATTCCATTAACAAATTCATACATTATATCACAGGATACCCAATGTTTATTCACACTGATCATGCTGCAATCAAGTATCTGGTAAATAAGACAATAACAAACAATAAATCATAAGGTGACTGCTCCTTTTGCAAGAATTTGATGTCACCATAGTAGACAAGCTTGGAAAAGATAATGTGGTGGAAGATTTCCTCTCAAGGATGGAGACCAATAGTGAAGATCAAGTAGTTGATGATTCATTTCTAGATAAGATCTTTTTTGCTATTTATACAAGAACACCCTAGTATGTAGACATAACCAAATACTTGGTCTCTGGTCAAGATCAAGTAATGAGGACGTGTATAGATGATAAGGATATATTTGATGTCCTTAGATCCTGCCATAATGAACCTTGTGGAGGGAATTTTTTGTAAAGAGAACAACACAAAAGGTGTTGACTACTGGATACTATTATCCAACATTACATAAGGATGTAGCACTATAGACTAAGGTATGCAATAAATTCAAGAGAATGGGTAAGTCCAAAAAGTCTGATGAGATGCCATTATAACCTCAATTGGTTCTAAAACCTTTTGATAAGTGGGGATTAGATATTTTTGGCCCTATAGACCCTCCATCTCAGTAAAAAGAATATATCCCCATCTGTACATATTACCTAACCAAGTGGACAGAGGTAAAATAATTTCCAAACCATACCAACGAGAAAGTAGCTTAATTCCTATATGAGAACATCTTTACTAGATATGGAGTCACAAGGGAAATTGTGACAAACCAATGTACACATTTTACTGCTGATGTGATTGTTGATTTGGTCAATGAATATGAAATTAGGCATAAAAATTATACACCATACCATCCCCAGTCTAATGGCCAAGTAGAGGTCACAAACAAAGATATAGATGCCATATTGAAAAATAATACAGCCCTCCATAGAAAATGCTTGGTAGACAGGCTTCCGGAAGCAATCTGTGCGTTCAATAAAACATGGAAGACCGTAACTGGATTCACACCATTTGAACCATTATATGGAAAGAATATTATTTTTCCAATAAAATTTGAGCATAAAATGTTGAGAACTATATGTGAGTTGGGAATAGACTTATCAGAATCTTAGAGACAAAATTCTCCAACTCAATGAGTTGGATAAATTGAGAAAGCAAGCAGTTCATAACAGAGAGGTAGTGTAAAAACAAAAAATCAAATGTCATGACAAGTATATTAAAAGAAGAAAGTTCCAGGAAGGTGACTGGGCACTTTTATTTGATTCAAAATACAAGAATCACATAGGGAAGCTTAAAACAAGGTGGCTAGTCCCTTATGAAACTGAGAAGATCTTTCCTAATGGAGCTCTGAAGATTAATACTATTGATCATGTGAGATTCAAGTTGTTGGTGAATGGCCACAGATTAAGGTTGTATAAAACGCCAGTTGATAAAGGATCATTTATGGAATTGTTCATAGCAGATCAGAGAATAATGGAGAAAGAAATATCAGAAATAACCTTAGAGCTTGAGTCTTTTGGCTCACCTTCTAGGATTGCAGATAATTGATGAGATTTCATTAGCCTTGGAACATTCAGCTTGTTAAATACTTCAAGGCTAAATAAAAGTGTTGAGATATACCTTTCTGGGTGATCACCAACACTCTACTAACCCATTTTTTATATAAGTTTTTTTTTATTTTTAAGGTCTTATTAACAAGTGATTACATGAGAGCATGATATCCATCACAAGGAGAGAGTGTAATGACCAAGGGTTCAACTTGTGGCCATAAGAAATAAGATCTTGTTTGTTTGTAGTGTCCAACAGAACTCATGGTTGTATAAAAGACCTTCAGGAAGCATGCATGAGTGGATGATTTACAAGGAATTCTTGATGCCCTAGCCAATTGGATTTCCCTCTCTAGGAAGCATCTGTTTGTAATAAGGAGAAATCAAAACAAGTTAAACCCACATCCACAACATCACAAGGAACTTGCATACAACGAAGACTCCAGTTTAATAAAACATGCACATCAATCATTGCAAGCAATAATGATATAAGTGCATACATCTATTAATTTAATAAAGTATGATTAGATTAATTATATTTAATTATGATTAATGCCAAGTCATAAAGCATGTGACACATTAAAAGACCGCCACTTTTCAATTATGATGTGTCCATTTCAGCCCTCCACATAAGCAATCATGTCACATCATTTTGCTTCATGTTGTCACATCCAATTAATGATTAATCACCCCTACACGTATTGTTTTTCCCCTTAGTAAATAAACTTCAAAGAAATGAAAAGCCATAACAAAATTATTTTTGCAAAGTTCTTTCAAGGAAAATTGTCTAGTTGTTTATTGCACCTGGGAGAAGTTGTGTATCCACCATGGGTGGCAACTTGATCAGATATGAACCTTCTCAACATTTTCAACTTCTGAATCATCTTGAGATTATGCAGTATTTTAAGGATCATGGGTGGATGCAATACATTAACAAATTTCAAGGCTTTGATGACACAATTGTGGCAGAGTTTGCAAATACCTTGAATGATGGAGAGGCAAAATTAAAAGGGTTAACAATCAGGGTAAGTGATGAAATTCTAGTAGAGGTCATTCGTTTACCAACTTAGGGAGAGCCATTTCCAGACAAAGCTAACCTAGTTTCAGTAAGAAGAGAATTTTCAGACCATGATGACAAGTTCATCTCAGATCGCGAAGGTACTTTTAAAACATCTCTCAAACCATTATGGGCATAAGATGACAATTTTTTTATTCAATACTTTACTTGTGAAGGGATATATTCAAGGTTAAATACAATGCATTTCAAATTGTTAAATCATTTGAAAAACAATCATCAAGTGAATGTTCCAAATTTATTTCATGAAATGCTTAAGAAAATGAGAAAAGAGGTTCATAGAGGTAGGGAAGCCATGTCACATCACTATCTCATAACCCTAGTGGTCAAGCACACTTTGCAGAGGGAGCACCCTTAGATATTATGGGATGATTTTGTGAAAGTAGACAATATTGAAATCTTGTTGGGAAAGAAGAGAAAAAGGAGAAAAAACATTGAAAGTTATACTTCACATATACCATAAGCTATAACAACCTCTTCTCCACCTCAGGAACCAATAAATCTTGAAAATATACCTTCCATAGAAGAAAACCGTGTACTTATTTTGCCAGAGAGAATATTTGTAGCTGAAAATTTGTTGGAATTTTCTTCCCATGAGACCTCCATTTCCAAAACCACAAGGAAGTCTACTCATTTTGCTTCATAACAAACCAAGCCCTCTACTTCAAAAACCAAAAGAAAATCTACTCATTCCACTCCAAAACAAACTAGGCGTTCCTATAGGCTTAGGAAAAAGAGGGAAAACCATCCAGTTCTAGAAAATCTCAACACATCTCATTTGATAGTGATTTGGAAGCCATAGAAGAAAATTCAAAGCCTGAACCATTGGAGAAAAAGTATAGATATATTGCTCACACAGTAACTCAAGATTTATAATACCATGAAGAACCAATGGATGGAAAAGAAGAGCTAAATCAGAATGAGGGAACAATTCATGAAGAAGAGAGTCATGAAGTGAGACAAGTAGAAGAGGTAGTGGAAGGAGGAAATGAAAAATAGAAAATGACTGTAGATGATACCAATGAACCAGTCATTGAGAAATTTGTTGAATAATCACAAAATGATAATTTGCAAGAAGCATATCTAGAACCAATGCAGCCCCAAATTATTAGTCATAAAATCATAAAGAAACATGAAAAACCATCTTGCAGTGAGATGGGAACATAAACTATGGGGCCCAATATTGAAAATATGTTTCTACAAAGGGATGGTTACATTAACAGGCTCAAGAAAAAATGGGAAAAGGAGAAGGAAGACCTTATCTCTAAACATAAAAAGGAAATGGAAGACAAAGAAAAAGAGATTAAAAGGCTGAAGCAGAAACAAGAGGAAATATTGAAGATTGCATTTGACATGTTGAGTTGTAGACCCCTTTCAAATGTCTATGCCATATACCCAAAAGAAAATATGTTGTACCATAAATTTACTTGCATAAATTTTGATATGGTGTATGACATTAGATCAGCCAAAAAATTCTTTACTCTGTATTAACATAGTACTCATGAACTACAAAAATTATTGTGAGAGCTATATTTGCATAATTATTCCCTTCCATATGATAGAGATTAGATCCCAATTATGTATATTTGGAATGTACAAATTAAGGCATTATGTTCTTATTTTTCAAATGAAATGAAAAGAGATAAGCAAATAGAGGCATATAGACATTTGGAGAAGGTTACACCACTATATATTAGATATGAGGAAACAACCTCAGAACAAATTGAAGAAGAATTTGAAAACTATATGGAAGTGGATGCAATAAAAAACAAAGTGTTAAGAATGAGGGAGAAAGCCCACATAGAAGTAAGGAACACGATAAAAAAAAATTTGATTCAGGTTATGACGACATGCAAAGTGTAGTCATTTTTCCTCATCTACTAAATTCTAACCCCATGTGTGTCGGCCTATCACTTAGCTGGCGTTGGGCACTCACCCAAGGTACGTGCAGGCATCGATCCCCTCCTTTATGTGAGCATTGTGAGAAGATCTTGCCATTGTTTTAAATTTTTTTTTTGCAGAGAAGTGAATATTCATGTAGAAGCACAACATGAGCTATCATATCTTTATACCCAAACATTTAATAACAAGAGAAACATCATGACATGAAATACACATAACATATCTGCCATAAAATATAAGGAAATAACAATAGGGTTTGTACCCCTGAACCAGATATTAAGAACAAAGTCATATATTTATATTGATCATAATCTCAGCAACCACATTACATTCAAAAGGGTTGTATCAGACCAAATGTATCAAGACAGGTACCTAACTCATATATCAGAGGTCCTAGCTATGCTTTCTTTATTACAAAAATTTTAGTGACCCATCCCTTAGACATGATAACATTCGTACAGTCCTCTAATGATAACCCCAAATCCTAGGGCCTCCTATTGTTTTCTGTAGAGATTTGCTCTCTTCATACTATATGTCATCCATCTATGTCTTCATCCGTGTGCATCTTTTTTTTTGTGTCTCTTCTTTGCTTCCAAACATCTCTCTTTATAGCACCAACACCCACCGCCATGCCTTTTCTTAGGAGTAGATCAGATGTCAAGTGTCCATGTGGTCCTTCAATGGTGCATGCTCATTCTACTCCAATCTCTCCACTTTCTGTAATGATGTCTTCCTAGGAATATTCCATGTGTGGAATATTCTTACCTTGACCACCAAGTCTTCCAGGTTGGCACCTTATCCACTTGACATGCCTAGTTGGGTCACGTTATTCCTCATGTGCCTCTAGAACACTGAATATTGCTAAATCCCTAGACCCTGTGTATTGCATTGTGCATGTGCCTTGGTTTCTCCTAAACCCTTCTTAAACCCTTGTCCTGTGTGCTTCTCCATGCATGCCCTTATTCTTATTATTTCCGCACGCTCACACGCCCTTTGGCACTTAGCCAATATTTCTAGGCCTAACATCACCCCACACTAAGCTTGTTCTCCTTCCTCGAAAGCATACTACTTCTTCAAATAATAAAGAATGGTGGGATCTAGACAATTTGAATGAAGATTTAAATAATGGAAGAATGAAGAATAAAAGAAATGAAAGAATCAAAGATCTTGTTACTGATGCAATAGGAGTGGAAACTCCTTCCTATTATCACCTCGATCTTTTCCCAGGCATCCACTTTACCCTACGCCTACTGAAGTAGATATCCCACTAGGGCGCTTACCTCCTCAAAAATTAGTTCACCGCCCTTAGCGTTCAACATATCTATAATCCCCTCGAGATGCTTGCTAAGGTCTTCCAGTGCATCCATTCTACGGGTGATCTAGGGATAGAGTTCCTTAAGCTGGTTCTTGATCAAACCTCGCAAGGTTTTGATGGCCTCCATCTTCTTTTCAACCTTGGCTAGGATCTTATCCCACTCTGCCATGTTCCCCTTATTATTTTATTGGTATTCCTTTAAACCCACCTCATGTGTAGAAACTAGTGTGCTTACCACCCTGTCTTTGTCAGTGTAGTTATCATACACAGCCTCAGCCATCCATGCAGTGGTCTGTACAATGACAAGGAGCTCAGAATATTGTGACAATATCTCCTTGATCTTCTCTTCCTACTTTTGGTGCGCCAATGCCTCTTCTGCTAATTTTAGAGTGAGTGGCTATCTCTCCATGGTAAGGATGCAGGTTAAGTATTCCAAGCATTGCAAGGTTAACTCATATTTCTGCTCAGGTGGTGCTAGGTCTAAGTATTTCAAAGTGATGGCATGCGTGATCATTTCAATCTTCATATACACCTCTCACACCTTCGACTTCTCCTCCCTTAGTTCATGCCTTAACTATGCGCTAATCAGTTCTTCCTACTTTATATCCTTGCTCTTTTCAATGAGCTCCTCCTTCTTCTTCCCTATTTCTTTCTCTAGGAATCTTACCCTATCATTCCTTCTGAAGAGTCTCACCTCAATCTCAACTGATACCTTGTTGAGGGTGTTGCAAACTTGATCATCAGATAACTGTTGAGTGTTTACTAGGGGGTTCTAGGGGGTTCACTCCCTTGTTCTCTGGTACCTTCATCAGTGATCCTTGGTTGACTTCGAACTCGAGCTCATCAACATGAGACTCAAACACCCAAGATAAAATATTCCTTTTTCGTGGGTATGCGTATTCTTCTTCGAATGAATACCATGCAAGAAGTTGGTATGTAGGAATGGTACTTTGGAATAGCATGAGCAATACCTTACTTAGATCATTGATGTAACTCATTCCCTACTCTTGGGCCGCTACCACACTCTTCCCTCCTATGTGCGCTGCCTTTGGAAATCTTATTGCTAAGATGGGATCTTCGCCCATGCTCTCATACTCTTTCCCTACGCTTTCCTCCTCTATCTCCGTGAGCACCTCATTAACGTTGCACTCTACTTCTTGCTCCACCAAATCCTTTATTATTCCTGATACTTCTCTTTCCGGAGAATCTTCTATCTTCTCCTTGGTGAGGTTTGGGGTCCTTTGATCCTTTGTATTCACTACCTCACTCTCCCTTTTTCCTTGAGTTCCTTTCTCTTCCCCATCCTTTTATTCATTTCCCTCATCCTTAGAGTCGTGCACATCGTACACAGGATGGTCATGAGCCTCTTCATACTTGTCATCATCTCTCTTGCCTATGTATGCCTCTAGGCTCTCTATTTCTTCTGAGTCCTCCTTCTCTACTACCTTCTACCTCTTCCTAACTGGTGATTACAGTATAGGAGACTCTTCCTTATCTTCTTCTTTAGTAGGTGAATCCTTCCTTGGTGATTCTTCTTGTGTAAGAGGCTCTTCTTTCTCTTGTACCTCTTCCATAGGTGATTTTTCCTTTTCCTTAATGGGGGACTTATTCCTCTATGCATATGTGCTCGGCTTCGTGCCTGAATCCTACACGCCCAAAGATTGCGTTGTTTGCAAACTTAGTGCCTTTTTCTCTGGTGCCTCTTCTCTTCCCCTCTTCCTTGGCATGACATTATTTCTTCTGATGGGTTCTTCTGGGATGGAGACATCACTCTCCAAGTAGGCGCCCTTCTCATACTTGGGCCTGATTCGCAGGTATACCCTTGTTGTGGTCCTTCTAGCAATTGGCAACGTCATAGGTTTTATCATGCACACCTCATGGGAGACATACTTCTCCACATAAGTGCACTTCTTGGGGTATATTAGCTTTCTGCACAGCTCACGGTGGTCTTGGTCCACCTCACTGAGGTTGAAGCTTAGTCTCTTAGCCTCCTTGAAGTGATTGACCCCTTCTTGGAAATATTACGTGGTGAACAAGAAAGGTATTTTACACCATGGGCTCTTGGTCCCATCTATCAATGTGAATCTGGCAATGAAAAAGTGTTGGTAAATAAAAAACTCATCCTCTCCTTGCACTAGCCTTGGAAATTGTTTGGGTATCCTCCATTCCGCCCCGAATGCGTCGCGCATCCTCTTGTACCATTTCTCCAAGCATGCCTTGTGGGAGGCCGTCATGGTGTCACAAGTGTATTATTCAAATCAATTTGTGAGGGAAGGATATTCATCTGGATATTCCCATACAAACTTCTCTAGCTCATCAGGCACTCCAATTTCTATGAAAATAATGGTGAGGAGGACATTCCCAAACATGATATTCTCTCCTTCGTGCGCAGCACTGATGATTTCTTCTCCAATGAAGGTGGACGGGTTATAGATGGTTCCTTCTACAATATTTCGGCACACATTCAACCAAGCCTTGTTTATCTATGTCCACCTCTCTTGTCCATTCAACTTGGATACCAAGCATGCAGCCATGCTCATTACTGGGTCAGAGATATCTGAGATATCAAAATAACACAAGCCCTTCTTATAATCATAAGCCTAAAATGTCTCCTTAATGGCTTCCTTGTCCTACAAGTCATCATCAAGTGGCTCCCCTTCATAGACAAGGTTGATAAACTTAGAGACTACTTGGGGGTTATACACATCCTTCATCCTACAAAGTAGAAGTGGTCCTTGTACATACACGACATCAACCATTGGTATATGTGCTTAGGTTTGGCAAAGTATAGCAACTCATAAAGTTGCAGCAACCCAACCTTCTCTAGTTTTACCTTTACTTCATCATCATATATTAACATCCCTTATGGTGTCCTTTTTTTTGTTGGGCAAACCAGTTCTAATGCCATGTCCTTCTCTGTGGTGCTTGTGTGATGGTTGTAATCACTCACTTTCATATTCCTTACATGGGAAACCCATTATTTTCTGAGCATAACGCCATTTGGGTATTGCATCTCCGCATACCACTCCTCATTGAAACTTTAGGCGGAAGTTTTTTTCCTCTTTCCCTTGCCCTTCTTCGGTGAAACAATTGCCTTCTTTGGTGTCATCTCCTTGTCAAGTTACTAAAAACTCCTCCTACTCCTCTTCCTTACTTTGCTCAAATATGTGGCTTTTCTTCGCAAAAAATCCATTTACTCCCATGCTCTAGCTGCAAAACCCTAACCCTGAAAAAATCCTTCCTTTCACAAGATGGCATAATTTCTTACGGGTTTTAAAAATTCCAACAACCCTCTCCTCTACGTCTGTGTACCTGTTTTTCCACCCTGTTTCAAAAATAACACTAGTCACCAACTCAAATCTTCACAATCTCCTTTCGGGCAACTTCTCAAGGATGCCCTAGTTCACAAGAGCTCTTCTTTATCACAAATGCAAGGTAAACAATAATGTGCCCGACCTTCTATTTATAGCTTTTTCTTCTCTCTTGCGATAGATGTTATGATACCTACTAACATACTTTTACAATAAAGGTGACTTTTTCCACTAAATCCTACCCTTAAGCACTCTTACCCCCGCGCCCAATCGTGCGCGAAAAATATGTACAACCTTTTGGCGCACAAAAATCCTTGCTGACCGAAGATCCTCGCGTGCGTGTTTACAGTGCCGAAGGTACTTCTTATGTCCTTACCTGATTTAAACCCTCACCTACCTCATGTTGTTCCTGCACTTCTCATTCTTTTTACGTGATTTTTGTAAAGCTATCTTGACACCAAAATTCCTTGTGTCCACCTTTTCTACGCGCACTCTTCCACACTATGCACTTTGCATATTTCAATATGGGCCATCGAAACACAACTACTACTAACTTCCATTTTACTTCGCATTACTCCACCCCACACAGAAATAGATGCACGGTCCTCTACGCATACTTAACCTTTTGAAAATAATAAGTGGCTACCGGCGCACAAGGCACACAAAACACCAACACAAAGAGAGGAACAAACAACAAGAATGGGAAACATAAGAAAGGAAATGCATAAAAGGAAATCCTAGGCTAAATGGAAATATTGCCTTATTTATAAACACAAGGAAGACTTATTTATAGTAGGGCTTTAGCCTACTCCCATTGAAATGGCCTGGTAACCATGTTCCATCAAGCGTTCGTAACTGGCAAGCACCTGAATCAAGGATGTACGAGATGATATATGGTCCTAACCAATGGATTTTTAGTTTCCCAGGATGGCGCAGAAACTTGGAATCACAACCTTGAATTGTTTATTTTTAATATGGCGATCATGCCATGCTTTATGTCGTGCCTTTTTAGTCTTCTGACTCCATCTAGTAAGCGATTTACTTTCGTCCAACTGCATTAATTTCTCCATGCACTCTTGAATTGCTTGTTCATCAGCTAACCCTCCTACGTGTAATATGCAATGATGGTAGCATAAATTCAATTGGTAAAGTATCCTCCATGCTAAACACCAACTGAAATGGTGTGGCCTTGTTCAAACTCTTATAGGTTGTCCTGTATGCCCATAGAACGACTGGTACCTTGTCATCCCAATCTTGTCTTCAGACATCACAAATTTTGGTAAGTGTGTGGCTTATAATTTTGTTAAACACCTCAGTAGTTCCATTAGATTGTGGGTGATATGGGTTAGTATTATGATGGGCCACCATGATTTCCACCAACAAAACCCTGACTGTTTTATTCAAAAAATGTGCACCCCTATCACTAGTTAAGCTTAAAAGACATCCATACCTATTGATTATGTTCTCCCATAAGAATATAATAGATGTCGCTATTGTAAAGTCCTTTGTAGGTGCTACCTTTTCCAACCTTGTTAAGTAATCAGTGCAAGTGATGATATACCGCGATCTAGTCCTTCGTACGACAGGTGAAATTGGTCCTACAAAGTCAATTGCCCATTTTTCAAATGGTTCTACGCTGGCTATCAGCCTCAAGGGCATTACAAGCCTTCCCTACATAGTTCCCTTCTACAATCCCACCATGTGCTTCCTCCATGATTCCAACGTGCTCATGTTCTAACATGCATCGGTGTAGAACCTCATAAAAACCTAACTTGTATAGGTCCCTATTAATTAGCCTATAGGGTGTGACACATATATCTAACTGTTTCTTTTCCAAATCTTTCATTCCTTCCAGCGCCACACCTATTTTGAGAAACACAAAAATATCCTCTAAATCAGAGGGTGTGCGCTGCAACCTAAATAGTTACACATCTGGCATAACATCCTCAATGCCTTACGTGTCCTCTCCTGAATCTATTCTCGACAAATGGGCGAGCCCTTAGCTAATTGTTTACTTTTCAAACAACTGTAAACTCAAAATCCTGAAACAAAAAGACCCGCCGACATATGCACCCTTGAAAAATGGGATTATTCACCAAGTACTTCAATGCCATGTGAAAGGTGTTGCCTGCAGATACTACCTCAACTTATACAATGTGTAGATCATTGATAGTGCTTCGTGCTCAGTAGTGGTATAGTTTTTATTTGTTGGTGTCAACTTCCTACTTGTAAAATGAAGGGGGTGATCAACAATCCCCTCACCAGGTTATGCTAGCACTACTCTAATGGTTGTCCCCAAGGCATCAAAATGCACATGGAAAGGTTTATCCTAAGAAGGAAATCGTAGTATGGGCACAGTAACAAGTCTATCCTTCCAAGTTTCAAATGGGCTTATTCACTAAGTACCTCCCCAGTGAAATGCACTCTTGTGTTTTAATGTAGAATATGATAGGTGTTGCTAGCAGATACTGCCTGAACTTATACAATGCTTAGATCATCGATAATGATTTGCACTCAGTAGTGGTATAGTTTTTCTCTGTTGGTGTCAACTTCCTACTTGTAAAACAAAAGGGGTGATCAAAAATCCCTTCACCAGGTTGTGTTAGCACTACTCCAATGGTTGTCCCTGAGGCATCAACATGCACATGGAAAGGTTTATCCCAATAAGTAAATCGTAGTATGGCTGTAGTGACAAGTCTATCCTTCAAAGTGTCAAACATTGTCTGTTGCACCTATTCCTAGTTAAATGCACTCTTGTGTTTTAATAACTTCTCCTATGACTCATAAATTTTGGCGTATCCCTTGATAACCTTCTGGTAGTATCCCGTATGCCCAAGGAATCCGCAAATTGCACTTTTACTGGTAGGCTCCCCCAACCCCACAATAACAACAACTTTGGCAGGATCCATCAACAAACGTTCCTTGCATATGATATGCCCCAACGAGGTCCCAAATGGAGTAGCAAAATACACTTCTTAATGTTGAGGGATATCCTCAACTACTGACATCTTTCAAACATCAGCCTCAAATTGTCACAATGGTCTTTGACTAGTCCATAAATCATCCAGTCATCAAGGTAGACATGAAGGAACTTATGGATAAAATCCTGAAATGCTTGAACCACTATGTGCAAAAACATAGCAGGCGCGTTCTTCAGTCCAAAAGGCATGGCCGTATGGGAAAAAATTCCCCATTCAGTGACGAAAGTTTTCATCTCTTGGTCTTCTTTAGGAATTCTAACCTGATGGTATCCTGAGAATCCAACTGTGAAGGAATAGATTTCACGCCCAACTACTCCTTCCAGGATTTCTTCAATGAAGGGGGTTGGAAAAGGGTCAATGACACACACTGCATTCAAGTCCCTATAGTCAACACAGATCCTTATCCTTCCATGCTTTTTAATAATTATGATCATGGGGATTAGCCATTCTGATTCCTCCACAGCTTCAATGATGCCTGAAGTGATCATATTTTGTACCTCCTCCTTGAATTTGATGCGAAGATTCAGATTCATTCAATTAGGCCTCTTCTGAATCGGGCACGCACCTTCTTTAAAATTGATTTTCATCTCTCCCAAGGAGTGGTGAACACTTTTAAGCTCATGGTACCCATGTGGAAATAAATATTGAAACTCATGAAATAAATCAATGATCTTCAAGACTTACTTCTCTAATAAATAGTCTCCAATAATTGCCTCCTTAGGTTCAACCTCTGAGCCAGTGCTAACCTTCTTTGTTTTCAGGGGTTCATGTTAGGCACGTGCTTTCTCATTAGCACTATCAACCACTTTGCGCGTACCTTTAGTATGGTTAATATCCAAACTCTCCATCTCTTTGCCATCTATCACATAGACCATCTTTCCCTTTTCTTTCTCCATGCACACGCACTGAAGCTACACCTCTTCGGACTCTTCTTCATCAAAGCGTGGTTCCGAACCAGGTTCACCCAATAACTTCAATACTCAATCTTATGGCATGACACTATCTCCCATTGTTAGGTTTTTAACAACCTGTAACACCCTATCCACTAATGATTTAGTACTCCGATACTTGAAAGCTTGAAGGAGGTTAGCCATCAACTCTTGCCAATTTCTTTTCTGATAGTACATCTCAGAGTAAATATACCATGCGCGCACGCAACCTTGTCAGGTGGAATATAAATTATACACCCATAAAGAAGGTGGTAAGGCCTCCATGCCTTCCATCCATGCTTTATCACATGCTTGTACGTGAGACGAGGCATGTTCCTTCCCATGGTAGTATTTTATTGTAGTGGGTGCATTGCTTCGAGAGAACATAATAGAGAACGTGATTCTTACCTAACACCACTCTAAAATGCTATCATTGTGTGTTGCCCACCAATGCGCTATGGTCCCAAGAAATTTATAACTGAGCTTTCCTCTTCTTTCAATCTCATTTTTCCTTTGAGCCTCCATTTCTCATAATAAATTATCAAGGTTGGCCCCTCCATAGTAACTCAACAACTTCTTCCCTACCAGGCACTTGATTGAGCATGCCTTCATTACCCTTGTCATAGATCCTATTAACTGGCACCTAATTAACTCATATTACTTGTGCACCCAATTGTCACATGCCACACTAGGTGTATCACTCATGGACTAAGCATCTTCAAACCGAATAACTCCATATGTAGGGTGAATCACCTCAGGGTCCCTGATAGAGCACAAATAGATCATATCGAGAACTTCTTCTCCCAGGGGCTCAGTATAGGGTGCTCACTTTCCATCGGTTAAAGGGATGATGACCCGCTCCTCCCTATTTTAAAAAATTATGTACCCCTTATTGAACCTTAGGTCAACATTATTCTTGTAACACCATGTGCGCCCAAGTAATGTTGGAAAGTTGTCTGCCTCAACTAGCACCAAGACTTCAAAATCCACAATGAAATTTTCCCCTTGGATAATGATAGCAACATCCTTCAAGACACCAATGGGCATTGCCTTTGTCTTGTTAGCCATATACAACACATTTGAAGATAGCTGTAATGGGGCCCTTCCCATTTGATGCCTTGCATATAGAGTGAGAACATTGACTTCCTCATCCATGTCGATAAAATATTGCTCAAAACCCACCCATCTAAAACAACATTCAAGGTAATATCCTTGTCATAATCAAGGTTGTGGGGAGGAAGGTTAACATGTAGAACCTACCTCTCGCGCTCTCCTCTGGCATGCAGTACCTTCTCTCGTAACCATTCTCCTAGCAAGGGGATGATATTCTCTTGCCTCAACATCTTACATACTTCTCTAACCTCATCCAGATCCTTATGTGGAGCCTCAATATTCTTCCTTTGCTCTAACTTCCTTGATTGTTCTTTCAGGAACTAGATCTCTCCATCTAGGCTTAGAATCACATCCATGGTTTCTTTATACACTTATTTTTGATGAGTAGGGTCTGGACACTTTCCATGCACCACCTCTCCTCTAAAAACCAGCAATCTTTGACTTGGTACTTCCCTCGCGCGTGCAGCCTCAGCTTGCGCCATAACTAGTACGGGTTCTAGTTCTGACTCGCCCACAAATCTTGGCATCCATTGTGAATTGGCCTTACTCATGCTTACTATTCCAGTGCCTTTTGGTCTAGTTGGCTCATGTGCTCAAATAACTCTGGGTACTCCTCATACTTGTGCTTCTTTCCACACCATGAGCATTGTAGCAGATCAAGGAACTCACATTTATAGTGCTCCGTGGATCCACAGTTGTAACAAATCCCACGCAGGAACTCACTTCTTCCTCCTCCACAGTTACCATGACCACGAAATCCTCCTCAGAAACCTCTTCCATGCATCCCTCCATCTGCGTGCCCTTCATAGTGATGACCATCATCCTTGGAATTGTTTGTGAGGCTGGTCTAGCACACACCAATATTAATGGCATCATATATTTGGTTAATCAATCTACAATCCTTGGTGTCATGGGTATGGAAAAATAAAACTATGCCCATGTCTAAGGAAATTGAGCATGGGAAGATGGCAAACATAGATACATTTGTGGTGTCCGCAAAGAGAGACAAAATGGATTAGGTTAAGGGCCACTTCATTGAATGGGGAGGTAAGAAATTCCTAATAAAACCCACAAAATGAGGGGTGAGTTTTTCCATACCTCATAGAAATAACTTAATTTCATCAGTTGGATCCTTTTTGGGTTTGTAGACTTCATGTCCTTTCATGGGAATGCCTATTACATAAGCCACCATATTGATTGATGATTCAATCTTTACTTCTTGCAACACCACATTGCCCCCTGTCCATTTCTTGGATGACTGCCATGCAGATCCAAAATCCTTACTGAGTTGCTCGTTGTACCCCTATAAAATATTTAAGAAAGAGGAAAATCCGATTCAGTCGAACACTACCATAGCCTCATATTCCTATTAACAACTAGAATATCACAAAGAAAAACTCATTGTTCAATTCTACACAGACCCGACCACGCAATTGCAATACCAATACACCAAGTAGTAACATAGATCCCAGATTCTTAGAGAGGAGTAAATGTGTATTAACATCCCCTTGGCCTTAGTAGAGGATTGAACCTGAATTCCAAGAGAGGAATAAACCCGTATTACAAGAACATTAACATCCCCTTAATAAATTACACACACCACACTACACTTGTAAGGAATTCCAAGAGAACAATAAACCCCGGCGGTGCTCACATTACAAGAACATTAACCTCCCCTTAATAAATATAAACCCCTGATGGTCACTCAAGAACATTAACATCCCCTTAATATTTATAAACCCATAAGAGGAATTAACATCCATCGTCTTAATAGTTATAAATGTTTGATGTCATTCATCATAAACCTCTCACATCACCTTCTGTCATCCTTGTGTACCTTGAAAGAAGGGACATGAAATCATTGCGGACATTTTCCTCCCACACTTACACTTTAAATGAAAATTAAAATTCTCCTACTCCCCTTGTCAGGAGGATATCTTTTCGTAATTAAATATAGATATGAAATAAATTAAAACTCCTTTTCTAAAGGTAGAATTATGGTAAATCATTTTAAGAAGAATTTGAATTTCGTTGTAATACTATTTTTCACACTAGAATCCCAAATTCATAGAATAATTCATTGCAAATTAAAAATTTGTTTTCACGATATCTATGAACACACTAATTGTTGAAGTGCCTGACAATTTTTCAATTCTATATATACCTTAAACCGATGTGATTTTTTTTCAGCAGACAGTTTGAAGTCGAGAGGATAATATGACCTTAAAAAATCAAAGTAAGAGAGTTAATACTTAACGCTGGCTAGGTAATGCTAGTGTAGCTTATCAAGGTAAATTAAAATTAATCAAATAAGAATTCATCAGAAATAAAAATGTTGTGTACACTTATATATATATATATATATATTAAGATATCTATTATCGTTTAAATCCTTTACTGTATTATAAATTTCCTAAAGATAATCACACATATTATACATATAAACATTATTAAGATAGTCGGGCACATTATACAAAAACTTGTTTTCAAATAAATTTAGGGACAAATTACATACAATTATCCCACATTTTGATCGATGAAAGGATACATAAAAAAACTAAAAATGAGTATGAAAGATAACTAGGCCAACATGTAACATGAATAATCAGGCCTGCAAAAAACATAGAGTTGTGAATACAAAAAAAAGAGTGGGAATGATAGAGAAACCCTAGGTTTCTGTCCAGCCAAGTGTTGTAATAATCTTGAGAAAGGTAAAGGATGTGTTAGCAACAGACTTCAAGTACTCCACACGATCAGGAAAAGGTCAAGGGATAGGTTTTACTAGAGCATACGACCAGGTCTAGGGATGGACATGCTTTGAGATAGACACCCCATCATGATTGAAAGATGATCTTTACAAAGATTCAGAAAATTGAATTAGGACCCAACTTTTAAATTCCAGGGCATCAAAAATCCTGTTGTCAACCCAAAAAGGTGATAGAAAAGGATTCATCTTTGCAAAGAGACAAGGAAGGCATACTTTTTCTAGATCTTCGACCAAACCCACATGATGTTCTGGGTAAATGAAATGGGACGTGACTGTCGTGACCACTGCTTTATCTACACACAACACTAGGAAATTAAACATGAAGACACCTAAAATCTTAGAGTTTACACAAGCTCTTCCAGTGCTCTAGAGATAATCCACACCCAGGACGTTCACAATCACAGTCATAACATCTTCAGAGTCTATGCGGAAGACATTGCGAAGATGATTATAAGACACAATAGAGATGAAAGTCATTTCTTGCTTGTTTCTGCACAAGAGGATGAAAGGAACATAGGTAGATGCCATGAGAGGGAAGGGGAAAACAACAGACAAAAACATGATTAAATGAGTGAGGACAGGTGAAAGCACAACCCAATTAAATAGTCCCTCAACTCGTGTGAGGAAGGTAGATGCAATAAAAAAATGTATGATGTCATCAACATTTTCTCATGCATTGGCTAGATTATTTGATGAAAAGGATCTTATATTATATTAAATGCAACATGATACAATATTATCTCAACAAAATAAGCAAGCGGTATGAGAGAAAGCCCCAAAGCCACAAGCACACTAGGCCAAACCTAGCAAAACAACAAAGCAACAACTATAAGGGGGTCTGAGGAACACCAAAAACAAAGGCTAGATTATGAATAAAGGCTACCCCTGATTGATAAACACACATTATAAAAAATCACATTACTAGAGAAAGTCACACACATTATACAGAAAGGTGTTATCAATTAAATCTACCACACCACCCTTGGAGCCAGCCAGGATGGACAACGCATCTCCACTAGATTTTGAATCATCGACATTGGATCCTAGTGGGTGGAGGCACTCCAGCAGGATTTCTTCTAAGGAGATGCCTGTAAAGTTTGTTGAGGGTTCTTGGTTGGCAGCAATGCTAAACTTGTGCCACTTGTGGTGCTATAGAGCATAATTGTTAAGGTGTGCTTTGGCCAGTTTGGATGCACATGATAATGGTGTGAACCACCTTCTGGTTGTACTCATTGAACTTGTAATCCACGATCTTCTTCACGTTGTTTTAGTCTAGCCCAATGATATTTGGTGGTGGCTAATGAAAGTCAAGGTCTTCATTATCCTCCTCTTTAAGCTCCCCCCATCAAACTCTGTCAGACGCCATCACTATTTCTATTTTATACTGGCTAGTGGCCACTAGGCTTTATTTGTTGCTTTGGAATAATATTTTTAACAGTTTTAAAATGTCATTAACATTATGTTTTAAAATGTATAACCCATTCTTGTAAAGAGTGCAATATGTAACGCTTGTCTAATTCTCCTTAATCATAATCCAACATGTGTGTGGGGCATGTGTGTGTATCATTATTCTCCTATTCAAGCTCCCTGCATCTCACTCTGTCAGATGCAATCACTGTTATCCCTAGCTCAAGAAAAGGAAAAAATAGTGAAATCCTCACGCATATGGAGAAAATTTATCTCTGGTTTACAGAAACTCAAATCGTTGGTTATCGTAGTAAAACCCTACAAATAAAAATAAGAATACTTGTGCTCACATAAACTCTTTGTCAAGGGTAAACAACACATCTCCACCAAATTTAAGCTTAAGGTTTTTTTTTCCAATCAAAAATAAATATTTTTTAATTTGGTTTAATCCCCACAGATCTACCAAATCATTAAGTACCGAACAACATAAAATAACACTTGATAGCAAAAGACACTCTCTTATGAGAACATGTTTCTTAGAAGAAAAAAGAAACCCAATCAAATCATTTGTATCATCATTTACGTTAAAGTCAGTGGAAGACATCAAACAATACATAACTTCAACATCTTGCATTGTCTTAAGGGGTAACAAAATCAGAATACAAATCATCTAGAAAGTAAACATCCAAAGTAAACATAAACCATAAATTACTATTACTACCATAAGGGTGGAATGGAAATGTAACAAAAAAAAGGGAGGTGATACATAGCTCATCCAGGGAAAGTAAAGGAAGTGGAAATATGTAAAAGAAGAAATCAGGGTAATGACCATGCTTGAAATTGAACTTGTATTCCACAATCTTCTTCATGGAATTTTCATCTGGCCCAATGATATTTAAGACCAGGGGGTATGATGAAAATATAAAGTCTTCGTTATCCTCCTCTTTAGGATGAGCTCCCCCCATCACACTCTACCGAGATGGGTGATCATCTAGTAAGTTTTTGATGTCTATTTTTCTACTGGCTAGCACCGCACGCTTAGGCATAAAAAACATAATAATTTTTTAATTTGGCCTTATTCCCCACAGATCTGCCAAATCATCAAGTTACCTATAAAATCATAGAATAATACTTGATAGCACAAGGCACTCTCTTATGAGAACATGTTTCTTAGAAGAACAAAGAAACCAACTGAAATCTTTTGTATCATAATTTACATTAAAGCCAATGGAAGACATAAAACATTACAGAACTTCAACATCTTGCATTGTCTTAAGGGGTAAAAAAAGTTTGAATATTCCAAATCATCTAGGAAAATACCACAGGAGTGGCCCATTCGACTCTGAGAATAAGATTATCATAATGCATAACCATTGAGCTTATTGATAGCTCTCTATGTGTCCTCCAACTGTTGACAAAATTAACAAAACCAAACCCCCTGCTAATGTTTCAGTTCTTATGATCCATGTCCACTTAGACAAGTGTGATATGTCTAAAGTTTCATTAAGATTAACATATGAAGATCTGGTAAAAAATCATTTTATGATTTTAGGGAAGCCTCTATGGATCTACAATTCAATAAGCATAACATGTTTCTGTTTTATACTGTCTAGGGGCCACTAGGATTATTTATTACTTGTGAATAAGGTTCCTATCAATTTCAAAATTTCTTTAAGATTAAACCATGCATAACTAGGGAAAAAAATGTTTTTTATTTCAAAGAATCCAACATCGATGTGTGAAACAAAAGTTTAAAAACCTTAAGGTAGTTACTTTATTCCATAAAAATGCACAATACATTTTTGTATTTGGAAGCAAAGTATATAATTCAAATGTCAATTGTGTGTTTGAACATTTTCAATGATCTACACATGTTTTTGTGCTCTCCTGCAAGTTTCAACCATGTACATAATTCAATATAGATTTTCAATCAGTCTTATAGTTTCCATCAAATCTCCAGTATGTTGGGGTTTTGAGATTAATTTCTTCTTTGACCTCGTGAGATAAGAATCTTGTGTCATCAATCAAAAGTATATTGTTTTCACCATAGACATTACCATAAATGTCTAGTATCTGTTGGCTTGTTTTTTATTTGAGCTTACATTCTTGGCATCCCCAAATGAACCTGAAGTTGGTTTCTCGTAGCCAACTAAATTTTTTGATGAACATGTATTTCACCATTGTTGAATCCATAAATGAAGACCATAAGGCAGTGTCAAAATATTTTGATGCAGTACTTATCAAGTCAACACTAAAATCTCATTCAAAGTATTCAGTATTCTCGGATCTAAAATATGGAACCATATTACGAGGTATTTTGTCACCAATACCAAAAATTCCAAACAACAAACCTTCAACTCCAAAAACTAGTAATTTCTGAGGCTTCCCAATAGGATCTATAAAAACAACTCAGAATCAATGTAAGCTTCCAAAAGTGATTAAAAAACAAGGCATCAAAGTATTTAATCACAACTCAAATTTTTTTTATAAAACAACTTATAAAACTATAATATCATCTCAATCACATTGAAGATATAAATACTGCCTACTTGTAAATTTGTAATCTCAACATGTAAAATAAAGAGTGACCATATGACTATACGAATGAATATCATTGTAAAAAATTTTCAAATAATTAATAGTTATATATTTTATGTTTGCTGCAAATTTTGAATGCCCTCCACAACACTCAAACCCTGACACAGTATCTGTGATATGTTTATGTACAAATTGGTCATCAACCACATATCTTTGAAACAATTTTCTTCATTGGATTTCTTCCCCACCATAAAATTTTCTAGAGGGTTTCCCTTTGGGCCCATTGTAATACACAATGTGTTTCTAAGGCCGAAAACAATACCATCTCTACTCCAAATCTTTTGGAGATATTTTTCTACAATTTCATCTTCTACACAACAATGTTCTTTACCCAAAATAATAAATGGTTTGAATTCAAATGCTAATTTTTTTTTATCAAATCCTTAATCATCTTTTCAACTTCAGCGCAAGAGAGATAGCTAGACCAAAATCCCACTTCACATTTTGTTGCTAGTATCTTTAAAAATTCCTTGATCCCACCTCACAAGTTGAGAGTCTCCTTACCAAACTTGATTGTCAAATCTTTGTAGGATTGGTTTTTCTCATAGAGAAAACCCTCCAAATCTAAAATAATTAAATAATCCATTTGGCCAACTACAAAGAAGTAATTTTTTCTCAATTTCCGTAAATTTGATATTAACCAATTCAAATAATCAAAATTTCAGAATGTTAACACTTACTGATTGAGACTCTGTCTTGGATTCCCTCACACTCCCCCTCTGCAGGTTCTTGTGATGCTCATTCTATTTAAAAAAATAGTAATCAATTCAAAATAAATTTTAAGTCGATGTAAAAAAATACGTGAAACAACTCACTTTTATACAATATTGCATAGATGTAGTTGTATATTAGCAACCAGTAGGCATAAGCCAACTGTATAGAAGTAATTTTTTTTTTTTTTGGAAAATAAATATTAACCAATAAACCAAAAATTTACTCAATTCAAAATAAATCTAATTAAAAGATGCATGTTAGTGACTGCTAGGGTAATACATATTACAAATAAACTACTTCGTTATAGGTTCCTTCAATTATGAGGGTCTTATAAATGGTTTTCTTTATAATTGTATATGACTATCATACCATTTTCCATCTGCGAGTTTGTGCGTGACGTGCCAACAACCTCCCCATTTGGCATCAAATCTGAAAAAATGAAGTTTTTATTAAAAATATGTAAACAATGACAATAGAAAACATCTTGTAGCGATAAATTTATAAAACAAGTATTTCCCACTCACCTTTTATAGATTCATTGGATGGATGGTCAGCGACATCTGGGGCAACAAGTTCAATTGGTTCTGACATACTAAGATCAACATCATCTCCTTTGTTTGTATGTGGAGAGGAAGAGATGATGTCTTCCTCTATTGTTTGGTTGTCTGCATAAATATTGTATGTATTAGTTCAAATGCATTAAACTAATAGAATTGTTTAAAGTGATCTTAATCAACATACCTTTTTTAAAATGACAATAGTAATGTTGTAAAAACATTTCTTGATCATGTGATTCAACAATAAAAACCACAGATAGACCTGAGTCAACCAAATCTTTCACTACAACACTACCGTAGTACAACATTATAACTAGAGAATTATCAGAAGTGAGTTGAGCGAACATATGAGACCAAAACCCATAAGATCTCTCGTAAAGAAAAGGATGTGTCTTTCCTCGTAGGACAATTTCACTTGCAGTCACAATTTGTTGTGGAAGATGATCCATCCAATCCATTGTGATTTCTGTTATATCCCCATCGTGAACATCACAATTGTGCACATCAGTTATTGTGTACATAAGACACAAGCTCTTAAATTTTCTACTGTTGAAATAAAATTGGTAACATACTTCCACTACTGATTCCCCCTTGTTTTTGAATTTTTGCATGTATTTTTTAATGTCTCTCTTAACATTTTTGAAGAAGCAATAGGTATGAGGACAATAATTACACAATTTAGTATACTAGATCTGAAAACTGTAAGTAGGTCCATTATTGCATCAGAAGTGAGTACACTAGATAAATTGTAGAAATATGTGATCACACATTCTGCATTGAATGGATTAGTTGATGGAATAGAACATATTGCTTGACTGGAGCTGGAAGGGATATGCACATTGACAGGTAAAGTCTTCAGTGTCTTCCATCCTTGTTGGAATATTTTCTTCCATTGCACTCACGTAGTAGTCTATAATTGTTTGAGCTGCCGCTGGGAGAACCTCTGCCACTTCATCATCAAATTTTCTTTTTGTCGATTTTTCACTTCCTCCGGAATTAGATTTTCTTTTTCCTTTAGGATCTTCTCCCAAGAGTACACACAACTGGTCGTAGTGAGAATTATGCACACCATATTTTTCAACAATATTTTTTTCAGTGCATTCTACCAATACACGATTACCTGGATATTTACTTTTAACATATTTTAGAAATTTTTCTCTCATCTTTTTGTCATCTTTTACTCTTTTGCAGTAAGTATCTAAAGTCTCCGCTATGACGCCTTCTTTTCAATAGAGCAAGTTAGCCATACTCTCCCTGCTTGCACTTCATCTAGTAGAATTGATATCTCCTCATCGGTCATTCCTCTTGCAGGCCTGAAGTAATTCACCATGAACCTTGCCAATGAATTTGGTTGAAAGTTAGGTTGGTTATCCTTAAAAGGAGAACAAGCCAGCCCACCAGATTTAAATAACTCAATGGTTGTTGTCAATTTTGTCCATATGTCCTCAGGTAAATATAGAAATGTCATTTTTTCATGAAGGGTCTCTATCTTAGACACTTTGAAAATAGCAAGACATTGCATCTCGAAACACTGCATTGAAAGAGGAAATAGTATATTTACTTTCTGCATATTACAAAATTAAATTTTAAGAACAAATGTGTTAAAATTAAGTTTCGTTACCTTCAAATCATCTGACTTTGAGTTTCCCACTCTGGGCCTCTGAGGACATCCTAGGGATCTCCAAATTATTCGAGCCTTACAGAGTACATCAATAAAATTGGTATCAATCCAATTTTTGTTTACATCATTTTGGTGCTGGAAAATTTTAAGAATGACTTCACAAGGAGCGTGTGAAGACATAATGCAAGCCTTTCTAAACTGCATCTTAGTATGTAATGACTTGTATTTGCTTTCAGCCAAAAAAAAAAATTTTGGGCACAAATGGTATGTTGACCATCAAGAATGTAGAACTGCATGTCATCCCTTTTCAGGTCATCTGGATCCTTGAGTTGCACAAGTTCCTTTGTAGAAGATAAAAAGGGAAGAAGAAGTGCATCCCTTAGTGTAGGAATAACATTAATCAACATTGAAAAGAAAATAAGGTCAACATTCTCATCATGCACAACACGTAATTGATATTCTGGAGGTGCCAAATGACACCTAGAAACTTCAATTGGAAAAGCATCACCATTGAACAAAAATAATTTTAATTGTTCAACATTTAAAGTTTCTGTTTGCTCAAATATACTGGTCACTTTCTTCAACATCAAAGCCAATTTGTTATTCTTTTTAAGCCCTTGCAACTTTGACTTAGATGGATCTATCTCTAATTTAGACAAATAAGATCTCCTCAATGAGGTAAATAGCTTTGCATGTTTCGGTGGAGAAAGTAAATATTTTCTATTCAAATAATGACAAACAGAAGAGGTATCCTCGGTTCTATATAATTTTTTGAATACCAAATTCATGTTGTTATGAAATTCAAGGGCATTTCCACAACCTTGTTTTTTCTGACTGCATGAAATTCCCCAAATTCCAACCATATTTAAGACAAGAGCATGCCTTATTTTCTCTAGAAGCCTTCATTTCCAGTTTCTTGAACAATGAAACTTCCAACTCCATGTCAAGAATAAGGAACTTATTCATTTCGACATCAATGCGTTCAACCTGAATACGCAATGTTTTCTCATCAATAAATTTTGAATTTAGTACCATACTGACTTCACTAATAACGTCCTCATCAACAAAAAATAACCACAGATCACCGTGGTAATTTTCCAGGGAATGCATTTCTACAAACCAGTCATCGTCTCTCTTTTTCATATCCTCTTCTCCTTCAATCAAAGGAATTTCATGAATGGAGTGCGGCCAATGGAAGACATATTACCTGAAAAAAGGAATTAAACAAATTAATATTTCGTAAGTAATTGGAAAGGACAAATATTGTTTCTCAACAGTGCAATAGCAACGAGATGTCGTATCTTAATGTCATTATTTTCATAGAGTAAAATTCAATAGGAATAAATATTTATAGCATAACAGTCGCTAGGAATAATCCAACCCTCCTTTAGTTATAAAAAACAAGAAAGCATTAATAAAAAAATTTTGTTATGCGTTGCACTAAGCAATTTAAACAATTAGTCGCTATTAAATTTGGTTTGTTTCAAGTAGTGAATTTTTTGCTAGAAGTGTAGACTAGTGGTAGCTAGCATCTATATATTCCCATCACTTTAAAAAACATATTTGAGTTACACTACATCATTGTGAAAACCTAGAAACCAACATGGGTGATAAGGGTTGAGAATTGAATATTTAATAATAAAAAATCTTACATGTCGTGATGTGTTTGGGTGTTGTAATTAGGTGCCTTTTATAGTTCTCATAAGATATATCATGTATATCACATAATTGAAATCGAATAGTATATAGGAAAATGTATATTAGTGACTAGGTTCAATTAGTAATCGAAAGTTATGGTTTCCCGGTATCAAGCCTTAATAGTTTCTTATTTTAGAATTAGTGATCGAATAACAAACAAATCATGGAAAACCCTGGAATCTTCTAGGATCCTTGTGGTGGCTAATCTACCTAACAGGCGATGGCTTAATTATGTGTTTGCCTATGTGTATTATATTCTCTTGAATCTACATGTGTATTGTATTCTCTTGAATATTCTTGTGTTAATTACGTGTATTCAGAAAAGTGGTAAATATTTTTAATTACGTGTATTTAGGAAAGTGTTAAATATCTATCTTGTCTTTGAATATTAGTTGTCTTCTCTTGTCTTGGAACATCAAAGAAATGAAAATTCTTGGCGACCGCTAAGGTATCAATGAAAAATTTTAGCGACCGCTAAGTATTTAATCAATGAAAAATTCACTGTCTACATTATCGACAAATATTAGTGTTGGAGCATAATAATAGAAGTACATATTTTAAACCTGAAGACGTATCTTGTTCATCTTGGCCCTGCATATTTTCAGAAATTACCCATTAAACAAAATAGTCCATAACAATTTACTAAACATCAAAGGCAAAGATGTACACGAACCTTGCACAGGAATAAAGGATCAGAGGTCGTGAAGAGAAATGTTTGTTTTATGTTTTCCAATTATTCGTTGATGAGAAGGCTAGTGGCCGCTAGCCTCTACAATATCGGGGAATCCATTTTAACGATGCAAAAAACAATCTCAACAACTTTGTTGTCATTGTTTGTAATTATTTTATATTAGTTGGACTATCCCTGGCAGAGCCAAGTCCTTGAATACATACCTTCAAGAAGGTTGATGCCTTATGTAGTTCTCATTTGATATTTTGTGTATAAAACATAATCCATATATTTTCATATAAACAAAAATGATTTACAACTGGTAAGCACCTTTGTTTAATGAAAGGTAAGCACCGTTAGTTAAGGCTGGTAATAAAGATAGACACATAGTTAGGCAAGTTTAGATCATAGTAGAGGAAATGAGCCAGTTATCATGAATCCTAATGTAAGAGGTTGTTAGAGCCACTTAATAATCATAAAAAAAAATTAAACAAAATACCCTTTAGGGGAGAGGGGCTAATAGTGGTACACCCTAAGTTAAGAGGTCCAAAAAATCAATTGTTTATCATATAGGATTGTGATTTTTTCACTAATATGTAGTTCAAATTTGTGTTAGCTTATATTTTTTCTTTGGAATGTTCAATTGGAGGGAAAGCCATATTTTGAATTGATTTAAAATAATAAATTTGAGTTACACTATAACCATGGTGGAAACCAATACTTGAATATGGGTGAAAATGCTTGAACATTGAATTTTTTATACTTGTACATGGGTGAGAGGTCTTACATGTCATGATGTAATTGGCTACTCTACATAATTATTATGTCAAAAATAAATAACTACTACATAGTACTATGACAACTATTAGGTATTGTGTGATCAATAGTCATGTCAACTATTGGACCATGTTCACCTATTGGCCCCTCTCCCCTAATAGTTCATGATTTTTCTAATATGCATATTTTCTTTTACACATTTAAATTATATGGAGAACATATTTTTAAGGGATTTAAAATAAGTACTTTTGAATACAAAGGAATTTAAGGAAACCCATTACTTGAGAATAAAATCACCTTTTATGGGTTGTCTATGTGTCACCATTTCATTGGATAATTTATTGATGAGACTTGATGTGACTTACTTTATTGGCTAGTTTTTATGTAATTTTTAACTTGAATTCAAAAAACTAAAGGTACTTTATTTCCCATACCCACTAATGGTCATTGGATCCTTTTCCCTAGCACAAGTAGATCATAATAGAAGAAGTTATTTGTCCCTGGCTAATGACTCGAATACTAATGAATTAATTATTGGAGGTGACTCCCATATTATTGCTAACGTCATCATTTAAAAGCAGACCTTGTCAGGGATAATCAATCTTGTGTGATTAAAATTCCCTTTGTATGCTCTCATTAACTCTAGATTGGACCTTAAATCTTATCTATTAAGATAACTACTAAATAGGCAGGTTTTGTGAAAAATCGAGGGACTCACCAACCGTTTTGTGATAAGATTTGCAATAAATATGTTGATTGGCCGGACTCATCACCTTTTCCAATAAAGGTTGATATTAAAGCCGATGGCAAGCTTGTCTTAATTTCAAGCATGCGATGGCATATTCACTCCATATATTTATCTAAACACTCCCCCTTATTTCCACACCTTTCAGGTTTTTTTCACGAGATTTCATTTATTCTGTCATGGCTGGACCAATGTTGCCTTTCATGTAATTTTCTGTGGCTGTGGGTGAAATATGATTTTATACCAAAATATTGCGTCGACATTTGAAATCCATTTTTTGGTTTGAATCTGAGCAAGACTTGGTTACAATTGAGGGAGTTCTTGGAGATGATTATCTTTCTCTAGAGGGATGTCTGAGGGTAAATGCAGAAGTTTCTTCGACATTCATTTGTCATCTTCTTATCATTCATCCGACGAAGGATTGGGCTTTGGAGATGGGTCGTCATTGGATCAAGCCAGTGTATAGGGTTGGCATGGAAGTGGAAATGGATAAAACCTTGAGTGTGTCGTGGTCCTTGCTTTCTGATGCTCACTATAAATAGGAAGGTTTGGTGCATGTAGACATTTTTGTAGAGTTTTTCAACCGGTTTGACATCCTAAATCGTTTCTTGTTTGAAGTGGACAAATGTGGCGAGAACTCATCGACGGGAAGTAGGTCACTCCACTTTCCTGACCTGGATGTTATGTTCTGCCCCGCTGCAATAGGAACCGACACATTGGGATGCTCTTCACAGGTAAGGTCGTGAGGCATACGATTGGTTAAAGAGTCGGGATGCTACTGGAAAAGAGCATCTTTTTCCGGAACCACCAACGGAAACCATTTTCATGCCCATTAAGTTTGAAGTTACGGAGATGTCATCTGATTCAGATAAATAAGTTTTTTAAAATCCGTCACGTTGTATCTTTGTTTTGGTTGTTATATAGCGTTGTCAGTTCCATTGTTATCTATTCATATTGTCTGGCTTACTGGTCTAGGGTTTTTTTGTATTCCCAACCACTTGTGTTTTTTGGCATTTTCCCTTGCATTTTTTACCAAGTTATTACATCTCATTGTATCTGTAATGTAAAGGGAAAGGGACCCTTCAACCCTCCTTTAACTATAAAATACAAGAAATCATTAGTAGAATTTTATGTTATGTGTTGCAGTAAGAAATTTAAACAATTACTCGCTATTAAATTTGGTTTGTTTCAAGTTTTCAATTTTTTGGTAGAAGTGAAGACTAACATCTATATATTCTAGGATATCTTTCTGTTAATGTAAAAAAACAATCTTTATAGCTTTAGGTTTGAGGGGCCTTAATGCAAGTGAAGAATTATCCTAGTAGTTGCTAATCTCAAGACTGTGTTATGTTACACCAATGCCACAAAATAATCTATGACCTTATCTTCAATATCTTGGTGTTGGAGCTTAATTCAGTTTTAAGTTTTTAGTCAAGTCATTAATCAATATCTCGAATACAAGACAAGAGTTATCTTAGTGGATGCTAATTTTAAGTCTTTATTATGTTACACCAATGCAGTGGAATAATCTACGACCTTAGTAGCCGCTAGGCTTTGAAATACATGTGATAAAATTCAAATAACATATTGAACTCAATGAGCCGCAATGCAGAAAATTTTATTTTGGAATATGTGTATTATGGAAAATCATTTAAATTAATCTTGTTTTGGAATATTTGTTGTCTTAGGAACATCAAATAAAGAAAGTAAACATCCACCCTAGCGGTCGCTAGTCTTAGAAGGTAATATTGTAACATCCAAATATAATAAAGGAGCTTAGTTAGTTTTTTAGTTTGGGTCGTTATAAATTATCTTTATGCAAATAAACAAATATCCTAGCAATGCTAATCTCAAGTCTTTGTTATGTTGCACCAATGCTATTTAATAATCTTCGACATTATTGGTTGCTAGGCTTCGAATATCATGGTAGGATTCTGATAAATTAATACATAAATCTAAATATAATGGTAGGAGCACTTTCTCTAAGCAGGATATGGAGGTGGACTTGGGTCCTTAATGTCTACTGAGTGATCCGCATTTGAAGCACCCCACTATGTTCCGATTCAGTCCATATGGAGAATTTTGACCCCTACCTCAAGGTGTCCCCATGGCCACTTATTGAAAGCATCTAATGAACTCAATGAGAATGGAACTTGAGTTGATGATTATAAAACACTTGTAAATTTTGGATGGTAAACGCTTTTATTATACAAGAGCTATGAACTGGAGTGGTGGAGGAGCACTTTCTCTAAGAGGGACATGGAGGTGGGCTTGGGTCCTTAATGTCCACCGAGTGATCCACATTCAAAGTGCCCCACTATGTTCCACTTGGTCCATATGGAGAACTTTACCCCTACCTCAAGGTGTCCCCATGGCCACTTATTGAAAGCATCCAATGAACTCAATGGGAATGGAACTTGGGTTGATGATTACAAACTACTTGTAACTCACCAATATCCCAAGACCTTGAGTTCATCTTGTCTTTGAATATTTTTTGTCTAGTCATGTATTTGAGTAACATGTTGAACCCAACGACTGCTAGGCTTAAATTTCCATTTAGAATCACCAATATTCAGGAAATAAATGTAATGAGAAACCACCCTAGTGGTCTCCATTCATTGAAAATAGTATTTTAAAATTTAAATATAATAATGGGGAGCATAGTTAGATTTTCAATCGAGTGGTTAGGAAATTTTCTTAAATGCAAGCAACATGTATCCTAGCGGCCTCTAACCTAAAGTATTTGTGATTTTCCTGGAGCGTTATGTAATTATCTTCGACCATAGTGGATGCTAGGAATATCATGCAATAAACTTTGAATAACATTTTGTACTCAGAGGCCACTTGGCTAAACTATTGGTGTTGGAGTTTAGTTTAGTATTGAGTTTTTAGTGGGGTCCATTAATCAATATCTTGAATGCAAGACAAAATTATCCTAGCTGGCTGTTAATCTTAAGTTTTTATTATGTTAAAACAACGAAGTGGAATAATCTATGACCTTAATGGCCACTAGGCTTCGAATATCATGTGATAGACTTCAAATAACCCAGGTAAATCTGGGGCGGGGTGTATTGTGAGAAATGA
Source organism: Taxus chinensis (assembly GCA_019776745.2). Classification (NCBI taxonomy): domain Eukaryota; kingdom Viridiplantae; phylum Streptophyta; class Pinopsida; order Cupressales; family Taxaceae; genus Taxus; species Taxus chinensis. Next base: position 302,396,361 of record CM034150.1, on the reverse strand, counting down.
GGTCAGGGATGTAATTGTGGTGGGCTCCTTTCTGTTGCAAAATGGCACTTACAACCTCACTAAAGCCCAAACCCTTCTGGAGGGTATCAAGCTAGCATTTTCGAAAGGTTGCAATTGTCTCCAGGTAGAAGGAGATTCGCAAGTCATTATCCATGCAATTTCTAAGGGTTCTGCCATATCTTGGCACTTAAATTTCTTCATATCCAACATCTTTTTTGGCTTGGAAAATAAAAAACTTGGAGTATCAATCATGTCTTTTAGGAAGCTAATAGCACTCCAAACTTCTTGCCAATGCATGGCTATCGATGGTCCCAAACATTGCATTGATATCAAATCATTCTAAAGATTGGGTTGGTCTGGTAGATATCATTTCACATGAAAGAAGGCATTGGATTAAGCTCTCAACATTAATGGAAATGGCGGCGTCTTTTTTATTTTTAGATGGAGAATATTGGATTCTTTTCCCTCATTCTCTCCCTTTCATCTTCTATGCTGGTGAATCATGGGTTTCCTTGGCTTCCCCTTCATCTCTCTGTCATGGTGAGAGGTAGGAAATGGCATACTCCTCAGCCATTTCATCAGAGGCACATCCAAGAAGTATTCTATTATGCCTCTGTTTGTGAGGTTGAAGCTATCAAATGTGTGTTAGGTGAATATTTTCTTCTGGAATCTCCTAGGGCATAGGCTAATTCTGATATATCAATGAACTTTATTTCAAACTATCTTCTACTTCATCTAGTTTCAATGGAAGTCGAAGATATAGCAGAGTATTTTATTTATCCTTTTCACCATGTTGGTTTTTCATAAGGAATTTTTTCGTTGTCAGATTCCCATAGCCCCTCCTTTGGATGGAATAAGTTGATGACAGGCCATTGGAGTTGGGTAGGGGATTCATTGGATGGGTGAGAAATATAGGAAACTAATTCTTCATGCAGATAATGTGCATGCTTCCTTCTGGCATGATGGCCCGTATCCCAATAGATTTCCACCCTTGGAACTCCCCAAAGCTATGGTTTTGGGCTTTGAATTCAATAATTGATCAGCTGAATGTACTTTGTGATCATGTTAAAGGATCCTTCCTCCTTCTTCTTATCAAGGTCCCGCGTAGGTCAAGTGGCGTTACAGGTGTGGTTGGGAGGAAGATCAGGGAGTGGCGGAGGAGGATGAGCTTGGAGTGGTGGATGGCCCCACTCATGGGCTTCAGTAAGGGATCATTTTTTTAGGAACTGTTTGAGCCTTCCTTCTGGCTCGCTTTTGGCTAGGTTCTTTGTTTCTGGGTCTGTTTTGGCTCTCTGGCTAGTTCTTGTCTGGATTCTTTCTTCAGAGCATTTTTTGTTGTGGGATTTGGGCTCTTCGGTCTTGTTTGGTTTCAGTTTGGTTTTGTTTGTATGGGTGGGGTCCCGTAACCCTCCGGTTCAAAGCTCTGGTCAAAATATTTTTAAAAAAAACATATTGAACTTGACGGCCGCAATGTAGAAAATTTCATTTTGGAATATGTGTATTCTGGAAAACCGTTTAAATTAATCTTGTCTTTGAATATTTGTTGTCTTGAAACATCAAAGAAATAAAGTAAACATTCACTATAGCAGTAGTTAGTCTTAGAAGGTAGTATTATAACATCCAAATATAATAAAGGAGCTTAGTTAGTTTTTCAACCAGATCATTACTAATTGTCTTGTATGCAAGGCAATAAATATCCTAGCGACCACTATTCTCAATTACTTGTTATGTTGCACTAATGTTTTTTAATAATCTTCACATTAGCGGCCTTTAGGCTTCGAATATCATGGTAGGATTATGATAAATTAATATGGAAATCTAAATATAATGGTAGGAGAACTTTCTCTAAGCGGGACATGGAGGTGGGCTTGGGTCCTTAATGTCTGTTGAGTGATCTACATTCAAAGTGCACCCACTATGTTCCACTTGGTCCATATGGAGAAGTTTGACCCCTACCTCAAGGTGTCCCCATGGCCACTTATTGAAAGCATCCAATGAACTCAATGGGAATGGAACTTGGGTTGATGATTACAAACTACTTGTAACTCACCAATAGCCCAAGAACTTGAGTTCATCCTATGTTTCAAATATTTGTTTCTAGTCATGTATTTGAGTAACATGTTGAACCCAATGGCTCGCTAGGCTTAAATTTTAGTTTGGAATTCATGCAATAGACTTCGAATATACTATTGATCTCAGTGTTCACTAAGCTTAAATTTCTGGAATCACTAGTATTTGGGAAATAAATGTAGTGAACAACCACCCTAGTGATCGCCATTTGTTAAAAATAGTATTTTAAATTTTAAATATAATAATGGGGAGCATAGTTAGATTTTCAATCAAGTGGTTACAAATTGTCCTGAATGTAGGAAACATGTATCCTAGCGGCTACTAACCTAAAGTCTTTGTGATTTTCCTCTAGCGCTATGTAATTATCTTTGTTCGTAGAAGATGCTAGGAATATCATGCAATAAACTTTGAATAACATTTTGTACTCATAGTCCACCTTGATAAAGTATTAGTGTTGGAGTTTAGTTTAGTATTGATTTTTTAGTCGATTCATTAATCAATATCTTGAATGCAAGATAAGAATTATCCTAGTGGCCACTAATCTTAAGTATTTATTATGTTACACCAACGTAGTTGAATAATCTACGACCTTAGCAACTGCTAGGATTTGAATATCATGTGATAGACTTCGGATAACATATTGAACTTGTGGCTGCAATGTAGAATATTTTCATTTTGGAATATGTGTGCTAGAAAATTGTTTAAATTAATCTTGTCTTTGAATATTTGTTGTCTTCAAACATCAAAGAAAGAAATTAAACCTTCACCATAGCGGTCACTAGTATTAGAAGGTAGTATTGTAACATCCAAATATAATAAAGGAGCTTAGTTAGTTTTTCAATCGGGTCATTACTAATTGTCCTTTATGCAAGGAAACAAATATCCTAGTGAACGCTAATCTCAAGTCTTTTTATGTTGCACCAATGTTATTTAATAATCTTCAACATTAGCGGCTATTAGGATTCAAATATCATGGTAGGATTATGATAAATTAACATGAAATCTAAATATAATAATGGTGCTTAGCTTGGTTTTCAGGTGAGCCATCCTAGTTGTATCGTATGTGAGTCAACTAAATCTTAGCAGTCACGTTAGTCTCCCTTCTTTTTTGAAAAATGTATTCAGGAAACTCTTTAATATTTTTCTTGTCTTGGAATATTTTTTTTTCTTGTGTTGTTTTGTAATAGCTAGGAAATGTCATAAACATCGAGCTTAGCGGCCTCTAGTCTTGGAATATGTTATTTTAAAATTTAAAAATTGTTACTTTAGATTGGCTCATTTATCAAGTAAGTCGTTACTAATTGTAAATGGAATATATGTTTGTAAATAGAATGATTAACATTTATATTTAATAATATTTACGAGTACATATAATGTGCTTACCTTTTACTAATCATAAAAAATTGGAAATATAACACGCATTTAATTATTTCTATGTGGGAAAACAAATATAAAAAACTATGTATATCAACGCCGCAATCAAGTGAGAATCAAATATTGAAGAATTAGTCACGACTATTTCTTTCATATTAAAAAATCATTAAAGGAAGTCAAAATGATTACCTATACTATACAAAAACAAACCATTACGATTTATAAAAAAGAATATGCAACTCGTTTTTTGCTGTTAGAGATAGATGTCAGCGCTTATGGGAAAAACAGACAAAGAAGAACAAAAAATTAAAAAACCAGAGAAATAGATAAAAGGGCTAAAAAGGGAACCCGTTTAACAGACACAAACTTGAGCGATGACTGAACATTAAAAAAATTAGTTTTCAGGAGTAAATATTTTAAAAGGGATTACAAAATCTTCGGTCATGGGCGGACAAAAATTTTGAGCTTCAATCATGGGCAGACAAAAAATCTTCTGGTCATGGGTGAGAAAAAAATGTGGTTTTGACAAGAAGATGGAACGGAATTGCAAAGGTGCCAAAGGGAAAGGCAAGGACAGATTGTGGTGCAAAACACAAGAACTAGGTGAATACAAAGTGGCTGCAAGTGCCCTTGCCATCAACTATGATACACATACAATAACATATATGCTTTTGATAAATACCTATTTTAGTTGTATCTAATATTTTGACGTGCTTGATAATGTCTGTTTAAGCTCCATATTCTCTCTAAAACACAGTATCTGCGAGATTCTATTTGTAACTTGTTTTACTCATCTTTTTGGATTTCGTCCTTTGTGGGCCTTCGGACCTGCACTCCAACCCATGATCTATCCACAATCATTATTTTCTTTCTTGTTTGTGTGCCCCCAAACGTGATTACGATTGCTGCCACAACTTACCATTCAAAAAAACCTCCAGGAATCGAGCACTCAGACCAGTAAATTAGTGTCTGCGCATGTTGTATTTTGATTTCAAGAGCTCCTTTTCTATGCTTAAAATATAAAAAATAAACCCTAATATATATTTCTCTGGTTTATTTAGTTTTTTCCAAATGCATTCAATGAAAGAAATTAAGAAAACTGAAAAAAGTGGGAATAGGAAATCTCAAAATTTGAATTTCCACTTCTTAAAGCGAAAGTGTGAGATTTTGATATTTCAAATATTGGCATTTAATGTGGGGGATTTTGCATACCGTACTTTTAATTAACCCATCATTAATGTTTGCATTTAATTCAAGGCATATCGTGGGATACAGGGAAATCAAATTGATTAATTTTACCTACTTTAGAAACAAGTGGGACAACAACAAAATTTTCTTTGTTAACACTCGAGAAAAAAACAAATATTAATTTAAGCATAATAAGAAACCATTTACAAAATAGAAGTGAACATTAGGAAACAAAAAAAAAAAAATTTTAATAGAGCGATATATGCCTAGTTAATTATTAATTTTTATCGAGTGCGACTTCGATATTTTTAAAATATATTGTGATTTAATTTGGGGGATAGCGTGGGATTCGGGGAAATCAAATTTATTAATACTACCTACTTTAGAAACAAGTGGGACATCGACAAAATTTTCTTTATGGATTCACAGCAAAACGATAATTGTTAATTTCAACATAATAAAAAACCATTTAGAAAGCATAATTAAACATTCAGAAACAAAAAAAATACAATTTTAAGGAGTGATATGCGCCTTGTTAATTATTAATTTTTATCTAGTACACATTTCGTATTTTATAAATATAATTCATGTTAATTCGGGGAATAGCGTTGGATATGGGGAATTAAAATTTATTAATACTACCTACTTTAGAAACTGGTGGGACAACGTCAAAAGTTTCATTGTGAACTCGCAAGAAAATGACAAATATTAATTTAAGCATAATAAAAAACCATTTAAGAAAATAGAAGTGAACGTTACAAAACAAAATAAAATAAATTTTAAGAGAGCGATATACGCCTCGTTTATTATTAATTTTTATCGAGTGTGAATTCGATATTTTTTAGCTATCATCTGCATTAATTAAAAAAATCCAATAAAATGTGGCATCTTGAAAGTTTGAACCAGTTAATTACACAATTATATAATTGACACATTTATTAAGAAATTTTTAATTAGCGATAGAATTAACAAATATTTTTAACCTATAAAAATCCACATTATTAAGGTGTAACTGTAATCCATTAAAATGTTGCCACGTGGCATGAAATTTCTAATATATCTCTTGATCATCGATATTTTGGAGTTATTTACGCATTACTCTAGAAAAATTAAAACATAATTTTACTCTACACCCAAATTTGAGAGTACCTTATAGATAGGAAAGAAAATAGCGAATGCTATGCTCCATTAGAATAATTTTTTTGCAACACCGAATTCAAAATAATAAATACTTAGATTTTATAGGGGATCAGGGTATTCTCTTCAGCACATGTTAATGAACAACTTTGCATGTCGTATGTTGTCTTTCTATTTGATGAGCAGAAGCCTAGTGGTCACTAGCCTCTACAACTCCTAGGTTTCATTTCCAGCAATGTAAATAAATATCTTTACAGTTTTTGATCACTAGTATTTTCATCAACTGTAATCTTATCTTATTGACTATACATTCCTTCCACAACCAAGTGTGGCACTACATACCATATAAATATTTCTCAACTTCTATATTACTCATAAGTTCTTTTGTGTCTAACACATAATTTATATCGGTTCGTATCAAGTAAAATACTTAGCGACCGCTAAGCTCCATTACTTGAACAAGATCAATCAAACAGTGGTTGTGAAAGAAAATGCTTAGCGACTGCTAAGCTTCAAAACTCACAAGAAGGAATGATTATGTGGAAAATAGGCTAAAAATTTTCTTGATAACATAGATGCTTTATGAACAAATCATAGTAATAGATATTAGTGGTCGCTAGGCATTTTCCATAATATATTTTGATGGCAGATAGGTGAGATATGGACAATTTTTATTCTCGAAATCTATGGAGGTCTTTGCATAGTCGGGAAGAAAGATGATTAATAAAAATGTTTTCAGGGTGCTCATATAACACCATAGGGACTGCTAGGCACACACCTTTGCATCTTTTCCTTTTTTACACATTGGTGTGCATCAATGAAAATGATTAGCGACCGCTAAGCTCCGCTACTTATCATGAGGAGTAGATTAGCGGCCACTAGGCTTAATTGATTTTTTATTTTGAATATAGAGATCAAACAAAAATTCATATTAAAGAAAATGCTTAGCGAATGCTAAGCTCTATTAATTACAGAAAGGAATGATTTTCCAATAGCTAGGCTAAACAATATCTTATTTCGAACATAGCGCTCTAATAACATATCATAGTAATAGATATTATTGGGTGCTAGGCATTTTTTGTGAAATTTTTAGATGCAAAATTTGTGAGATATAAAAATTGTTTACTGTCAAAAGCTAGGGAGGTTATTTTGAGAAAGTAATAGATTAGCGGCCTCAAGGTAAACTATTTATTAATTTCGAAAATAGAGATAAAAACAGTTCGTATAAAAGAAATGCCTAGCGACCGCTAAGCTCGAATGCTTACAGAACATAGCGCTCTATAATTATTGTTTATTGATAAATGAGAAAGGAATAGATTAGCGGCCTCTAGGTTAAATTGTTTCTTAATTAAGAAAATAGAAATAAAAAAATTGTATTACAAAAAATGCTTAGCGACCACTAAGCTACGATACTTACAGAACATAGCACTTGGATAAAAGATCATATGAATGGATGAAATGGCATCGCAAGGCATTTTTATGTTGGTTCATATAAAAGAAAATGCATAACGACCAGTAAGCTACATTACTTACTGAAAGGAGTGGCTTGGCGCTCACTTGGCTATATTGTTTCTGTTTTTAAAAAATATTGACCAAATAAAAATCATTGTCTGTCTTTGCGAAAAAGATAAGAGTTAGAGCATAATAATAGAAGTACATATTTTAAACGTGAAGATGTATCCTGATCATCTTGGCCCTACATATTTCCAAAAATAACCCATTAAACAAAATAGTCCTAAACATTTTACTAAAATGGGAGGGAAAAGATGAACACAGGTCTTGCTCAAGAATGAATGATCCGAGACCATGAAGAACAAAGCGTGTTTTATGATTTCCAATTATTCATTGATGACAAGGCTATCGGCCACTATCCTCTATATTGTCGACGAATCTATTTTAACAAATGCAAAAAAACAATCTCAACAGGTTTGAAGTCATTATTTGAAATTATATTATATTCGATGAACTATCCTTGGCAGAGCCAAGTCCTTGAATACAAACCTTCGAGAAGGATGACTAACCACTAGAATTTTTGCAACCGATAAGTGTCATTAGTTAGTGTGGTTATGCAGATATGTAGTAAATTTTGAGAAGTCGATTCACAAATGCGGAAGGTGTTATTACAAAGAATGTTGAAGAGGGTATTGAGAAAAGAATGTTAGTGGAAAGCATGTTGTGTATAATTTTTGTAGAAGGAATTGTCTTTAACCAACCCTGTCGATACAATATTGTATCGATCAATTTTTTCCCAATATAGTGGTTCGTATTGCCCAACTATATGATTTGTATCATGAAACAAGATGAAGTATGGAATTTTTAGACTATTTTCATTAAATTTTAAGTAATGATTTTTTTTTCAAGACCACACCGATATTTTTTATTTCGAAGGAAAGCAACAGAAGGGAATTGTCTATCCTTGAGACTTGTCTAGCTCTTGATGGCATTATCAAGATCTGTGCACTGCTGGTCAGTAATTCATAGTTGAGGCTTAAATTTTTTTCTTTTCTGTCTTGTGATGTTTTGTAATCGGATGTACTCTTAGGATTTTTGTCTGCCGAGTTTGAACTCGTGGCTTTGGGGCGTGCTTCCATACTGCCAAATTTTTTGGTGAATATTCTTATATCATTTTACTTGTTAATAGAATATAAGATGTTATTCATAAATAAAACACACCATCAATCCCAAATTAGTAAATTAAAAGTATATGTAAAAATTATTGAGATTACTCGAAGGACCAAATATAGAATTTTTATTTTTTAATTATTATTAATAGTTTGAAGATTAAATTGTGCGGTATCTTGATATTGATTACCAAAGTTGTCCCCGACTGTAGATTATGGACCTTGATCCCACCCAATGTAAATTAATAAATGTATGAATCAATAAATTAAAGTGTTTGAACATTGTTGGTACATTGCTATTGAATTGAATAGTAATGAATTAATTATTAGAGGTGACTCTCATATTATTGCTAATGACGCCACCAAAAAACTTGTGTGAATAAAAATCCTTTTGTACTCTTTCATTAATTACAAATTGAATCTTACATGTTATATATGGGGAGGCTACTAAAAAGGCAGATTTTATAGAAAATAATGTGATAAGATTGGAATTAAATATGTTGATCACCTAGACTCATCACCTTTTCCAATAAAGGTCGATATTAAAGCCCCTAGCAAGCTTGTATTAATTACAAGCATACGATGGCATAGTCACTCCACATATTTACCGATCCTCTCCTCCTTATTTTCACACCTTTCATCTTTATTTCACTGGCTTTCGTTTTGTCTATCATGGCCTTTCCAATGTTGCCTTTCATGTAATTTTCCACATCGGTGCATGAAATGACATTTTATACCAAAATTTTACATCGTCGTTTGAAATCCATTTTTTGAATTGAAACAGAGCAAGACCTGGTTGATATTGAGGGAGTTCTTGGAGATGATTATATTTCTCTAGAGAGACATCTGAGGGTAAATGTGGAAGTTTCTTCGAAGTTCGTTTGTCATCTTTTTATCATACTTCCGGAGAAGGATTGGGCTTTGAAGATGGGTCGTCATTGGATCAAGCTAGCGTAGAGGTTTATCATGGAAGTGGAAATGGACAAAAACATGAGTGTGTCGTGGCCCTTGCTAGCTGAGGCTTGTTATAAATAGGAAGGTTTTCTGGACGTGGACATTTTTCAGAGTTGTACAAATGGTTTGACATCCTAATGCGATTCATGTCTGGTGTGTCCAAATGTGGTGAGACACCGAGGGCGGGAGATCGTTTGCTCCCCTTCCTTGACCTGGATGATATATTTTATCTGTTGCAAGAGGAATAAACACTTTGGGATCTTCTTCGCTAAGAAGGTTGTGAGGCATACGATTGGTTAAAGATTCAGGTTGCTATTGGAAAAGAGCATATTTTTCTAGAACCGCCTGCGGAAACCATTTTCATCCCCGTAAAAGTGGAGGTTATGGAAGTGTCGTTTGATTAAAAAAAAAGTGCTTCTAAAATCCTTCATGTTGTAACTTTTTTTTGGTTGTTATATATCCTTTCTAGTTGCATTGTTACCAAATCACCATGTCTGTCTTATTGGTCTTGGGTTTTTTAGTATTCCCAATCACTTGTTTTTTCACCAAAGTATTGATGGATCGTTCGGGTTTTGTAGACTGATCCTCTCATTGTATTTGTGAGGTAAAGGGAAAGGGACCCTTCGACCCTCCACTTGTAAAAATCAAGAAATCATTAATAAAAGTTTTTGTTGTGCATTGATGCAATTTCAACAATTAATCGCTATTAAATTTGGTTTGTTTGAAGATGTCAATTCATTGCTAGAAGTAAATACTAGCAGCTACTAGCATCAATATATTATAGAATATCTTTTCATCAATGTAAAAAATAATCTGTATAGCTTTAAGATAGAGGAGATTATAGTGGATTGATGGCTATCTTCCCATCACTTTTAAAAAATTGAGTTACACTACATCATTGTGGAAACCTGGAGGTCTTCACTTTCAAAATCTATGGAGGTCTTTGAGAAAGGAATAAATTTAATTCTCTTTCCCTAATAATAGAAGATAATGTAAATGGCTCTATTTCTTTTACAGAAACCTCTCCTACAACAATTTGTTTGGGGAAATTCTTGTCATTAAAAAATTTTCATGTTTTCCTACATACAGTTGTAGATATAAACACAAATTTTCTCTACGTACCAATTCAATTTTGTTTCTTATGGTTTTTGGATATCACTAATTAACTGATGCAAGAAATAGTTGTTACCTTTTAAATAGCTCGGGTTCTAGAGGCATTCTTCTATTGTTATTGAAAATTTGGAAAACTTGGATATGTATGATGTTGTCTAACAAAATTATGGCCTAATACAATGAACAAAATCCATCTCAAAACTAGAAATTTGTTTCATCTGTTAGGGTTCAGTACTACTATTGTGCATAATTATAGCTTTGTACCATTCAAATCATCCAAAGGTATTTTAAAAAGTCTCTGCAAACAAAATGGAGCTAGGTGTTAAAACTAACATGGCAAGACATGATTTCATATTATATAGATTATCATACGACAAATCAAAAAGCAATATCATATTACAATTTCTTTATTGACACATCTATTTGTTACATTTAGGATATCCAAGGTTAGTCATACTACACATTAACATAGCTCTTTACATGAACGATGACATAATGAAAAACATAAAAAATCTTAAAGAGAAATATGTAATTGGCTATGGTGTTACAAACAATCTTTATAAATGTGATCTAAAGAATTCTTAGCCAATTGTTATAAAGAGAATGTACAGTCATTACCCACTAAGTTTTCTTGCATTCGAAACTGATGTGGTAACATTTGGAAGCATCAAGCATCAAAATCTTGAGAGTCTACATGGATGTTCACTTTTTCCACTTAGAAACCTGATGTTTTATGATTACATGGTAAACAAAAGTCTGTGAGACATCCTACATGGTGGTAAAATGATTATGTTATGAAGAAAAATGAATCTATACATTGTAGATTCAATTTTTGAAATAAAAGTGTCCAATCAACCTCTAACCTTCATAGTAAAATGGATATTTGGAAAATATAACAAGTGCTTTATTAATTTTTATTTTCTTATAGGATCATCAAAGAAGATTAAGCTATACTAGAATGATCAGCTAAAGATTTCTCATGGTGTTGGAGAAGGATAGCCATATCTTCATTATGACCTATAACCCACATGTTGTTTACAGGGATATGAAGACTTCTAACATTCTTTTGGATTATAATTTAAATGCAAATTTGTCATACTTTGGAATTTCCAATTGCATTTCCTTGGCCAAACACCACACATCTACCTCTGTTATGGGTACCATTTGTTACATTGACCCAGAATATGCATAAACATCAAGGCTGAATAATAAATTTGTAGTACACTCTTCTGCTACTGCCTACTCATAAATACTAGTCTCTACATTGATAGTACCTCCATTGTTACTTTAGTCAACACTACTTATATCCAAATCGACAATCCCGTTCTAGAGACCACAAATGTATTCATGTTTTATGTAAATAAAATTGTCCAAAAATGGTGATGACTCACATAATATTTACAATTGTATACATATGAATTTGCAACAAATTTAAAATGTACAGATAGAACCATTCAATGTAAAGATGATGACAGACCAGTTTTGTTATTTCTTGACTCAGGAAAAATATAATTGTGGCACAATTAGTGTTTTGATTGTTGTAAAATATAAAATAATGGTTCAATGTATCTTTGAGGGTGTAAGACAATGTTTCTCACAAACATTTTGCTTGCATTGTGTCAAGGATTATTTCATTTTCTTTCTCACAGAAGCGACTCATTATTTATACGGAGGATTAAACAATTTACAAGCATAAATTCTACTATCTTTCAGAGTAATAGAATTTGTGATATACATAAACTTCTAACTTTGTTGTTTGATTTTAATTATTACTCACATGTATAGTTTATAATAATAAACACTAGTGAACTTATATAATCTTAAAAAATAATGCTTCAGTTGTTACAAGGTATAATTCGGGGTGAGAACGTAATTTTATTATGAGTTCCACGAGAAGTCAAAATAACACCACTAGCATTTAAGGCCAGTGTTAAATTTAAGGATATGTGCATACTAAACATTGAAAGTGCATGCCTTGCACTTTCAATGTTTGATATTTTCACTCTAAAAGTGCGAGTGTGAGACTTCACACTTTCAAGGTGCAAATCTCAAACTTTGAAAGTGTGGGGATCACACTTTCAGAGGGAGAGGCTCGCACTTTCAAAGTGTGAGGCTCAGATTCTTCAGAGTGCAGGGATATCACTTTGAAAGTGAGAGGCTCATACTTTGCATAGTGCGGGGCTCGCACTTACAAAGTGGCGAGGCTCTCAAACTTTCAAGATCATGGGGCTCGTACTTCAAAACTACGAGGCTCTTAGAATTTAAAAGTGCAAGCCCCACTTTTAGAGTGCACGCCCAACACTTTCAGAGTGCAAGGCTCACACTTAAATACAACGAGATCATGACTTATGATAAGGCCAAAATATGCCTCATCAATGTGTAATGAATGATCTCATTTTACTCTCCTTTTAATCAAGTTTGACTACATTTTGTAGATTTTGTTTGATCTAGTATAAGTTAGGATGTAATCGTCCATATTTTGTTTGATTTAGTTCTAACATCTAAAAACTTCATAATTCCTAACAAAATGTGTGGAAATTCAGTTTTTGGAATAAAATGTGTCATATTTGGTCAGATAAGCAAAGTGTGAAGCAACTAGCACCTTTTTGAGGAAATTGGCTAGAATACTTAACTCTGGAACTCCAATACTTAGCTCCAGAACTCTATCACTTAGTTCCGAAACTCCAGCACTTAGCTCCGAAACTTTCGCAATTAGTTCCAGAATGTTTCCCTTTGGTTCCGAAACTTCTCTAAAGTTTTAGAATCAATGGGAATATTTTTATTCTATCAAAATCTAGTTATAGAGAAATTAATGGGCCATCTAATCAGGAATAGATCAACAAATTTCTGACTCTTCACACTCCATAAATACTTATGTAAGACGAATAGATGTATGTCTAGCTAGTTTTCTAAATTTCATATCTACTTTGAGCACTATTTTTTTTCACTAGAACCTATAGGTGGATAAACAACTATTGAACACTCATGATTGTAAATGCATCCTCGGATGATGAAATATATATAGGGACCTAAAGATAGAAGGATGATATAGATATATAGACATATACACAGTTAAGTTTTGTAACACAAAACGATTCAATAATAAGGTAGCCATTTAATTTTGAGAGCAATACTGCATTAATTCCTGATTCAAGGTGGAGCAAGGGCCCACTCCTCAAAGAAAAATGATCTTTTTATTGGTATTTATATTTTCAAACAATTTGTATAAATCTATTATCTGGCAGTTCTATAAGTACTTTTGGTTCTTCAGTTAAAATTTGTTACATAATTGTGCCTGCAGGTGTTGTCGATTAAACTCTTATTTCTTTGCAAAAACTTTCAAAAAAGAAATTCAAATGTGTGTTTAATTATACAATGTTTGTTTATTTCTGAGTAGTGTGTTTAATTCTACAATGTGTGTTTATTTCCAAGCAGTGTGTTTAATTCTACAACGTGTATTTATTTCCAGCAGTGTGTTTAGTTTTGCAAAGATTTATTCATTTCATCAATGTTTTTTTGTTTCAGCAAGTTTCTTATAGTGTAGCTTTAATAAGGCTTCAACCAAATAATCTTAAGACACTTTAAAACCCCCCAAAAAAGTAAAAAAAATAATAAATATCTACAAACAATTACTAGTTCACTAAGATTCTTCTTGTTGCATATAGCTTCAAACACACCCCTGGTTTGAATATGACATCAAGCATGAGTTGATTAAATGAAGGGAATAATGAAACCCATCAACTTATAATAGTTATCGGCTACTAGCCTTGCATAGAGGATTTTTCACTTTCATTTAATACAACGGGCTCGTGACTTATAAGAGTTGGCGGTTTCTCACCTTAGATCGATGTTCATGACTTATAAGAGTTAGTGACTACTCACCTTACATCGAGGCTCATGACTTATAAGAGTTAGCAGCCACTCACCTTAATACAACGGGCTCAGTAAATAATAGTTAACAATTGCTAGCCTTACATACTCTCAGCATTGCAAATCTAAAAAATGGTGAAATTGGAAAGCAATAATAGCCAAATTGGAATCCAATAATAGTGAAACTAGAACTATAATAATGAAAATATTGGAATCCAATATTGCTATTAATGGATTCTGATAATAGTAATAATGGAATCCAATATAGACAAAATTGGAATCCAATATACGTAAAAACAAAGATGGATTTCTTCCAATACTTGAAATATTGGAGTCTCAATTCACTGGAATATGTCCCAATTTAGTGAAATAAGTGTTAAAAGGTGAAATTTCAAGTTTGCGCGACTGAAATAAAACCAAAAAAATTAGTGATTGTGTAACTAAAGAATAGGGGAAAGGGAAAAGAAATCCAACCCCTACCATAGACATCCATGAAGAATGGTACTCACAAACATAGTACCCAGATGGAGTATTGACTGGAAAGGAGTGGGTATCTCATGTTAAGAGCATGGCCGTGAGTGATTATAATCATTAGAAATATTTGACAGCACATGACATAGTGACATAACTCATTCAGTCAACAAAAGAAAGAACCCTGGTTGATAAGCCTATGTATGATGACAAGGGGAAGAGGTTGTTGGAGAAGGCAGGGTTATTGTGGTTATATGAGATTCCGTTTTTTATGAAGCCAAGAGAAAATGGTAAATGTCACACATCTATGATGACTATTCCTACATTGTACGCAGAAGGATGTGCATCACCATGTAATTAATCGAGGAATATAATAGTTGTATTAGTACAAGGAATGCATTTGATGACGACTTTTCCAATGATGTTGAGGTGAAGAAGACTGTTGTGGAGTTTGGGTATAAGAAGGGAGGGCATGCGATGGATATTGTTAAGCTTAATGATCCTTTTCATGAGGATGGTCACGTGATTACTCACAAAATTGAATGGTCAAGAAAGATGGGCATAGGTAAATAAACATTGGTTGTATGTATATAACAAGATATCAAAAGGAAAATTCTATATTATTGCCTCCTTTATAGTAGAAGAAATCATTGAAGCCGCACACAACGAAGATAATATTATCTTTGGAAATGTTTTATTGGTGATAGTTTTCTCTGAGATTGGGGTGCCTGATGGGTCGAAGGATAATATATAGGAATATTCTTAAGAAGATCCCTCCCCTGCAAAATGGTTTTCCAAGTATACATGTGATTCGGTGACTCCAACATACAAAGCGTGTGTGGATAAATGGTATAAACGAATGTGTGATGTATTTGTTGCAGAGTGGAGAATTACAACTAAGTTTCCTGTTATTGTGGATGGGATTTTCGAGTTCGCCATCTATCAACATTTTTGTATTAGGAGGTTTACATTATTTGATGGTACTAAAATTCCATGGTGTAAACTCTCGTTTTCTTTTACAACAGAGTAATTTCAAGGAGTTTTGAATAGGTTTAGGGAGGTGCGGAAATTGAGACTTGATCTAAGAAAAGTGGATAAGAATCATTGTGAGATGCTTAAAACCCTTTTTTACCCCAAGAAGTGTGCTTATGAGGAGAGGTATGTATCAGGGAACATTCATTTTTATAAACCATTTACATTGTCGATAGCCTCGGTAAGGGTAGCAAAAGTATATATTTATCTAAGGCCCCAAATTTTTGATGGAGCATTCGTGGAGGATGATGTAAGCATTCTTAAAGAACCCTCCACATGGAATAAGGTTGAACCAAATAAATGAGGGTGTGAAGAGACTCCTTCTGTTAGTGGAAGTGAAGGGGTAAGTCAAGATAAGACCCTCATTTCAAGCACACCCATAGGGCACACATTAGAACATAAGTAGGTAGGGATAAGCACATATGTTCGAAGGTATCCTGCAAGAGGAAGGTCTCCAGTTTAGAAGAAACAAAGGATAGTACCTAGCTTAGAATTTGAGGAGATGAAAAGCTTGAAGGAAGAAGAGGCTAAGAGTAGGGAATAATTGGAGGCAAAGGTGATCCCTGATGCAGGAGCATCAAGGAATAAGACATAATAAGGTCATACAAGACCATGATACATGTTGTCTATAGGTGTGTTAGAGTTAAATATGTTGTAAAAATGAATATATGCTTGTAAGAAGTTGGTAAGGTGACTTGACTTGGCATTTAAGGAGTAATACAGGCTAATTAAGGTCATTTTAAGGCTTGACATCATGTAATAGCTTCCTTGTACGGATTATAGGAGAGTATTAAGGTGATATACACAGGATTTCTATGTTGAGAAGATGGTTGAGTCTTCCTAGGAGTGTGAGTTGGCTTAGGAGTCAGTTTAGGAGCTTTAGAGGGTCTATTCTTAGCTAATGAATACCTATTTCATAGGTGATTCGATGGAGATGAAGAGGACAGGGGGGTTATCAAGGTTTTGAGGGATGGAACAATGGGTAACAACGTGTGTATGATGTTTGGAAGAAGATGTTATACTCTGGAATGCATGAAATAGCTTGTTTCAGTGGACTGTGTACAAGAACCCTGACAGGACAGCAAGGTCAAAACCCTCCATGACCTCCAAATGATGTAATTCTCTTGATTATCAGTATGGAAAGACTCTACAGGTGATTTGGATCACATTGATAATTTTTGTGTGTTTTGAAAATGTATAGTTTGAAGTTTATAGCAAAATATTGCCTCTCGGGCCTGAACTAGGGCTTTGTATATCTTTTCATTCCATGGATAGAATCACCTGAAATTTTTACAATATCTCTGTTTTGATATGACCTAGAAACCATCAAAATTTGGTGAAGAATGATCTTGTTTCGTTCAAGCTATAAGTGACTGTATATTCGAGACATAACAGTGTTGTATTGTTACAGTCAAACAAAGAACATGCACAGTTTTTGCTTTATAGCATTGCTAATCATGATGATGGATTGATAGGATGGACAAAATAGGGATATATGGAATGTATTTGCATGATCTCAGGTTTGAATGCATGAAGTTACCACCTTATTAGTATATAAAAGATGGTTGCACAGGATTAGGACTGTACTTGGCAAGAAAAGAGGACTGTAAACATGAAGGAGATAGATACAATATGATGAAAACACACTGATAAGGAATGGGAGGACACTTATCCAGGCATATTTGTGAATATGAAGGACATTGGGGCCTGTGGGTATAAGAGAAATTCCTTCCCTCTAGCTATAAGGAGACTGTACAGTGGTCTAGGACTGTGTTAGTCCACTATAAGATAGTGACAGAGCTAATTTCAAGAAGAATTAGAGTTAAGTACCTGTGCATGGAAGTTGGAGGATGACTATCCTAGTATTATTAATGTGTTCCATGATTCTAAAGAGAAATCTACCAGTGATTATGGAGTAAATGTGGACTGTGTAGGGATTCTAGGGCAGTATAAGTCACTTCAAAAACATACAAGGGAGGTGATAAAGAGAAAACCTAGATCTAGGACAGTATATGGAACTCATGAATACTTCAACCAGTGTGAAGAGAGGTTTGTTAGTTGTTGGTATGCCCTGGAAACCAACTATTTGAGTATTAAGAGTTTGAGTTGGATGCTTTTAGACTAAGTTCAGTCTTGAGGGCAGAGTATTGGGACTGCACACTAGTAGAGAGATGCTTGAGCATCCATAAAGAACTTGAAACATTGGTTTATTGTTTTGGTCATGTTCAATCAATTAAGAAAGAGCTTGTGACTGTAGTAAAGAAGAACTCCATTGGGAGTAAAGTGTATGGTAAGAAATATCAAAAGGTAACATATGCTAGATACCTTATCAATAGATTTTGTATCTTGGGACAGTCATGTATATGAATGTAGGAGCATTACATATCTAGTATACATTGTGTCTATGGTCACAAAATGATCACCTTAGCTCATCTCTGATCAAGGAAGTCCTTTAAGGGTTTTTCTTTCATACAAAACATGCATTAGGCCTCCATAGACACCAAGGGCCATAAAACATGTAAATGGTGATCCTCAGGACAGGGGTTGGTTGGAGTATTAGAGTAGGTTCAAGCTCTTGAAAATATAGTAAAGCAAATTTTGGTATTAACCCCTGCATTAATCCCACATGGGTACACGATGGATGAGTCAGATGTGGAGGAATAGAGCACACATGTTGAGCACACACATGTTACAGAGACAGATTGAGAAGAAGAAGTTGGTGCTTTTGACACTCGTGCCTTAAGTGACAAACTGGAGTTGACAATAAAGCATGAGGTCAGGCACACTCCTGAACTTGAGATAGAGCATAAATTGGAAAAGGAGGTTGCAGAGATTATAAAACATCTAGTGGAACATGAGGTGTTGCACAGTGTAGAGGAAGGAAAGAGTGAAGAATAGGAAAGGATCATGGGGGGAGAATCAAACCTTGATGTAGGTTTCCCTAAGGGTGCTCAAGGAAAGAGAAGGAGACCAAGGTACATCCCATAAGGACCTATAATGCAATACACTAGAGATCCCAACAAAGTTCTGTGTGCTAGGTATCAGAGCACGATACCTTCAGACCAACTATTTTGTTGGTCATTATTCAATAAGGGGATGTGCTACTGCACACAAGGAAGATGTTATCTTGGGCGTTTGAATCACATATCGAGAAGCCAAAATTTTAAGTGAGTGTCCATTCATTAATAGCTACTTGTGAGAAGGAAACCTCTAAAGAGATGTTTCCGATAGTTGATTCTAAGAAATTATCAGACGAGCAAGTGTGTAACACGTTTAACAAGTTATCAATGGAGATGGGTGCACATTTTTTTCACAAGAACAACAATACATGGTTTATGCATGGGGAGTTAGATGAGGAGAATAAAGAGATAAAAGAAAGGGATAGAAAAGGAAAAGATTATTGTGTAGTTAAAATAAGAGTTAAGGGAGAAAAAATGGCAGACGTGCATGGCTTATAAAAAGGTAGAATGAATAGCTGATGTGATCTTATTGGTGTTCCCAAATCTAGCCCCTCCTAGTAAAACAAACTATGAAACCACTTTCCATTTTCTAGAGGATTTACTGCACATAATCATAACTCAACAACCACCTCTTGCATTGGAATCTGTAGAAGATGTATTGGCAAGACGGAAGCAATAGGAAAAATAACATATTGATATCATCATTACACAATACAATGAAGTAATTGAATCAGCTCACATGGTAGAAGTTTTTTATACCGTCATTACACAATATATTAACATATTGATACCGTCATTGCACAATATAAGGAAGCAACTCACATGGTAGAAGTTTTTTATAACAATTGTAAATATAGGGATCATGTAGTGAGACTGCTTGTTGCAACTGATGAGACAGATCTAAAAGAGCTCCAGGCCAAGAACAAAGGAAACAGAGAAAAACGAAAGATAATATTTGCAGAAGTTGAGAAAAAGTGGGAGGTAATTGATTCATTGAGGGGCTCAATTAAAAATAAGTTAAAGGAATTTTACCCACAAATTACGCTTAAGATGGATATGCTAAGTAATGCAAGAAAATAGTTGGAGACTCTAATTGAAACCCTTAAGGCAAAGGGTGAGGATCTAACTTTTCAAGAGGTAACTACCATTATAGGTTATACCTTTACTTAAGCAAGTAGTGAATTAGAGGGGTGGAAAATATTGGAAGAATTAGTGAATAAGAAATTCCCCCTCTTTTTTGCACAGTAGAATTTGGATTCTTTCATTATTTGGTGCAAGCCGTACTGATATTCTTTCATTCTTTGGTTATTAAAGAATTCTTTATCATTATTTGTGTGATCAAGCATAGTGTTTTTCGAGGATGGACAACATATCTAGTGTGGGGTGATGTTGGGCACCAAAAAATGTCTAATTTTTGAAGTATGCAATGATACGTGAGCACGCGGATAGGCTAGGCTACAAAATAAATGTGTAGGAGATGAACGCATTGGAGGACAGGGTTTGCACGTGGAACACAGAAGGAGATGCGAGTGAGGATCATGATAGTAAGGCAAAAGACTTAGTGAATTTTGATTATATGGGGCTAAGTATAGACTTGGAGTATGTGACACGTAAGGAGGACTGGATAGTCAAGAAGAGTTTATTTTTATGGAGATAACTTGTAGTTTAGACATGCACATGAAGCTAATAATAGGATTGGAACTAGAGTTAATTATAGATGATTTATTATTAGGAAAATGCATGCTTCCTTATATGCTTTTTGAGGCGGCACGTGGTTATTCTTAACACACAGCCTATTTTGAGAAGTGCATGGGTGGTGAAGGGAAAGTTCCCCACCCCCTATATATATGTATTTATTTACATGATTTAGGGAGATAGACATATTGTGTTTTGGAATTGTAACAGAGTTATGTTGGTATGATTTTGCATGCATAACTTTGTAATGGTAATTGTGATGTATTCAACTATTGTGATTTGTGATGAAGTAATATAATGGATCTTTGTAGATGGATATTGGTTGTCTACATTAATGGATATTGTATGGTGAATCTGGTATTAATCTTTATGTGATCTGTATATCCATTATTATGTGTGTTTCTAACTTGAGTTCATGGATCTGATTGTTAGAATGAATTATGCACTTTGGGATCTATTTATTATGAACATGCATGCTAACTTTGTGGTAAGACAGTAACAAAAAGGGACATGGTACCTTTGCACACTTTGGGTGAGCACTCAGATCTATTTAAGTGACATGCCAACACATATAGGGTTTGTGTTGGAAAATAATACTACAAATGGGCTCAACAAGTCCCATAGGAATGAATTCCCAAGTGAAATGCACCACCAAATTACTATTAGTAACCCTAGGCTCTAATCCCAAATATTACATTGTTCCAAAAATTTAATCCTCAATTTCATAATGGAATACACCCTAAGGATTGGGTCAACAATATCATATCCAAAGAAGACCTCGGGGACAACAAGCCTTGTTGATTGGGCCTACAACTGCTAACCCATCTAAACACCCTACCCATACACAAATTCCATCTCAAACCATGGAAAACGTACAGAATGTGAAGTAGGGTAACCCAACATACACCATGGAATTAGATAAAACCCCACATTAAAATTTTTGGATTATAGAAATATCTTGCTATGATCAAGGAAGGTTACCACAAAACCATCATCTTATATTACAGAAGAAGTCCTTAAAGAAAGAGAAAAATTAGAAGAAACATATCCCAATCATGTTGTGGAAGAAAAATTTGAACCAAATTCAGGAATCCCCTTTGCATCTGAACTGTTGGAAAAACAAATCACTGCAACCCATGTCAAACAAGAATTATATCTAATTTAAGGATTAAAAAAATTGAGTATTGGAATCCCTCTTTTACAGGTTCTTAAAGAAATTCCATAATTTAATAAGACCATAAAAGAGCTATGTTTTAAAACTTAGGGTAGAAGGAAGAATTAGTGTAAAACAATCCATGTTGATGGAAATTTGACTAGCATATTGGAAGGGAATATGATCCCTCTAAAATATGGAGACCCTGGGAGTCTAGTTGTTACAGTTTGCATAGGGGGTGTGCAAATCCCAAATGTCCTAATTGACTTAGGTGTTGTAATTAATGTGATGACCACTGACACATTGTCCACATTATCTATCCCTTAACCACAATCAACTTCAGTAGTTTTACAAATGGCTAATCATTATGTAGAAAATTCTAAAGGAATCATAGAGGATGTGACCATAATCGTCGAATCATGGGATTATTCAGTATATTTTATGGCCATTAAAATAAAGAATAAGAACATTGGATATCCTTTGATCCTAGAACACCCTTGGTTAGCCATTGTCACAACTCTTATTGATTGCAGGACAAGTGTAATTATGAATGGACATGATTCAAAGAAGTTATCAATTTATCCAGTTGTTAAACCCTTTGAAGGATGATACAAATGAATTAGAAGATTTGGTTTCATCTTTGGCCATGATCATAATTCATGAACATTCATAACAAATCCATAATGGTTAGTATGAGTATTGTGTTGGACTATGCATAATTCGTATGTTGCAACTAGAATCCTGCACTGGAGTGACTATGAGTATTGCGCTATAAGTAGTTAAAATAAGAGATGACATGATGGATGAGAACAACCAGCCTATCATTTGTCCTTTTTTATGAAACATAGATTTGACAGAGTGTTTCTTTCACAATATCATTGTAATACACATATTACTTCCCCACACTTTCCCTTTGAATTCATTATTAATAGAATACCTTGTTGCAAATTTTCTCCACCCAGACACCAAGCAATTACCCATCTTTTTAGGAAAAACACTGATAGTCAATAGTTGGTTGACTAGTCAGGAAGATAATACTCTGTTTAATCTTCTATCATCTCATCCTCAAGCCTTTGCTTGGGAATATAGTGACACAAAGGGTATTCACCCTAGTATTTTTACACACCACATTTACACAATTGATTCTAGACCAGCCAGACAACCACAAAGAAAAATAAACTCTGCCTTAAGAGACATTGTAAATATTGAGATTGAGAAACTCCTTCAGGTAGGATTCATTTATCCAATTTTAGATAGTTATTACGTTTATCCATTAGTAATAGTTCCTAAAATATGGGAAATGGAGGTTCTGTGTGGATTATAGGGAATTGAATAAGGAAAATCATGGAGATTATTTTCCCCTACCTTTTATTGATCAAGTCCTTGATAATTTATCTGGTAAAAATTATTTCTCATTCCTTAATGGGTTCAATGGGTATAATCAAATAACAGTGGCACCAAAGGATCAAGATAAAACTACCTTTACCTGCCCATGGGGTACATTTGCTAACAAGGTCTTACGTTTTAGCTTATGTAATTCTCTTGCTACTTTCCAAAGATCCATGTTAGTAATCTTTTTTTTATCTCACTCACGATTGTGTTGAGATTTACATGGATGACTTTACTATTTATGAAGAAACCTTCCAAGATAAAGTTAATAATTTAGATAAATTCCTCTCAAGGTGTGAGAAAGATCAATTAGCTTTAAGCCATGAGTTTTTCTATGGGAAGAAACCAATCTTTCCTATAGAATTTGAAATCCAGACCTTAAGAACAACTACTGAAGTGGGAATTGATTTATCAAAAACAAAACAAGGATTATTCATCTAAATGAGTTGTATGAGATGATATTGTAAGCACTTCATCAAACATAACTCATCCAACACCAAAGACTAGTATGTCATGATAGTCACATTAAGCAAAGAAATTTCAAAAAGGAGAGTAAGCTCTTCTATTTGTTTCAAAGTACAAAGACTTCAAAGGGAAATTCTAGACAAGATGGATGGGTCCATACATGATAGAGGAAGTATTCAACAATGGAACCATACAGTTGATTCCTATTGATGGTGAAAGAAAGGTAATATTGGTTAATGGCTATAGGTTGAGGCTATACTAAAAGCTAGAATCTAAAGAGGAATTTAAAAAGATGCTACAAGAAAATTCAAATTTGAATTGTTTGGACAAAGTTAATTTGTCAAATTCAATTTAGGGATGAATTATTCCTCAACAAGAATAAATAGGAGATGGTTGAAAACCAGAAATGGCAGCCATTACTTCTAAGAAAAAAGAAAAAAATGAAAAAAATATTTTATAAATAATAATAAAATCATGTGGTTGAATACCAATAATAGTGGTCACCCCCTTGAATTATGCAATCAATAAATATGAAACAACATGTGGAGAGATAAATAAAGGATAATTTAAATGATTCCCATCAGATTTGACAAGTGACAACGAACAAGGTATATGCAATTACTCCCTTTTAAATGTTGTAAAGTTTAAATTATGAGATGATCATTATTATTCTTATGTGAATTGATGACTCCAACTTTCCCAATATATCTACATGCACTACATACCCCAATATACCCGCCACTCATTCTCCATTAATCTATCACACGTACCAAATTACTCTCCAATCTATCATTGTCTCATCGTAATTATTTAAACCTTACCCAATTTGTGTTGTTTAAAACCATTTTCCCCTATTTTTCCCACTTTCTATTTATGTCACTTCACTCCTACACTGCTACTAGTCTTATTCTTGCACTAGCAGAATTGCCATTCTTACACCATTACTCCCCCATTCATGTGATTATCTATTTTCATTACTACGCCATCACTTGCTCTGTTTCAATTACCAACCATGGGAATTTGGCTCTGTTATAAACCAACCAATTCAATTGAATTTCCTGTTGATAAGAAAGTAGTGGAATTTTTTGAGAAAGCAAGGTGGTTGGACTTCATGCTGCCATATGAGGAATTAAATCCAATAATGACAGAAAAAATTGCCAAAAACATCGAGGAGGGAAATTCCAAGGTGAAAGGTAAGAAAATATTGTTGAGGCCTTCCATCGTTACTCATATTTCAGGAATTCTAGAGGAAGGGCAGCCGGTTAATTTTAGGAACCCCTATTCTGAAATAATTAAAAGATTTTCTATTGGAAAGAAAGAGAAGTTAGAATTGGTTATAAATAATAAAGGGAAGGAAAAGAGCATAAAAAGGGGTACTTTTCCTTAGCCATGGGCGAGTGTAGCTAAATGGGTGATTAAATACTTTGTATGTGAAGGTCAGTATGAGGTTATTCTAGGCCCTATGTTGAGAATCCTTATCCACCTCCACCATGGCCAAGAGAAATCCCATAATAAGGTTGATTTTCCCCAGTTTTTATTTGAATTTGTCTCCTCCACTAGTGAAAAATTTCGATGGGGTTCCTCTTACCTCAAATTCCAAGGCCTTATTCACCTAATCAGCAATCACCATTTTATCAAGAAACATCATGGCCTTAAGAAGTTGGATAAATTTCAGAAAAAGAATTCCCTAGAACCTACATTGGTTCTAGAAAGAGGGCCCCCTATCTCATAAAGACCAAGAAAATGTCTTAGGAAAGCAAGGCCTACCCAAATCCTTGATGAACACCAAATAGGAAAGTTTCCTTCCTGTGAGGAACAAGATGTAGCCGCAATCATGTAATCCCTGCAACATACACCTATCGCTTCTCCACCTCACTCTGTGTCACCTCCAGGATTTTTTCCTGAGATGGATATTGATCAAACACCAATCATAATTGAAGACTCACCCACTCAGGATAAAGGGAAAACACCCATGTTTAAAGGTGAACCCAGTTCACGTGTTGATTCAGATACAATCATTCCCCAAGTATGATCTCTTTCCAAGGTCTAGTATGAGCTCCAACAAGCTCAAGAGAGAATTACTCATTTGCAACTCCTTTTAAAAAAAAAGAGGTCAATTCCTCTAAGTTGGAGGTAGAGAAAGAACAAAAAATAGAGAATATCCAATAGACAATAGAATAGAAAGAAGAGGTGATCCTACAACTTTAGCATAATGCAGAAGAGAAAGAAAAAAGGATTTAGTTCCTTCAATCTAGAGCTGAAGAATTAAACACGTCACTTGTACTCTTCCAAGAAAATAGGAAGAAAACAGTGTCTAAGCAGACCATAGATCATACTACTCAAACAAACTTTATATTTCCCTGGATCATTGTGTTAAAGGGAATGGTAAAATGGATGCATGAATGTTATAATCTAAGGGGAGTGGCAAAAAAAAATAACTGGTAAAAAAAAGAGAAGAAAATTCTTCAAGATAATATGCTCCACATTTGTAGGTTATATGAACGAGCCCTTTCTTGTAGGGAACCTTCTAATTTTTATGCATTATATTTGAAGGAACGATTCTTCATTTGGAAAATTTCCATAATTTGTTCCATGGAGTCTATATAATTTGATGATGATAAAAAATTTGTTGGGGCATATACAATAATAGACACAGTTGTATGTCCATAAGTTCATTATCCCTAAGCAAGTAGAAATTCCAATTAGTTTGTATGTTGGAGAGGTACAGTTGAGGTATTTTTTTTCCACTGAGACACCAGTATGTATCGATAGAATAGAGTGGGAAATATGTAAGAGGATAATTCAATGTAGTCCTTTTAATGAGGCATGATCTCCTAGATCCAATTATATTCTTCAAGAGATATCAATCCCAGGTCTATTATTTACAGCTTGTTGATAAGTATAAGGCAAATATTGTAGCTTGTACAATATACTTCTAGGAGTTTGTACTCCCAAAATTTAATGCCAATTTTATTGCTTGTCCGCTCAGATATGGACTACTTCCAGAGGTTTGTAAAAATAAGGAATTCATCTCCCCAACCAGCCTCCATTGCTCATTTAAAATGTCCAAGGACATCTGTAAAATTATGCTAGAGATGTAGGAGAAATGGATAGGTACGAGGTACAAACCTACATTGATAATAACACCTATGCCACAATGGAACAACAACCATGACCATCCTGAAGCAAGCTACAAAACATGGAGAGGTACAGTAGTAAAATTCTTTGGGTTTTGTGACACAGAGCAAGATGAGACATGACATGCTTTTGCTAACGAATATGATTGCATAAGAATTGTTGAGAACTTGAACAAATAGCAGGAGGACCTGTTAAACCTTAAGTGTGGGGGAGTGATGAGCCCTCTTAATTCCTATATAAACCCCTATTTTTTCATGTCATCATTATGTACTAAGTATGATATTAGTATTTTGTAATTAATACTTTAGTACATTTTAAAAGGAATTTTTATGGATAATCTTGTTATTTTCATCTTGTATATGCTTCTTCAAAATGTGTTAAATGGATCTTTATGTGAACTAACAATGTGTTCAAAGAGCATATATTAAGCCATCATATGATTCTAATATAGATCACAACGTAGGAATTTCTCATGCACTAACACGAGACTTTCCCTTGTATTAACGCATGACTCGCTGTGGAGCGCAAGACTCGCCTAAGCACTAACATAGGAATTGCTTAGAGTAAAGAACTCACACAAAAGAAGAAAATGACTCAAATTGCAAGATTATGAGTTGATATAGTTGGCACACAAGTTGATATGATGAGAGGGGAATGAAACGTGGGCTACCATTTCAGCCATCAAACGGCCTAGGTTGATCATGTAAGCTCAACTTAAGACCAAGTTGATTGAATACGTGGAGTAGACAAGTAGAACAACTCATAGAATTATAATAATCATGATTATAGGAATATAATGCACAATCTTTGACATCTTCTGGCATTGATTAATCATCTCAAATGATATTTGAATAAGCACCTTGTCTGTAGTTAATAAGATAAATATGATTTAAATGTGGCATGCACTATTTCTTCCACAAATGTAACTCCTCAAACAATCAATTATTGTCATAGATATCTCTTAGTTAAGTAGTTGTAATTTATTGAAAATAATTAGTCCTCTTTTACAGTGACTAAGATTACTCTAGATATAAAATAGCATTTGTAGTAGGATTAAAAATTTAGTTCTTGGATTGTTGTAAAAAAAATTCTTCTATTCAATAATGTACTTGATTCAGGGATAACTCGAACTATGTGATTTACAATCTTTAATCAGATCAACAGGAAGGAGTAAGTGTCATTCTTCCACAATGTGAAGGGAACATTTAATGTTTATCTCATATTTGTTATTTAGTATTTATTTAAATTACCATAATTTAATTGCTTTCATTATTTTCAATTTTGAGTTCAGTAATCCTTTATTTTATCAATAAACTTCATTTCTTAATAGCATTTATAATAGTATTTGATAAAGTTCATTATAAAATAATTCCTGAGCATAGTTTAACCATTTCTTTTATTGTAAATATTCATGCACATCGCCCTGGACCGAAAATCATGAGAGAACTATAGTGCGAGTACCAACGACGCTTGTCAGAGATCACATAACTAGAGTTGAAAGGGTGTTAATGGGAGGTACATTACATTGTACACTTGTTTCATAACCTTATAGTTGATTTTGACCTATTTCTATGGTTTTATACAGACCCGATATCAAGTGCCAGTTCCAACAACAACGCACTTATAGCCTCAGATAATCTTTTCTAGCATTCAGACCACTTAGAATCCTTTAAATACACACATAATCAACTAAGTGCAATTTCACCTTTGTATTTTGATAGTTGCTAGTTCAATAGTCACTTTGTAAAGTGTTATTTTTATTTATGTATTTACTATTGGAAGTTAATTAAATTAGAATATCCTCCTGTAATAATAATTCACCTTTTTATGCATGTTATTTAGGAAAATCCTAAATCTTAAAAAGGTTGAGATAAATCACTTAAAAAGTGTGAACAGACCCTTTTGATTAGTGGGTCTTCACCCCAAGGATGATCCACCACCACCCTTAGTGCTAGTGCTGCTTTTGCTTGATATTTTTTGGTTAAGTATTGTGTAATCTGGTATGATGTGTGTTGCCTTTTTTCACATTTTTAAGTGTTGTGTGTTCTTCGGTCGAGTGTTGTGGGACTTGCCATTTTTGGACTTGATTTGTTGTCGTGGGTTTTTCTAATATTTTTTAGGTCGTGATCTCTCTGGTGATCTTTTTATTGTAATTAATCATCTTTAATTTATTTTTAATGTTTAACCCTTAGTTAAATTTTAGGCCAATTTAATTAGGTTTTACTTTCAGTAATATAACATATATTACACTACTAAAAGCATTCAGATTCACATCTCAAATTAGGTTAAAAGAATGCACAACATATCAATCAACTATATAATGCAAGTACTTACAATTGGAAGCACAAATGGAATAAAATATGTCACTTAATTGATTCAGAAGACTGATGGGATATGTCACTTCAAGTTATGGGAAATATTCAAGATTCTGCATAAACCCACATCGATTGTTATTCAATAATACTCCTTAGTACATGACTATATAATAGGATCATGACCATAGGATCTGGTTCTGACATTCCATACTTTCTTGGACCAACAACTCCTCAAAATCTATTTTTTTGGGTTCCTTCGTTATCACTTATTTCACACTTTTATATGTTCAGATCCACCTATAACCCTAAATTTTGACTTGTACATGCAAAACAAACCAATCCTACAACACACTCAAACAATAATTAAATCTAAGAATAGAGATGCAAGATGCTTGATTCTAACCAATCTTTGCAATCACCCTTCTTATGAATCATAGAGTGCTACACTACATTTTAGACATAATGTAGTTCTCATAGTTCTTTGTGCAAAGGTGCATGCAACTATCCCTTGACCTTGATTTAATTTAATTTGGATTACATCTATATTGTAGAGTAACTATTGTAATAAATAATGTATGAATGCTAAATTATAGTAATGACATAAGTAAACAAGCATATAATGTGAAAACCCTGAGCAAGAGAGATAGATAGTAAGACTTAGCTGATATCCACGTAATTTGTAGGTGATCTCGGAGTGTAAATTATTGAACAGACTGTGAATAGTGTAGTAAACACTCACTATAAATTTAGGAACTCGGGTTTGAACATATCCAGATAGGGGCACCTAGTGTAGGGCAAAGGCTCATGGGTGTTGGTGACTAGATTTAGGCATTGGTGGCCGTGTAATAGCTAAGGATATGATTTCTTCTATGTCACAATGGTTTCAATGTTAATTATTGTTGGTCGCCTGATATTCACTCCTTAATCACTGAAGGTACCTGCAACTTGTAAGAAATAAGTTCACCTACACATACCCACAAACCACATCAAACATAAAAAGGAAAATATATAATGGGGAGTCTTACTAACCTCAACGGTCACCCAAAGAGTGAACTTAAAACCGAGTGTTGCACTACATCTTAGAATCTATGTAATTATTGTGTGTGTGTAAAAATGATTACCTAGGATTCCCTTTTTCAAGTTGCACAATGATGATGGGATAGATCTAAAATGTAGTAATGTAATAGTATGTTTGGATGGAATAGAATAGACTTCCCCTTCCTATGTTATGTATGATGAAGTATGCAATGCTTGTCCCTTGAATGGATACTAGATTTATGCCTTTTGATGCAAGCAAATGTGATGATAGTAACGCTTAGTGTTTGGTACTTAATTTTGAAAACATAAATATGTATTTACATGATTCCCTTATTTTGATTTTGTAATTGAAAGCTGAAAGGCTGACCCATAAGTGAAAACGATGCCCAAAAGATAAAAGAGACCCAAAAAGAGCGAGTAAGGTAATAAAGAATGACTAAGTGCTACTATCCTGGCTGAGCACTGATATATGAAGTCATAAAAGATAAATTAGTTAAGTTCCAACTAGGTTGTAGGGTATGTAAGACCAAAGAGAAAGTAAGAGATAAAGAAAAGAGACTAAATATAGTTATCAACCACTAGTTTCCTTGTTTATGAATCATGTACATACTCGCATACTTTTAGGACCTAGAAATGTACCAAAGTGCATGATTTTATGTCTACATTTTCCCCCACTTTATGTTGTTGAGTGAATGCTTGATAACATAAAGTAGATACAATATGTGTACCTTATGATCCTGTAAAGAGTGTGGTGAATAGGGATAAGTGAAGCGTGGAATGATTGTAAAGTGAAGCATGGAGATTGGGAAAGGGAAGTGGACCCTAGGGGTGAAGTGTGTGCATTGTAGGATGTTGTTATAGCTTGTGTGAGATTATTTTTATAAGGATAGGACTTATAAAAGAAGATAAAAAGATTAGTCAAAGTTATGTATATAATTGTTTTGAATAAAGTATGTAAAATTATGTAAAAATGTGTAAAAAGGAAAGTGTGCACTTGATATGTGAAAGAGTAAAAGGTATAAAAGTTTCATTTTTCTTGAAGTTGCTGATTTGAATGTCGAAGGTGAGTTTTTTAGGTGATCTCATGCCATGTTGAGTGTGAGATTTTTGGGCGATATCATGCCAAGTGCAAGTTTTTGGGAGATCTCATGCTAAGAGCGAGTTTTTTTGGGTGATCTCACACCAAGTGAGAGCTTTTTGGGTGATCTCATGCCAAGAGAAAGTTTTGGGGAGAGAGGTATGGTTTTACTCTCCTTCCATGACTCTTCCCAATTAGTACCAATATAGACGGTATGTCCCAATTTGTTTTGATTTTCCCGAATTAGTTTTGAGTTGTTATGATTGTACAAATTGAAGGAGATAGAATGCATTATGTGTCTGGAGGCCAGTGCCTGATAGTGTAGAGATGTTATAAAGAATTATGTAAAATGTGCTGATATGAGAAGCTTATTGTTTCTACCCCTATGACATTAGTTCCCAAGGGAGGATAGAAGTGCCCAGGAACTCATGTATGGTTCTGGGTGCTAGTGTCTATATTGTGTTTTAGACCCAAGTTAGATTCTAGGATATTCTTTAACTATGTTCTTGTGCTGATTTTGTACTATGTAGATATGTATTGTAGCTCTGAGATGCTGTAGGGGTGTTTTTTTCATCCAATGTATGGACCCCTAGTTTGGGGTTCATGCCACGATTGTATTAGAATACGGTCCAAAGGATATGACATTGATCTAATATGCATATCATGTACTGGATACTTACAGGGGGTAGGAGATGTGCTTGTTAGAAACCAAGGAACATGCAAACAAAGGAGGCTAGTAACAAGTGTTAGTAGTAAAAGTAACAAACATATAATAGAGAAAAATGTTACAAACAAGTGTCTAAACAATATAGATCGCAAAAAGTGGGTTTCAAACATGGGAAAATTGCTCATAATGTCATAAGAAAATCAAACCAAAAGTGACCAAAAGCATACAATGATCACTCAAGACATAGGGCATAGCCCGAAAATAATAACATATAGTAACAAAAAAGAGTAAGAAAAATGTATCAGATAGCTATGGTTGTATATAGTCCTATAAAATAAAATGTTACACATGAAGCACCATTATCAAGTTAGGAAGATAAAGAGTATGTCAAAGTGTGTATATATCAACAAAAAAAGTACTAGTAAAAATTAGTAGTAAATGATGAGTCAATAAAACCTATAGTGTGTGAGTAGTCAAGGTAGATGCCCCCAGGAGCCTCGATGAGATAGGTAAAAGGTACAATGCCAAACATCATTGCAGTGTGTAAAAACTTGTAAGCAATCTACATTCACCTTTAAAAGATGAAATTAACATGCATGTATATATATATAGAAAGTTTAAAGATGATGACATACTAAGAATCCATCTAGCATGTAAAAAAAATGTAACATGTAGATAAAATAAGCTATCAAGAGTACATGCAACCAAGATATGCAAATGTTGTGTATGAGTGTGATGGTGTGGTATGTAAAGTGTGAAGATGATAGGAGCAATGTGCCCCCAAATAGATGTGCATGATATTAGGTTCATTTATAGGAATCCTTAACAATCAAGAATGAACCATAGAACAAGAGTGTGTATCAGAGGGATAGAAAGTGCTTAAAAATATTAGACATGAAGCATGGAGCATGAAGTGGGATATTAGATATTGGAGACAACTGGAAAAAAAGGGTAGTGAAGGGGGGGAGAAAGAATGATGCCCCCAAGTGTGTCAAGAATAATAGGATATCTGATGGGGGAAGATAGTGAAGGGAAAGGGACCTCCACCCAATGCCAAAGGAGACAAAGGCATGTGATGATGCTCTAATATCAGTGGTTTTGGGGAGTAAATATGTGCACGTGAAGGAGACATATGTGGTGAATGTAGTAATGAACACCTATGTAAAGGGTTTCCCAAGTAGGGGACTTAGGTCGACAAAGTGGACTAATAGACCGATGAGGAAGATAAGGTCATGAAGTAGGTCATATACAAGTAGGAGAAATAAGTGCCAAAGTAGATTTATATTTGAGAGGCATAGGAAGCCTAGATTTCATGAGTGGTGTATCAAAAAATTTAGGCTGGGAAATGGTGTGCATGGTGAAACACCATTCATAGTACAATTTTTTTATAGTGAATGAAATAGAGACACAAGTAATTCATGGAAGGGATGGCTTAGGTACTGTGGAGCCAAGAGAGACCTAAGAGTATGTCACAACCTTTTATTGAGGGTACAACAAAGAATGGTGGAAACATGGTAATGGGCCCAACTGTGATATGAAGCTTGACATAGACAAAATACTTAGGGACTAGAAATGTGACATTAGACAATGGAAATTTGATAGTTAGGAGGACTGAAATGGAGTATATGTTGGTAGGATCTATTGGATAGATAATACTATTATTGATGGTATAAGAACTAATAAAATCATTGATGTATAAGGAATTAGAAGTAAATGCAACATGATAATCATGATCTAAGAATGTAATGACTAGTGGTGATGCATCAATAGAAGCTATAAGGAAATAAAGATCCCTCGATGAAGGAGGAGGCACAGCTCAATATGTATGATTGGCAGAAGAATCAAGATCTTGATTTGGAAAAGGGTCATTAATTTTTTTTATATTTTTATTATCATTAATCAGATGATAAGTAGATGGATCAAGGGGCTTGAGTGCATTGTTTTGAATGAGATCTTGAATAATATTCTTGAGTTTGAAACAATGATCAGTAGAGTTCCCAACACATTGGTGATAGTCACATCCTACATTTTCGTCATAATTGTGAACACGGGGGTGAGAAGGATCAAGACTGAGCAACAATAAAAGAGTGAGAAGGTTGCTTTCAATAAGCTGTGGTAATAGAAACTGAGGCACATAGGTTAATTTAGTAAAAGTAAAATTTTAAGGTTGTAATTGAAGATTTTTAGGAGGAGAAATAACATTAATAGTTGCCTTTACTTTAGTGGGCTTAGGAGATGGTTTGAAATTAGATTTATCTTGAAATAAATTAGAAGATGACAATGAAACATTGTCAAAATATTTCAATTTTCCCATAAATAAAAGTTTACCTTCACACATTTTGAGTGTATGAAATAATTGATCGAATGAAGGAGAGGTAACTCTCTTGAAGTGGGGGTACGAGACTTTGAACATCAAGATCTTGCAATTTAGAATTAGTGAGTACATTAGTCATCTTAGCAAGGTTGTTCTTATAACACAAAACATATTTTGTTATATGCTCATTATATCCTTATTTGATTTAAGAAAGTTGTGCATGGAATATATTGGTGCCGATATTGATAGAAAAAATGTGCAAGGAAAGCATCAAGTAAATGTGTAAAAGAAGTCACCGAATCAATAGATAGATCATATAACCAACACATGGCATAATCTTTTAAACTTCTAGGGAATATCTTAGCTAGAAATGTATGATCATCCACATAGTCAAGACATACTTGAAAAGATCAGAGATGACATTGAAGGTGGGAAAATTATGGGTGACGAAGTTAGGAGGTAGTTGGTAAGTGGATATGGTGGGTGAAAAAGTGGTATGAAGTAGTAATGAGGAATCAAAATATGGAGAGGAGTATGAAGTAGCTTACTGTAGCCGACAAATTTGATTTTGTAGATCCTGATATAAAGAAGCTAAGTCATGAGTGCATGAAGAATAATTAGCTTGTCTATTATAAGTATTGGGAGTAATTAGAGGAGCGGTAGCGGTAGAAATGTAGGTAGGAATGTTAAGGGGTTGGGTGGAGGCCATGACAACCAAGGAGGAATTTACAAGAGGGATAGAAGTGACATCTCAAGAATGTTTAGCAACAAGTAAAGCCTTGAGAACATGCAGAATATGCAAAGGGTTGGTCCACAATGCTTGACGGAAATTGGTGAGCTTGTGCAGTTATTCTTGATCAACGTTTGTATCCTCATCATATGAGTTTTTGCTATCACAAGCTTAAATGTTCTCAAGATGGACGTTGCTTGAGTTAAGGGTTGGAATGTTCAGGCATTGATTAGGAGGATTTATGGCCAAATGGAGGAAGCTCAATATGCTCAAATGTACCAAAACAACCACTATGGGTGATGGGCATACAGATAAGGAAGGTGAGGTTCAAGCATTCGGGTTCACCAAATGATTGAACTTAATTTAAATTAAATCTATATCATATAGTAAATGTTTTAATAAATAATGTATGAATTCTAAATATATAGTAATGACATAAGCAAACAAACATATAATGTGAAAACCCTAAGAGAGGGGTGTAGTAATACTTAGCTGATATTCACGCAATATGAAGGTGATATGGGCAGTGTAAATTTCTAAATAGACTATGAATACCATCATAAAGACTCACTAGAAATCCTAGAATTCATGAACAAAGCCAGACAGGGGCACCTAGCGTAGGGCAGAGGTGCCTGGGTGTTGGTGACTAGATCTAGGAATTGGTGGCTGTGTAGGAGCTCAAGATTTGCTTTGTTCTGTGTCATAAGGATTTTTCTATTGATTCCTATTGGTTGCTTGATATTCGCTCCTTGATCGTCGAAGGTACTTTTAACCTACAAGAAATAAGTTCACCTGTACATACCCAAAAACCACATCAAACCTAAAAAGGAAAATTCAGAATAGGGAGTTAGACTGACCTCGCCAATCACCCGAAGAGTGAACTTATGACCAAGCACTACACTACATCTCAAACTCCATGTATTTCTTGTGTCTCAAAGAAAATAGGTTTTATCAAGATCTCACAAGGTCATCAAGAACTAGTTTTTACTAAGTTTCTCATTTAACCTGACATCCGCGTAGTTTTTGTATATAAATCTAGTATCGAAGTTTATTCATCCATCTTAGGAGGTAAAAGAGAGAGTGTTTACATTCATGGATATTAGTCTAGTACATAAAAAAATAGAGGTGCAATTTTCCATTGGAAACAAGTTTCCTTTAATTCACCCAAAATTTACTCTTCTTTAGTTTGATTTACAACTCCATTGAAGTTAGGAAAACTAAAACATAAAAATTATGCAAGAAAGAGTAAGAGGACCATGCATGTGCGAGAATCAAAGTGATACAAGGAAATCCAAGTTGTCCACAATAACGACCCGCAAGACCGTGCAATTGAAGAGGATTTTTGTCAAATACTTTGTGAGTGTGAAGCTTACCTCCATCATTGTATGCATGTTCCTTGAGGCCTTGCTAATAGTATTTAAGTTAGAATAACTAAAGAAGATTTCAGTTCACTTAAGCCTCATTAAGTGTAAATTAAAATGATGTTATTATGCATGCCCAGTTCTAGAATAGTTTACATATTTTTGGCCTTATCTAGGGAGCACTTGTCTTCAACCTTGTGATTCTAACCAACCAATGATAATAAAGTGCCAACAACATCATTTTGGCAGGAAAATTATTATTCTTTAATGTTGTTTTATGTTTTTTTTTGGTTTTTCTCTGTGTTGTATGCTCATGTTTTTTTATATCAAGCTCCCACTCCTTTCATGGAACAATTTATGTGCTATGTTTGGATTGAGGTAGAAAAGTTTCTGAATCAAGGAAAGGCCAAAAATACCTCAAAAAGAATGATAAATTTCAAGTTTACCATGACATATTCACTTGTTTTGTGCCTACGATCCATATGTTTCAAAAGACACTCCACATATGCTCTGTTAAGCACAGAAGATCTTATATAAAATATGTAGGGATACTTCTTCCTAATATACAAAGAGGATGAGCCAAATCAACAAGGTAAGTAAGAGGAAACTCCCTTTTAGGCATTATATCAAATAGAATATAACCTTACGCAAGATTCATGGTTATCTTCTTTGTATCATTCTAAAATAATCAAACAGTCCATGAGACCACACTTTCTAGGAATTTTAACAAATAATTTAGACACCTTGTGCAGGGGGCATGATAATCTTCTTTGTGGCATTCAAATTTTTATCAAATAGTTAACAATATTTGTGCATACTTCGACATTTTACTTATCTGTCTATCATCACACTTGTAATTGTAACATCGAAAAAAAATCCTCCTTTTTTTAAAACTTGGCACATTTCCATGCATGTTTGGAAAGCAGGATGGTGGAAAAGTTGTGGAATAAGACTTTACATCTGTCAGACGCATTTTACTAGAAGTTTCCAAATCCTTTTTCAGCAAATCCTTTTTCAGCAAATCCTTTTTCAGCAAATCCTACAACACATGGCCTTCTATGAGCCACATTTTTGTAGTATTAAGACAAACAGCTCGACAGCTAGGCGTGAACCTCCCATTTAATGTTAGAGGCCCAGAATCAAACCATGTCAATGTCATCCCTTATTAGTCTCAAACTCACAATGTTATGTATATTTCTAGTGCATCATTTGTCAAAGTCATGCCAAATTTTTCCCATGCCAAGCCTATGTCGAGCCAACACAACAACAACAACAAAAAGAGAAAGCAAGGTGCTACCCATCACACCCACACATTTAGAAGACACAAAAAAACCAAAACTCAACAAAAAAAATCCATTTTGTACAACAATTACAACCAACAAATCGCTCCCACCATGGAACTCCAAACCAAAACTAAAGAAGTTACAAAAGACATCCTCTCATGGAAAATAAACTCACAATACCAAAGAAGAATTCCCAAAATCCTCTCACAAAAAATAAACTCACAATACCCAAAAATAATTTCATTAATTCTTTCTTGGTAAGAGTTTTGGCACAAGCCTCAAACGATTGGGAGGATTTAGGGATATAACAATATTTAATGATTTATTTAAATTTAATAGAAATCCCTCCTATTGTAAATTCAAGATTTATTTTATTATTTTAAAATCTTCTTTAACCAAAAACTCGATCATTCCCTGATAAGCCACCTATTTTCTTCCCGTAATTATTTTCATTAAATTTAATAAAGATAGTTATGACACAATGAAAACAACCTTGTTATTGGTGAATGCACTTGGCATCTAATCTCGCAAGAATTCTCCTAAACACCACATATGTGGTAATAACTTGTATTGAACGCAGACTTGACTCCCACCACAATAAAGTGTCTCACAACTTGTATTTTAGTGCTTTATTAATTATAGATAATTGTGCTCTTGACCTTATAGGAATGATGAGAAACCTAAGATAAAAATCCATACAATCACTTGTATCCTTTAACATCATCTAATATTTCAATTTTAAGGAGGTGATACTATTTTATCTTATATTGTATTTAATTGTTTCATTCTCTAAATTATCCAAATCGTAAGCGTGACGCTTAGAACAACAAAATTAATTATATCAAGGGCCAACTCAAGATTGATGAGCTCTCCTAATTCCTATATAAACCCATGTTTTGTCTTGTCATGATTTTGTAGTAAGTATGATATTATCATTTTTTAATTTATACTTTAGTACAATTTAAAAGGAATTTTTTTGCATAATCTTGTTATTTTCATCTTGTATATGCTTCTTTAAAATGTGTTAAACGGAGCTTTATTTGAACTAACAATGTGTTCAAAGAGAATATTGATTAACTAAAATTAACTAAGTATGACAAAGTATAATGATAGTTAATCTAATATGGGAGGACATAAAACATTGTAAATAAATGAATTAAAGTAATATAAAGTAATTAAATAATTAAACTAATGGAAATAAAACCCTAAAGTGCAAGAGTAAGGTGAGGGAAAAACTCAGCTGATTATGGGTGATTGTCGCAGAGTGTCGCAAGTATGACAGGAAATTCCAGAAGCAGGAATGGCTATATAGAGGTCCTAAAAAGGGTAGATCTAGAATTTATGAGCAAACTGGAATGCTCAGGAGGGTACTGGGGTGCCTCAGGGTTCCCTGGTATGTAGAAATAGGCACCCTAGTCTTTGAAAAAGATCGTAACTTGATTCTTTCTAGGTCAGTAGATATCTTGTAACCTTCGTTGTCTGTTGCATTGGATTTCTTGGACTGCATCAAATGTATGAAATATTCCAAGAGAAAGAATGACTTGTAAAATACCCAAAAGGAAGTATCAAAACCCTAAAAATGAAATATGCAAATGAATGGGTCAGACTAACCTCAGTTGTCACGCTAGTGGGCTTACTAAACTTAATATTGCACTACATTTTGGACCCAAATGTACTTTTGGTGTGTGTGTGTGTGTGTGCATGTCGTGCCCTAGGTGTTATTGTGTCGGTCACACTATGTGAAGTAGTGAGCAATAACTAAATGTAGAAAATGTAATAACATGTGTGCATGGAAGAGAATAAAACCCCCCCTATGAAGTGTGTGTTGATGTAAATCTCCTAGCCTTAATGCATGGAACTATGTGGATGTAAGTGATATAATGGATGTAACTCTAGATGGAGTGATAGTAGTAGATGACGCTAGGAATTTCATTGTGGTCTCATAACTTTATATTTATAGGGTTCTATTTATCTAATTTTGTAATAAATCCCGACATGGCCGATTAGGAAAAAGATAAGGATGAAAATGACTAGAAGAGGCCCAAAAAGAGGCGGGAAAGTAGAAAAAGGATCGGGTCGCCCCAGTTGTAGACACCTATAATTACACCCGAGAAATTTAAACACTTAAATTGCGCTAATTATCTCCTTTCCCACAAATTGATGACATATTGTCAATAGCGCTCATCTTCTCTTCCATTGTCATTAATTGATTACATTACGCTAATTAATTAAGTCACCTATCCAACACATACCCTAATTAATGACCCTTCGTTAATCAACACCTTCTATCTAGTCTAATTAATTATTATTAATTAATTAGCCTCCCTTCTCATTAAATCAATAAATCACTATTTAATTGGTTTAATTCCCTCCTAATGGTCCAAATCACACTAAAATCCATCTAAAAGCTTATAAAAGCTTGCACATGTATTAATTAATCATCTTGATTAATTAATACACCCCCTTTATCCACATGAGCCACTTAAGGACAAACTAAACCCTCCTAAAGTTAACTCAACCCCATCTAAACCCCCCTTATCCATAACTAACTCTACATCTCCATTAGTCCCACATTCATGAGGATGTGTTGAATCCTTTATCCTTTGGGCTATATAAACAACCCTCCCTCTACTTCTACACTTACACCTAAATCTCTCAAGAGACAAAAGAAAGCACATAGTTTCATACTAATAGCCTTTTGTCATTCTTGAGCCCTCCATCCTCCATTCTTGAAGAGCTAAGCCTCACACCCAAGCATCCATTGAAGGATCAAAGCAAGCAAATATAATTTGATTGCCATTGAACTACTTAGGTTCATTTTAATGTTAAATTAGGCAATTAAGGAGAATAGAGTTCATTAATTTACATTATGTTTTGATCATTTCAAAGTTATAATGTTGAGGGTAGGACTTGCTTATTTCTTCATCATGATGGTGCACATTTCTCATTTCTAGCTAGGTTAGGAAGCTATTTCTAGGTGGTAGTTTCTTGCTTTAAATTTAGCTAAATTGTAGAAATACTTGTACACATTTGGCACGCCCGGTGGGACACTTAGTCCCATGGCATTTTAGTTTAAGTTTCATTGTTTTGGCTAACTTTTGATATGCACATGTAGTAATTAATGTCCATTTTCTTGGAATTTTTGCTCATTTGATATGTGTAACTTCATGTTCATAGCCATAATTTTAATGGGTTATTGCCATTCTTAAGCTAACTTGTCAAAATTTGAGATATTGTGAGTTTTCTTGTGTTTGCTGCCATATTTTGGTTGCAGGTCTGGTGCAGGCACGTTTTTAGGGGCGCAGGCATGATTTTCATGGCGCAGGCACAATTTTCGGGGTGCACACATCTCTCTGGTGGCACAGGCACACTGGTAAAACCTGTTACTCTATTTGCCAACCCCGGTGCATGCACACTAACCCTGGCGCACACACCCTAACCAGCGTGTAGGTGCACTAACCCGGGTGTAGACGTCATTTCGTATTGTACCTTCACTACATTCTGAAACCTGTCAGATTGGCGTACACATGCCCTAACCAGAGTGCACATGTTGTTTTAGTGGCGCAGACACATTTTTCTGGTAATGCGGTTGTTCTGTCTATTTTTCTCAGAGTAGCACATACACTATTTTTGTGGCACACATACCTCTCTGGTGGCACAGGCGCTTGGTAAATCCAAAAATTCCACAGAGTGGCACAGGCACTATTTTAGTGGTGCATATTGTTTTCATGGCGCACACATCTCTTGGGTGGCGCAGGTGCACCGTGAGCTGAAAACAACATTTAGTGGTGCATACGCCCTAACCCACGCACAGGCACTAAAAAAGGGGCGTAGGTGTCCTTTTGTATTTTTTGAAATTAAGGTGTTGATGTGCTAACATTCTTGCAGGTTTATCTAATCATATATTTGTCTTTGCAGGTTGTTTTTACATGTTTGTATTTGATTAGGTAATATTTTGCATTGTTTACTTATAGGATTAAGATTGCATATGCTCTTCCCTTGCATCCCTTGGGGTGATCTTGGGAATCAAAAATGATTCTTAAGTCCTTTTGATGCTATGATATTGTTAGGAGTATTTGAGTTGGAATTGGTTAATTTGGCATAGTTGAATTAAAGTGTTTTTCCATTTGATATCTTTTTGGATTTTTGAAGACAATCACGTATGCTCTTCTCTTGCGTCCTTGGACGATCTGGAGAATCAGAAATGATGCCTTCTCTTTTGATGGAAAACTACTAAAAATCGTCATACAGGACCAAAATGCCATCGCTTGTCAAAGAACGGAGGAATCGAAACAAAATTCAAAAAACTACTAATACAGTTGTTATACAGGTTGCCAAACGGTGTTCGAGCAAACCACATCTAATTAAAAAAGATAAAACTAACAACATATTCAAAACACTGTATTGTAGGTTTCGGAAAAGGGTACGTCCCTCTCTGCTCAACTAGAACATAACCCCTTTGGCATAATGCCTTAAGCTACAACAATGGGGGTGGTTCCAGGAACCCCAAAGTAGTCCACACAAGAGGGAACCTTGTGGACGAAACGGGAAGTGCTCCGCACTACCTATCTGACTAGTAAATCCTTTGTGAGATAGAGCTACAAGTTGTCCCTACGTGACCCTTTTAAGTACACAATTGGACACATTTATTGCCCACTGTGCTTGAAGGGGGAAAAGTCGAGATACTCCCAAACTAGTCATTGCGACTTTTTGGGTAAATCGTCCCGCTCGTGGATAATCTTTGTAGCACCTAGGATGAGAGAACCACCTAGGAAGATATACTTTGGCCAGGAGCCCACTTTGACCATTCTAAAAACAGTGTTGAGTTGTGAACCATATTTTCATTGTGAAACGTGTGACGCGTTACTTTCGCCTAGTTTTTACTTGCCTTAGGGCGAGGTGAAACTCTGCCGAAGTGAAGCCAACATTTTTCATCCTTTTTTTTATTTGCTTCCTTCACATTATTTTGACACTTTGTTGATCAGAAGAAGGGT
The DNA here is from genome assembly GCA_019776745.2 of Taxus chinensis. Classification (NCBI taxonomy): domain Eukaryota; kingdom Viridiplantae; phylum Streptophyta; class Pinopsida; order Cupressales; family Taxaceae; genus Taxus; species Taxus chinensis. The sequence goes on along the minus strand of CM034150.1, from coordinate 302,353,951 downwards.
GACTACCTTTGTGTTACCAATTGACTATTTCTGTCACTTTTATGTCTATTTACGCCCATCCATGTTTGCGGCTGGGTAAGTTAAACATCTAAAGTGTGCGGAGGCATATTCACGTCATTGGTAGCCATTGTGATCTTGATACCCATGTCAAGATCATCATTATATTTAGGCATGGTTCATCACCACGGAATTCCTTAGAAGAGTTAGCTTGTTTGTATCGTATCACTACAATTTCGATATTTACGTCTTGTTTCTTGTAAACTCGACATAAATATCTATATTGTAAGGTTACGCTGCACACATTTTTAACTATTCCTAGCTATACTTTGAGCTTTTTAGTTCAGTTCTATTATTACCTCGATTTCAAAGAGTGCTAGGTGTTACCATTTGTGCATGTTATATCAATAACACCTTGATATCAATACTTCACTTTCTCGCAAAGTGGGTTAACATATCTTGGTGATATTGTTGTGTCATTCGCGAATTGTAATTGGCACTTTTTGAGATATAGGTCTTAATTGAGTTTGAGCTCGCTCATCGTATATCTTGATTGGGAGGTCACATTGACTTCTTGTATTTACTTACATTTTGTTCATTCCCTTGAACTTGGCATAAGTGAAAACATCTTGTTAATCATCTTGCGATGTGAAACTACTTTTTGAAACATAGTCTAGGAGGTACTTCATTTAAATAGGTTTTGATACCAAACACTTGTGTCACTAGTGATTTATCACTCTATCACATTGGTATTCTCACATTGTTGACTTATTCATACTCTTAACAAATACATCTTACATCTCACTTAGGGGTGATCACTAAGCTTTGAACACATTTACAACTTACCCTAGTGAAACTATCATGAAAACATGGCTCCTAAAACATGTCTAGGATTAAAGAAACAGACATACGAGGAACAACAAGCACAAGCTTGGGAAACCTCTAATAGACAAGGGTCAAACCCCTTCATTGGACATGACCTAGGACCATTGTTTTCTGTAGAAAAGGAAACAAAAGAGATGCTCGATCATAGTGGAAATGAGTTAGAATCTTCACACGCAGACTTTGATTTTGACCCCACTTTACTAGATGAGTTTCTTCTTAGAAACAAAGATAGAGTGTTGGCACGGGTCATAGAATTAGGGGCCAAATTGCCCACCAAGAATGAAACAATACTACCTGCAAATGACGCTACTGAGGAAGAACATCCCCTTATCAATATGGAAGATATTTTAACACACAGACATGCTTCCACTTCTTACGCAGGAAATGATAAAGTGGTAGGGCATAGAATACCCTTTATCAAAGTGCCACGAAGAAACAAGATAGAACATGAGACAGGTGAAGAACCTCCACAATACGAAGAGGAGGAACCTTTAGAAGAAGAAGCCACAATCCAACAACAAATCAGTAACCTAAGCCGACAACTAGCTTTGCTTACTTCCCATGTACAGAAAGACACAAACAAGAACATTCAAAAGTTGAGGCCTAAGGTTAAGATCAATGAACTCCATCAAGAAAACCAAGGAGAAGAAGACATAGGGTATCATCATGTTTACATCCCTGCTTCTCCCACTAGAGAACAATTTCTCGCACAAGAAGTGCAGTCTATGAAAGTGACGCTCATGAGCTTACAAGAGAGCAATATAGGGAGCATTAGGAAATATCAATACAAAGAATTATGCCCCTATCCTTTTGACAAGACAATGACCCTTCAACCCTTTCCAAAGAAATTTGATATGCCAAAGTTCAACAAATATAAAGGGAAAGGAGATCCACGGGATCATGTTAAAGATTTCTACATGGCATGTCAAGAGGTGTCTTATAGTGATAATTACCTCATCAGAATTTTTCCCAAGAGTCTCATAGGTCAAGCATTGGAGTGGTTTACACACTTACCATGAGGATCAATTTTCACCTGGCCAGAATTGGCAGAAAGATTCATGTGTTACTTCTTGTATAACATAGAGAGAGATGTCACCATGGTAGACTTATGTGGTGCCAAGCAACATGCCCTAATGAGACTTTCACCAGCTTCCTCCAACAGGTGGAGAGGGATATCTAGTCACTTCCCTTGTGATTTCCCTGAAAAATAGCTGGTTAGTATTTTCGTTCCCAATCTCAACCCGGATATAGCTTTCCACCTCCAAATGCATTGTGTTCACACTTTTGAGGAGGTTATCGAGAAAGGGATTCAGATAGAAAAATATCTCATTGCCAAAGGCACCCTCAAAACCCAATCTAGAGACAACCAAAATGTCAAACCCATGGAAAAGCCGAAGATCTTTAACAAAAACAAAAATGTGGTGGGAGACGGAATCACTGATTCCAAACGTGTTCAAATGGTCCAAACTGGTCAACCTTTTAAACTGACCAAGGGCCCAATTCAACCACCACCAAAGTGAAGAACATTCACCTCTCTCAATGAACCTTTGTCAGTTATTCTAAAACAATTGGATGTGGCCCACATGATGACCTATCCTACAATGCAACCATTTGATGACAATGCTCCAAAACCTTCATGGTACAAGGAGCATGAATATTGCGAAATGCATCGCGTCAAAGGACATAAGACAAACAAATGTCTGCAGCTTCACCATTATATTCAGGACCTCATTGACAATGGGGAGATAGAGGTGGATAACCCAAGCAAAACACAAACACCTAACGAGAAAATGGGGATATATAAAGAACCATTCCCCAAGCATGATAAGTCAGAAAAGTCAAAGCCGGATTGGGGAGAGTCATCCCAAACTTATAAAGCCATGAATTACTTGTACACCAAAAGAGACAACAATCATTATGATTCACTTATTGGATGTATTCACTCTCCTGCTGACCGTGTCAATACCATCTAGATCAAGGGAAAGGACTGCACTTGCGATAACAAGGCGTGCCCGCCTCGTGATTCTGGAACCTTCTCCGTCGACCCCACAAACTGGTAAATATAACCTTTTAGAACAACTTGAAAAGACATCTGCTAAGATTTCAATCTTAGATCTTCTCAAGATATCCAATGTGCATAAAGACATTCTGTACCAAACTCTTCAGGGGTCAGGAGTGCCTTTAGAAGTCGATCCTACACACCTTCAAGCCACAGTGGCAAACATCGCACCAAGTGAACATCTCACTTTCAACCATAGGGAGATCCCTACTGAGAATCCAACACATAATCTTCCCTTATACATTGAGGTAGTTGTCACCCACAGGAAAATCAAACGGGTACTTGTGGATAACGGATCTGAGTTGAACATCTACACGCTTAAGTTGGTCAAACAGTTGGGACATATGGAGGAAGATCTTGAGTCCCATATTATCACTATCACTGCATACGACAACACAGAAAGAGATTCAGCAAACACCATCATGCTACCCATGGAGGTGGGCCCCACTTGTCATCAGACAAAGTTTCATGTCCTAGACTTGGAACTTCCATATAACATGCTTCTAGGCCAACCATGGATTCATGCCATGCAGGTCATGCCATCAACGTTTCATCAATGCATTAAGTTGAAGCATGAGGGACATACGGTTACAATACAAGGAGATTCAGAGCCCTTTGCTCAATGTAGAGCTCTTAATAGCTTTACATGAAAGGGTACATATGCATGTCCCTCCGCAGATATAGTTGTCCCTCTCCAGTCTGAGGCCATGGAATCCTAGGTGGATTCAGATTCTCTTAGTTCTTGCACTCATGGGGCGTCTACTTCAACATCTCCATTTGATTCATGGGAGATGAAAATCCTTGAATATGGCTACGGGGAGTATAATGTACAACAAGTGCTCTTGGTTTCAGACCTCTCATTGTCACCCAAGACTAGCGGTCGACCCAACTACCACTTTAGAATACCTAGAGAGGAACACACTATTGGGTCATTCTTACTTGGAGGCTTGTTAGCTGAGGAAAAATTACTTGATCCACCTAAAACTTGGGTCCCTGAGGACACTCAGCCATCCTGTTATTGAACCCCAAAATATGAAAAATCTAGTAGAATGATGTACTCCATGGGCTACAAAGGCCTAAGATGTGGGAGGAACGAACAAGGACAAAGAGAACTAGTCCCTCTTCCACATTTCAAAATAGAAAGATACGGCATTGGGATTCACCCTTATGGAGCACACCCCAATGATCAAGATGCTACTTGCTCTGAGCGTGAGGATAGCTCTGACTATCTAGACAGTGATACGGATTCCCATTGTAGCCAATATGAGGATCTGGCCTCCACAAACCTTTTCATGAACAACGTTGTCCTAACCATAACCCCCACGGAACCAACCCTTGACCTTGTATACCCTTCCCTTGTTGAATGGGACTAACAACGTCACATGCCATAGATTTATTTGAGAATGACGAAGCTATCACAGAGTTCATGGGCATAAGGGATACAATTCCCATTGGAGATCACAAGAAAGGTTTCTTTATCGGCTTAGATACCTACGCCTACTTCAGCGAGGAGGCTGAACTTCATGGTCAGCAAAACTTAAAGAAAAGCGAGGGAAAAAGTTCTAAAGAAAAGCCTCGGCAAAAATCAAAGTCCAAGTCGCACAGTGAAAACCTCTTTGAGGCACTGGCTGACAAATAAATAATAAAATCAAAGGACAAACAAAGTGACCATGCCAAGGATGAAAATCTCGTGGAGACATCCTTGGATGAAGATCTCAACCTACCTCCTGATCCTACGCATATGGAGGACTTATCAAAATTGCTAGTCAAAGAAACCATTGATGTCAATATTGGTACCGAAGAAGATCCCAAGATAGTAAAATTGGGAGCATCACTCTCGGCTAGAGAACAAAAGACGTTCACTATGATGCTTACGAGAGTTTATTGATGTGTTCGCATGGTCTTACAAAGACATGCCTGACTTAGATCCGACTTTGGTCATGCACAACCTAGTCATGCACGTAGATGCACAAGCCTATCAAACAGAAGCTCTGAAATATGCACCCAAGAGTGGCCCTGTTGGTTAAAGAAGAGTTGGAAAGATTGTACTTGCGGAGGATTCATAAGTGCCAATTGATTATTATGAATGGATCTCTTGTTAAGGTGTTCGGGGTCAGAAAAGCTCTCCGAATTGCATTAACATCCCGCATAAATGCTTAGCCCCCGTGTGCTTTATTTTCCATTTTTTCCCTCACTTGCTCCAAGTTGTGGGACTTAGTAACGAGGTAACCACCGCCACTGACTGGGCAGCGGTCCTTTATGCGTTTTCCAAACGTTCTTTTGAAGTGACTCAAATGAAATATCAGCTGTTTCACCAGCTTTCCTTGGGACTTAGGCTTGCATTTAATGCCATTTGGTCCCCTAAAATCGTAGGAAGCCTACAGTTTATTGTTTAGGAGTTTTGGTGATACATTTTGATCTTTGGAGGATTGAATTCCTATAAATGAGTCTCCTTGTGAAATCAAGCAAATGGCACCTGAAGTTTGCCTCTGAATTTCTCTTTGCCATAGATTTAGCAAAATCATGGTTGCTTAGAGTTTTTAGTTCAGTTCTTTGCATGCTTAATGAAACATTGTCCAGCTATTGGTAAGACATATCCAGCTAGTGCAAATAGTGTTTTTGTTCTATCTAATCCATTAGAAGTAAGAATAGCTTTAGGAAGCCATTAAAGTTACAGGTTTTTCTCTTCAAACAGGATAGTTTCATTCTGGACGCATTATGTTGCAAAGATTCGTAAAATCACTAGGAATTGGAAACATAAGCCAGGAGCTCTGTTACTACTTGGCTAATCCACTATCCTCACTCGCATTTTAAGTCTGCATTCTTCGTCCTTGTCCCAATATCTATTTCTATCGATGCTGGCATTACACGCTTTTATGGATCCATGTGGCCACGAAAGAATGAGGAGATCATACTGAGGGGACAGGATCACACAACCATCCTATTCGCCACTGTACCCTGCGGAATTGAAATTGGCTTCTAAGCTGATTCAAAGTTCTAGTTAGAATCATTCAAATAGAAAAACTTTATCCCAGTATTCTATTCTCGACATTGCCAGGGAAGATAATGGGGATTGATAGTTGACCCACGTGAAGAAACTATGATTCACTCCTCACTTCTGAGGTAGGAATCGAGAATCTTGCATAGATTAGTTACCTTCATTGTTTTCTAGAAATACAAACTGCACAGACAAATTTCTACACTCGGCTAATTTGTTTGTTTTAAATTATTAGTTTAGCTGTCAACTCACCTATTTTAAATACTTTTTAAATTCTTATAAATCATCAAAAAAATACAAACGTTATGAAGTCATTATGACAAATATATTTCATATACTTTTGAGTTCCTTTATCATAGTTTGTTTATATTATTGTCATTTGTATGACAATTACAGGACCTAGGGACTGGAGCCAAATATGTTTTTCAGCCAATCATGCCTCAACCCAATTTGCTCATAACAGAAATAACTGATCATTGACTAGAATATTAGAATCCAAGTCTTCAAAAACAGCAGACTTCCAACAGGTCAGATCTCAGTTAGAAATTAAACATAGAAGACGACCAAGCACATACGTTTTGGTCAAATCAGCCAAACTACAGTTTACCCTAGAAAAACATCTATATGACTGTAGAAGGGTTTGAAAGAGAACAAACATTCGGGTGTGACCCTTTAGTTCCCAACCATCTCCTTTGCATGGAATTTGTCACAGTACATAGATACTGGCCTATTCCAGGTTGCAAGAACACCTGTGAGGTATTCTAAGAAGATGCACACAACTGTTGATTCTAAACATAGAAGCTGAGAAAGCATGTGATTATTGGATACTAGGGATCAGGATTGACTCCACGCCATGACCCACAACACTTCACGAACCTATGGTTGTGACCCAAAAGGTCCCTGCAGCTAATTAAATCCCGATAAGTAAATCTGCATAAACACTGGCCTTGCACACTAGTATTCCAGTCTACTCCACTTCCACCTATTATCATCGAACAATTGTCCTTACTAGATATAGCAGCTAACGAAGCTAGAGAATTCTGGACTAGGCCAGAGAATCGTCCATAGAGTGTCAATTGTTTCCACGGATCCACCATATGACCTTATCTGGAGACATACACTGAAACTATCCCAGGTCATTTCCCACGTATTCCACAACCCATATGATCGAATTATGCCAGAGCTCGATATTGATTGGAGCCTTCGAGCAGTCATCCTTGCTGATGATTATCACACCAGTCCAGGTTAGAAGGGCCTTCTTTGCCTTAGATTCACAAATTCCACTAGTGCGTGTCGAAGAATCAGACTGCCTTTAGTCTATCTGTATAGACAGAGTTCCATCCCCACCGGCTGTCTCGAGGCACGACCTCGGGAGGTCGGGTACGTGGAGAGAACCTGTAGATTCCCACACTCACTTGTCACTTTTCCGGTGTACAGTGGCCATGTTGGTTAAATAAAGAGTTGGAAAGATTACCTTGCAGGGGCTTCATCAGGCCAATTGATTAATCTGAATGGATATCAAACATTGTTCCTATCCAGAAAAAACCTATCGGTATCTGAATCTGTATGGATTTTAGGAACATCAATAAAGCTTACCCTAAATATGATTTTTCGCTACCCAACATTGACATGATTGTTGACTCAACAGCAGGGTATGAAATGCTATCACTCATGGATGGATTTTTGGGATATAATCAAATCAAGATCTCTGAAGAAGACCAACACAAAATAGCTTTTACGACTCCTTGGGGCACCTTCTGCTATCAGGTGATGCCATTTGGCCTTAAAAATGTAGGAGCTACCTATCAAATGGGCCATGGTAGTAATTTTCATGATATGATTCATGATATCATGGATGTCTACGTAGATGAATATCCTGGGAAAGTCCAAAACAAGAGAGGATCATCCTATCATTTTGCGGTGTATCTTTGAACACCTGCATGAATACAAAGTCAGGCTGAATCTAAAGAAGTGTGTCTTTGATGTGCTATCAGGGAAACTATTGGGCTTCATTGTGTCAAGACAAGGTATTGAGGTAGACCCTGCTAAAGTGTCTGCTATCACTAAAATGCTTCTACCTGAGAATATCAAGCAATTACGCAGCTTACAGGGGAAAATTCAAGCCATTCACCACTTCATCTCCTAGCTTGTAGATAAATGTCACTCATTCACCCACTTGCTTAAAAAGGACATCACTTTCATCTGGGGACCTGAGCAACAACAAGCCTTTGCTTTGCTTAAACAGTACTTGGCTAATCCACCTGTCCTCATGCCTCCCACTCCTAGGGAACCACTCTTGCTCTATATTTCCACTACACAATTTCCTATTGGTGCGCTGCTCACCCAATACAACCTTGGTCATAAGGAGAAAGTGTACTATCTAAGTCGTACCCTCATCACCTATGAGCTCAATTATCCTCAAATTGAAAAGGCTTGTTTGGCCGTTGTTTTTACTTTTCAAAAACTTCACCATTACCTATTGAATACTAAGACCAAGCTCATATCCAAGGTTGACCCACTCAAGTATTTATTGTCCAAACCCACCCTCATAGGTAGAATGGCTAATTGGATCATTCTACTCAGTGAGTTTGACATAGAATTTGTCCATCAAAAATTGGTTAAAGGACAAGTACTTGCAGACCAGCTAGCGGAAGCACCTTTGCAAAGCACAGAACCTTTGAATCTAGATCTGCCAGATGCCTCCTTACTCTACATTGAAGAATCTATTATGTGGCAGATACATTTTGATGGATCCTTTATGTTTCATGGTTCAGGTGCAGGAGTGGTCCTTATTACTCCTTCTGGTGATCCTATACCGCAAGCTTTTCACCTAGCCTTCCCTTGCACAAACAACATTGAGCAGAATATGAGGCACTCATTGCAGGGATGAAGCTAGCCATCAAGTGGAATGTTCATCATGTTAAGGTTGTAGGTGATTTGCAGTTAATCATCAAATAGGTTAATGATGAATATAAGGTTAAGGATGACAAGCTCATACCTTACAAAAAGTTAGTGGAAACTCTAAAGGAGTATTTTGTGTGCATTACCTTTGAGCAAATCCCAAGAGTGCAGAACAAATCGGTGGATGCCATGGCAATAAAATGGGTTCTATGCTTCGTATTCCTCCAGGGAATAATGATATGCCATTCTTCGTAGAAAATCTATGCCAGCCCGCATATGAAATGCCAGAATCTTGCCTAGGTTGTGAGGTTGTTGGTCCCAATTCCCCATGGTACGGACCCATTTTTACCTATCTTAAGAACAATACATTCCCACCCAATATCTCCCATTCTGAAAAGATCAAATCCTGATTCACCAGATAGCCCGTTACACCCTTTTAGGAGGTACACTTTATCATCATGGCTACGATGGGAATCTATTACGTTGTCTGGATGTGACGGAGTCAATCCAAGCAATCAAAGAAGTGCATGAAGGGGTATGCGGAGCACATACAAATGGAATGGTCTTGGCTAAGAAACTGTTGAGAGTAGGTTACTATTGGCCTACCATGGAAACTGATTGTTGCAATTATGTTAGAAAATGTGTACTTTGCCAAAAGTATGGAAATTTCATTCATGCTCCATCGCAACCATTGCAACCTATCACTACCCCATGGCCATTCTCCAAGTGGGGACTTGATTTAATAGGAAAACTTACTCCTACCTCATCTGATGGTCATACACATATCATCACAGCTACAGAATATTTTACAAAATGGGTGGAGGCTGTCCCTTTAACCTATGTCACAGGAGCACAAATTTCTAAATTTATCATGAATCACATTATTTTCCAATATGGTATTCCCACAGCCATTGTTACAGATAATGGGAAGTCATTTAAGAAAAAAACTGTGAAAGGTCTTTGCCAACGGTTCCAAATCAGGTTAAAATGGTCCACGCCATATTACCCTCAGGGTAATGGACAAGCTGAGGCAACAAACAAGACTTTGGTAAGGATAATGGAGAAGATGGTCAACAAAACAGGTCGAAACTGGCACCTACAAATCCATCCAGCCCTTTGGGCTTACCGAACATCCATTTGCACTCCTATGGGTGTGACACCATATTCCCTAGTGTTCGGGACATAATCTATCATCCCTTTAGAGATCAAACTTCCATCCCTGAGAATTTCTCTTTGGGACTATCTGGATAAGGATGAAGATTATCGAGTGGCAAGACTGGCTGAGTTAGAGCTCCTAGATGAGAGGTGCATTCATGCTCTTAATCACCTGAAATTGTATCAACACAGAGTCTCCAGAAACTACAACAAGAGAATCATCCCTCATCAGTTTGAGGTTGGTGATTTAGTCATGAAGGAGAACCAGTTCAACACTAGAGCAGAGTGAGAAAAGAAAGGGAAGTTTGAACCACATTGGTTAGGACCCTATGTTATAGTCACCAAGTACGACACAGGGGCATACAAACTAACTTACCCCAATGGTGATGAGCTCCAGGGAGCCCATGAACACCATGCATCTTAAGCGGTTCTATGCTTAAACATGGCGTGCAAGGAAGTTAAAAATTAAAAAAAATATCAAAAAAAATCAGAAAAAGAAAAAGAGAAAACAGGTCATCCACTAGTGAAAACCACACAATTGTGGCACTTTGGACAAGTCCTTGGGTGAAAACCAGTTTTCGGCACCTCAGGAGGATTCTTTGTTCACAAGCATTATGTATTAGGAGGGTAGTTTTCTTTGGCCTGGACCTGTTTCTGCCTTTGAGATTCCCTGTGCACCCCATCCTGTCAAGCCTTGATCCGGCTTTGTCTTGTTTTATTCGTCTGTGAGGGGTATAGTCTTTCGCTATTTCCCATCTTACATTGGGGGCAATTCAACTACTTCAGCTTCTTGTTCATAAGCGTGTGGCTTCTACCCTTGTATATTCCCCATCTAACGATGGGGGCATCCACGCTTTCTTGTTTACCTGCACATAGCTCTGGAAAACCAAACCTTAGAAAATTAGAAAATTGTCTCAAAAAAATAAACAAACACAATAGAAAATTGTTTCAAAAAATGACCTAAACAATAGAAAATTATTTCACAAAAACCAAAACAATAGAAAATTGTTTCAAAAACATAAAAAAACAATAGAAAATTGTTTCACAAAATCCTAAACAATAGAAAATTGGTGCATAAAAACATATCTTACATAAAAGCATTTACTTGCATTGTCTTATTCCTTGCTTTGCTTGTTGCTTGTGTGGTTATTTTTGTGTTTCTGCTTTTTGGGTTGTTTATTGCTTGGGTGTACTTTGTTAGGATTCATCTTTTCTTGCTTAGATTAGATTTATTCTTTCTTGTGCATATTGTGGTATGTTTTTGCATGCTAGTGAATCTTGGGAAATCATGATGTAATGTGTTAATTCATTATGTTCTTTCTTAAGCATTTGATTGTGTTTGTTACATGTTAATAAAGCATGGTGAATCATGGTGTATTGCATTAATTCCTGGTGTTCTTTGTTAGCATTTGGTTGTGTTTATTACATGTGCTCTATTTTGTTATCATTCACATCACATTACCATCATTATCATCACATCTAACATCATCTATACATCATATATAAACAAAATGCTAAGTTTTACATCATGCATGTATGCTAAGCTAATCATCACATATCGTATCATCAATGGGGGCAAGAGGGGTTGCACATGATCAAAAATCTATCCCCCCCTCACCCAATATCATCATATCATCCCATCCATATACATCTAAATAACACATGAGAAATGCATTTGATATCATCTAAGGATCTATCATCTAACATCCACAGCACATGTATACATCAAAACATCAAAATCAGATACATACAAAGTACAAAATCAGATAACACATCTATAAGTGCTGAATCAAAAAACATAACATGCAATGAGAATCAACATATAGTAATTTCTGAAAAGGGTATTTTACATCATGATTCATGCCCACTCGTGTGAATCAAAGCCATACATCCATAAGTGTTGAATAAGGGGTAACATCATAGCAACATGCAATGAGAATCACATAGAGTAATTTTACAAAAACAAGGTACAGTACATCATCTCATAATCCATGTGTCACATGCTGATGTAGACAAAAAAATAAGTATGTCCTCATATATATATATATATATATATATATATATATATATATATATACACATGTGTGTCAAATATACATCTATATCAAAAATGGATACAAATTAGTGCTCTATATCAAAAATGCCTTCAGCTGAGGCATACAAAGATGATAGATCAAAAATGTCTATGCACATACATATAATGTCCAGATAGGTACTCAATACAATAAATCCTTGATAAACAATGCCATCAAAAAGGGGCATGTATATGAAAGAATCAAGCCTTCATCATGAGGCATCATCAAAAAATACATGTATAACATAGACTGTACATCAAAATCAGCCTTCCTAAGAGGCATACAATATAAAGAATTTGTACAAAAAAAATGTGGATCTCAACCACAACTCTTACCCTCGCCGGGGCTCCTTGATCTATCCTTTAGATGATGGAACACTATAGGCTGGGGTGGCGCTGGTCTAGTTGGCTACTCTGGTAGAGGTTGTCTCACTGATCTGGTCGAATGGCCTGATCTCTGTGATCGAGAGCCTGATGCACTCAACCCTGACAACTGTGGTAGTGCCACTCATTGCTCTAGTGGAACCACTCTCTAATATGCAGTCTTGTAAAATAGGGCCTCATTACCCATCCTAGTGGTTTCCCGTATTAGGTCAGAATCTTTGGAGGCACGCATGACCTAAAAGGCAGTATCTTTCTCACCTGTCACTCAGCCCAGGTCTGCCTCGACTTGTCTAGAGGCAACAACCTCTCGGTCTCTCTCTGTAGTCATGGCCTATAGCTCGGCATAGGCCTGGTCCCTCTATGCTAGTAGTTCCTGTGATCGGGCATACACATGATCTCTCTGTGCAACCACCATCCACACTTGTGACTGGGATTGATGAAGGAGGCTCAATATCTGAGCCCCTTCTGTAGTTGTCTCTCAAATATGGCTCCGCCATGCTACTCTATCATCCCCTAGGCTAGCCTAGGCCTGAGCCTGATCCTACTCTAAAAGTAATGTCACAATGTGAGCTCCAGGCCTCGTCTCTCTCTGCTAGGGGCCATCACGCACTAGCCTCGAGCCTCGTCTCTCTTAATCTCTAGTCGCATAATCTCTTGGCTATGAGCTATTGTACCAATGAACCTATACATGTGGCTATGCCTACACCACTAGCTAAGGGAGGCTATGTGTGCCTCAGGGGCTGGTCCCTGATGTGCTGTAGAGGACTGTCCCTGGTAAAAAAACCTACCTCTGGGTGGTTGCATGGCTGCCTGTACTAGGCCCTACGGCCTCAGTCCCTATGCCTGTGGGACACCCTGTCCATCATGGGGGATACCATTAAAGGGATCCTCTGGGTCTAACCTCAGTGCCAATACTCTATCCTTGCACTCTGCCTCATGCTATATCTCTATAGATGGGTGAATGCCTGCTGCCCAGGCCTCCTCTGGAATGGTGAGCCATCGGGGTAATACTATAGCATACTAGGCTGCATAGTCAGTTGTGGTCCCTAAATCCCTCACCTATCGAACTAGATCCCATACTTGTGCGACCACCTGTGTAAAACTCACCCTAGCTCAAGCCATCTATATATGAGGCCCCATGGTCTACCTCTCTGAATCTGTGCGTGCATGCCAGACATCTAGCTGGGGGACCCCCTATACCCTGCCAAGCTACCGCTGGCACCTATCTACTCGATATAGCTCCATGATACAACTATAGCTGCCAATAAGAAAGTGCTCCACCAGGCACACGCTGAGCTCTGTGGCATCCTCTGGCCACTAGAAATGGCCATATGGCTGCCAGATGATGTCTATCTCTACCAGCTTGTCAAACTCTCACCTATATCTGAATAGGCTGCTAAGATGACCACGTACATCCCCACCAGCTACTACCCATGCCATGTACAATGGCTCCTCAAGATCTTGGACACGAAATGGGCCCATGGGGCATCTGATCACAATATGATCCCATGACCATATCTGTAATAATGAGGTTAGACCCATGGTCTTCTGACTGTGGTATGTAATAAGGTGTAAATCCCAGTATATGTGGGCCAGTATGCACTGCCCCCAGTAATATCTCTCACCGCTATAAATTCCATGAACCAATGGTAGTAGTCCTCTCGAAAACAAGGTACATATCTTATCAGTGAGTAGGAACCCATTGATAAGAGCCATGATGTAGAGAGGCCCCCGATGCAATGTAGGGTCCGAGATGCACTCTTGTAATGTTATAGTCATCCCGTCGTGAGGTATATCGTCAACACCAAAAAGGGCACTGCAAGCTACTCTGATCAGCCCTACATCAGAACTATACTCAATCAAAGTACCCATCATCAGCATGCGTAGAATCCACCATACATCCTCAATAGTGACAGTCATCTCTCCTGTCAACATTCTAAAACACTGATTCTCACTATGCCATTGCTCGACTAGCACAGTCAAAAGGCCGTGATCCAATACGATGGAAGGCATCTGAGCCACGGGGCCTAGCCCTATCACCTCGAGAAGTATCACCATGGCTTGCTGGTTGTGCCGATGCATACTACCCTCTAGCTCTGCAATCTAGGTATTTCACTCCCGCATCTGTAAAACTAGTAGTCGTCTCTACAAAATAACACGCCACTAATCAGTTCCTAACATTTCTTCTATAAATCTATCTCATCTTTTAGGGTTAACCCAAAAATCCTAAAAATTCTTCTAAGTGTCATTTTTTTGACACTCTCGTATCTTTTTTCCACCTATTTAGGGCACCTGCGCTCCCTTTTGGGCTTGTACACCACATTTCTGGTGCCTGTGCTTGTGCGCGTGTGTCTTCTGGCATGTGTTCCCTCTTTCGGGCACCTGCGCACCCTTTTTGGTGTGTGCACCACACATTGGGTGCTTGTGCTTGTGTGTGTAAGCTCCCGTGTGTGTGCCCTCCCTCTTCATGCATGCGCCACGCTTTTCACATGTGCACCCCATTTCTTGCGTGTGCGCGTGCACACACATGTGCTTGTGTGTGCGTGTGCACGTGCATGTGTGTTATCTGTGCCTGCGTGGGTGCACGTTTATGTCTTGGCGCATGCACTCCAAAATAGATGCATGTGTCCCCAAAAAGGTGTCTGCGCCCCTTATCTGACACCTGCACCTGCTCGCAGGTGCGCCAATGTGATTTCCTAGGGCTAAAGGCCTAATTTAATGCATTAATGACCAAATTTACAAGGTTAAGGTTTGATACTCACAAAGGGGTCATCGTTTACGTACTGCTGGTACCCTCGGACTGCATCTGCATGCCTCAATTGGTCTCATGTGATCACCATGGTTCTCCTCAGTGTCAGAGCCTCACAGTAAATTTTCTAAACTGCTTAGTTAAAATGAATTGGTCGCAATGTTTTTACCCCCCCTTGGTGGGGTATATTAACCTCTTTTTCACCGTCAGGAGGGCCGGGAGGCCCGTTTCGATTGCCGTGTTCTCCTTTGTTCACTATGGAATTATAATTTTTATTAAATGATTATTTTTCTCTTCTTTTTCACTATATTGGGGCATTTTTGTTGTATGATACCCGTTTCTTCTCCTTAGGGCAATTTTATTGCTCCCTGGCAATTTTTATTCTTCTCCACACTCTCGTAAATGATTATTTTTTAAATAATTTTTTTTTCTTAATTTTTCCACTAAACAAGGACATTATTTGTCATTTTTTTCACCTTTCTTCCACCTAGGGCACTTTCTGTTGCCCCTAGGCCCTTCACTTCCTTCTTCTACTTTCTTCTACTGTTCCCCACAGTTTGGAAAGCAAAAACAATATATATATCAAAAATCCAAAAACAGGGCAAAATTTTTCAAAAAAAATCCTAAAAAGTAAAAAACCCTACAAAAATGGTAGCTTGCTTATTTCAGCTGAAACTTGTGTCTTGCGCATGGTATTTTCTCCATATCCTGTTGGTTTGTCTCACATCTTCCCTGATTAATATGACCTCTCGAATCACCGGATTCACAACCATTCATAAAGCTAGTTGCTTGCTTCGTCTATACTCTGAGGCACTTTGGTTTCCTGGTGTTGTTTCGTTGCACACAAACGCTTTTCATGGACCCCATGTCCATTTTCATTTCCCCTTGCATGTATCCTTGCTCAGGGCATCATTTTTAACCCTTATCGTCAATCATGAACTTGTGGATCTCTTCAGCACTGATAACAAAACATTTGTACAACTGTCTTAACCGTTGTTGGGTTGGATATGTGCGTTCGTACTTGTTTTCCCTGTTAAATGAGCTTGTTTCCTTCTCGTATTGCATTGCATTATTGTATGTTACATGGAGTTGGTACTTTCAGCAATGGACAATTATTTGTAGTATGGCTTTTCATGTCATTCTACCGTTGTCGTATGCTTATATTTTTCATAAGGACCAATGATGTAGTTCATATGGCAATATGATGATATCAAAATTATTCTGATCAACAGTGGCTAGAGGCGAAGCTCTTCCCTCCCCTCCTCCATATTTCTTCTACTTCACTTCCCTTTCATCCCTAATTTTCTCTCTCACCGAGGCATCCTGCCTCTTCCCCATTCTTCAGCCTATCTCTCAACTTTTTCAATCGTTGATTGGCTTCTTTCATCACCCCATCGACACTCGAGGGGGCATCTCTCCCTCCTACTAATTTTTCTTCTATCCCTTCAAAATTTTCTTCTATCTACCATCTTTGAACTGGCGTCACTTACGCCACCCTGCTACGCCCTTAACCTATTACTTGTATTAGGATATGAGTAGCCAACTTGTGGCTTACAATATCATTTTATTATATCATTTATACTTTCTCATGCTTAATAGGTCGGCCTTGGTGATGGCCATAGCATATGAATAGTATATATAGGGGATTATAGGTAGTATTTCATTATCATTTGAGCATTTGAGTCTTGTTATATGGTTTGGAGGTTGCCCCCTCGAAGTGGCGAAGCTATTCTAATTGCATATTGAGATCATTATTCTGAAATATTGTGTTATTTGGTGCTCTACTATTGCTCTTAATCTGAATTATACAAGTAATTTCATTACAACTGGTATCAGAGCTGCGATCTAGGCTGAAATTAGGGAATAAACCCTAATTTTTTGTTTCCACCAAATATTGTGAACCAAAGAGAATTGGTGGGAGATATTTTTACCAGAGTTGCAAATCATTTCAAGTAAGGTTCCCTGAAAATTTAAGACTTTTTAAAATTTATTTTACAAAATTTATTACAAGTTTAGGGTTTTTCATAAAATCACTCCCTAGGGTGCAAATTGTAGAAAAATTTTAAGTTCATTACATTTTCGGAAATCCCTCAAAAAAATAGTATTAGTATCTTCTCTGTGTTTTTTCCTATTCGGCCGAAATTGTATCAAAACCCTAAACCCTAAGATTTGACATCATAGCGGGGCCTTCCACAGGAGCAAAAAAGAATCCAGTTACTCCGGGTAAAACACCAAATAAAGAGGGGGTCGTGATTGAAGAGATAGAGTTAAAAGGGGTAAATACAAATTCCTCAGCACTAGGGTTTACCTCAATTGATCATAAGGTTTGCCAACTTGAGTATGAGTTGCGAATTGTACAATCTGAGATGGCCTCTAAAGGAGACATAGCCCAAATCAATCATCGGTTGGATGATATCATGCAACATGTAAAGGGTAACCAATATGGCCCAAATCTGGCCCATATCAAACAAGGAGGACCTTTAGTTCAAAATCATGGACAAACTAACCATATGGGATCACTTTTCCAGTCCCATCAAAATCAAACTTATCCACAACCACAGAACATGATGCCGAAAGTGGATATGCGCAAATTTGATGCTAAAGATCCCCTGAATTGGATAAATCAAATGGAGAACTTCTTTGAGTTACATCAAACACCATCAGAACAAAAGGTGACATTGGCATCCCTATATCTTGAACCCGACCAATTTGTTTGGTATCATTGGTTATGTGCTCAGAGGCAGAAGAATGGTCTAGGTGTCACTTGGACAGTTTTTACCGAGGAGTTGCAATTGCACTATAGTTCCAGTGTTTTAGAGAACTACTTTAGTCAATTAGCAAAGTTACAGTAAATAGGATCAGTCAAAGATTATGTGCATCAATTCCAAAACCTATCCTTAAGGGTGGAGAATATTCCAGAAGAGAATCTGAATGACTTGTTTCTTGGGGGTCTTAAGGACCAAATCGAGCATGAGGTACGAATTTTTAATTGAATCAAGCTGTCTGATTCTATTATCATGCATGTCGTGCAGAGGAAAAAATTCTTTGTAGTAGGAGGCCACCTTTCATTAACACTAGAGACCGTAGTATCTCTTCCCCTTCATTTGCTAGGCCAATTAGACTGACTCCTCAACAAATGGAAGAAAAGAGAGCAAAAGGATTATGTTGTAATTGTGATAGAAAATATGGACCGGGACATAAATGTGCTAAGAAGAAGTTGTTCTATATTGACGGAGGTAATGAGGATGATAAAGACACTGAAATTATAAGAGAGGCTGAGGAACCAGTAGAAGAGGAAGTAGAGGATCACCAACCTATAATTTCTTGTTATGCATTGCCAAGTATTAGTACTCCTTAAACATTCAAGGTTATTGGCTATCTCAAAAAACATAAAGTGATAGTGTTGATTAACTCGGGGCATACTCATAACTTCATAAATAGTAAGTTAGTTTCCTACCTCAATTATTTTATTTACCTAGCTCCAGAAATGTAGGTTATGATTGCGGATAGTAGGACAATCAAGTGCATAGGAAAGTGCCATAGTATCAAGCTTTCCATGGGAGACTACATGTTATACTCACCTATGTTTGTTATTTCTATGGGAGGCGCATATATTGTTTTGGTTGTCCAATGGCTCAAAACCTTAGGTACTATAGAGATGAATTTCCAAGAATTATTCATGTAATTTCATTTAGATGGAAGAAAAATACAATTGAATGGGATGGTAGCTAAGTCTCCATAGATTATTAGCTCTCATCAAATGAAGAAGGTTCTTCAGAAAAGGACTATATGGATTTATAACAAATTTATTTTCCCTAGAAGTACAAAATATAGAGTCTTCAATGCCACTCATATATTCAAAAGATTGTTGATGCTCACTCATTTGTTTGTTATGCAATTCCAAAGGGAAAACCACCAATTAGGGATCATGATCATGCCATTCAGTTGATTCTAAGGAGCCAAACACCTAACATCAGACCGTACAGATACCCATTTTCCCAGAAAAGTGATATCGAGAAAATGGTTCAGGAAATGTTGAAGGCAGATATCATTATGCCTAGCCAAAGTGCATATTCTTCACTAGTGGTCAGGGTACGTAAGAAGAATGAAACATGGAGGATGTGTCCAAATTACTGAGAAATCAATAAGTACACCATCAAAGATAAGTTTCTTATTCTATTAATTGATGATTTACTTGATGAATTACATGGTGATGTTTTATTGCACAAAATTAGATGCTTCGTTTATTTACAATCAAATTAGATCCATAAAAGAGTAAGATCTTCATAAAATGGATTTCAAGACTCATAAGGGCCATTATGAGTTTTTGGTAATTCCTTTTGGTCTTACAAATGCACCTTCAATCTTTCAAATCTTGATGAACACTTTTTTCAGACCATTCTTACAGGAAATTTTTATTAGTTTTCTTTAATGACATATTGATTTATGGTAAGACATGGGAAGAAAACTTACAACATGTAAATAAAGTTGTTCGAAGTTTTAGAGAAACATACTCTCTATAAAAATCCATCTAAATGTTCTTTTGGTGTATAAGAAGTAAATTACTTGGGTCACATTATATCCCATGAAGGCATCAAAGTTTATCCTCAGAAGATCGACATCTATGGTGGAATGGCCAAGGCCCAAAACTCTCAAAAATCTTCATGGGTTCCTAGGAATAACAGGGTACTACAGAAGATTTATGTGTGGAGATATGGTATAATAGCAACCCCCCTCACTACATTGCCAAATAAGGATTCCTTCCATTGGATAGACTGCAGCCACGAAATCCTTTCGAGCAGCTAAAGGAAGCCTTGTGTAACAACCCAGTTTTGGCTACTCCTAACTTCTCAAAAAACTTCATTATTGAATGTGACGCTTCAGGATTAGGATTGGGAGAAGTTCTAATGCAAGAAGGAAGACCAATTTCATTTGAGAGTCACCAATTCAAAGGAAAAGAATCTACTTAAACATATCTATGAGAAAGAATTGATGGATACTCTTCATGCGGTCAAACAATGGAGGGCCCTATCTCATGGGTAGACACTTCATGGTAAAAAATGATCATGATAGTCTCAAATAATATTTGGAGCAAAGGTTTTTTTCTGTGGAACAACACAAGTGGGTAAAAAAAATGTTGGGTTATGATTTTGAAATCATATACAAAAAGGCTAAATAAAATGTAGTACCTAATGCATTGTCCAGAGGGGATACATCCGCAAATGCCTTATTATGTGGAATGTCCATGTTGACAGTTGATTGGGTGGATGAAGCAAGATTGGAATGGGATCAAGAAAAGGATACACAATCTCTAATACAGAATATCAAGAAAGTATCTATGACATCTAACAAATTTGAGTGGAAAGGTAATGCCCTATGGTACAAGGACATGTTATACTTGAGTAAAGATTTTGAGTTGAAGCATAAGATTCTTGTAGAGCTAGATGCCTCGCTTGTTGGAGGACACTATGGGTTTTTTAAGACATATCACAGAATAAAAAGACAATTATTTTGGGAAGGACTCAAGGGGGATATACAATTTTTTGTTATCAGAGTGTTTAGTGTTCCAACATAAAAAAAGGGAAACATTTAAGACACCAAGTCTGTTGCAACCCTTACCAATTCCTAGCCATAGATGGGAGGATGTATCCATGAATTTTATCATCGGATTTCCTTGTTTAAAGGGTAATAATTTTATTTATCATGATTGTGGATAGGCTCACAAAATATGCCTATTTTTATTCCCTATCACATCCATTTGCAGCTTGTAAAGTCATAAATATTTTTTTGGAGATAGTTCAAAGACTACATGGAACCCCAAAGATAATTGTAAGTGATCATGATCCTATTTTTACAAGTAATTTTTGGACGAAATTATTTTCATGTTTGGGTACTTAGGTAGCTCACAGTTCATCTTATCATCCTCAAACTGATGGGAAAATGGAAGTGGTCAACACATGCTTAGAGGGGTATCTATATTGTTTTGTATCAAATGAAGCAGGAAAGATGGATTAAATGGCTACCACTTGCAGAATGGTGGTTTAACACATCTTTTTCATACCTCTTCTCAAATGACCCCATATTTAGCATTATATGGTTACCATACACCTTCTATCACTTCCTCCTTTAGGGTACAAACTAAGGTCAAAGATGTTGAGGAACACATTCAACATCAACAACATGTTTTGGCTAGTTTAAAGGAGAATTTACCATTAACACAAAACAAGATGAAATAACAAGCAAATCAACATCGTACCGTAGTGAAAGACATTTTGAAATTGGCGATTGGTTTTTTGTACATCTCCGGCATTATAAAGAGATGTACCTAAATCAATAAAAAAAGGACAACAAAATTTCTCCTAAATACTATGGCCCTTTTCATGTTCTATAAAAAATTGACATTGTTGCTTATAAAATAAAGTTGCCTCCATATTCACACATACACCCAATATTCCATGTTTCATTCATGAAGAAGGTTATTCGGACAAAAATTTTAATCCTAGACAGAGTTACTAGAACTTAACGGGGAAGGAAGAATCATTTTGGAGCTAGAGAAGATTCTGTAAACATGTACTAAGAGGTTGAGAACCAGAGACATTAAGGAATATATAATCAAGTGGAAGAATCTGAGCATAGAAGATGTAACTTGGGAGGATGAAGGTTTTTTGCAACAACATCCAAGATTATTCAATGTTGAGGACAACATTGGTTTGAAGGGGAAGGGCATGCTATATCCTTAACCTATTACTTGTATTAGGATACGAGTAGCCGACTTGTGGCTTATCATATCATTTAATTATATCATTTATACTTTCTCATGCTTAATAGGTTGGCCTGGGTGATAACCATAACATATGAATATTATATATAGGGTATGAAAGGTAGTAGTAAAGGATCACTTGTACCATTTGACACAAATTATATTGATGAAAGGTAACAAGCTTGAAGTGGCAACACCGTACCGTAGTTTCATATTGAGATCATCATTCTGAAATATGGTGTTATTTGGTTTTCTATGTACATGCTCCGGCATTAAAAATAGATGTACCTACTAGCAATTTCAGAAAAAGTGAGAAAATAAATTTCTCCTATTATAGTTGTTATGGCCTTGGTTTCTCATTACCTTGATAGATTAAAGAATGACTATTGTTTCTTAGATAAACCTATAGCTATGCCTCCATAATTCACACATACTTGTCACAAATACCTTCCAGTGTATTCATTAACACTAAGAAGGTTAATTGGATCAACACCATCAATTCTATACCATTCCATATGAAAGAGTTAGTGGTTACTTAACCCCTGAGGAAGGAAGAATCATTAATTGGAGCCAGAGACAGATTCTGTATAACAATGTACTATAGAGGCTAAGAACCAGAGACATATAAGGAATATCTGAGAAAAGTGGAAGAATCTGAGCATATCAAGATGCAACTCTCTCTAGGATGAAGGTTTTTTGCAGACATCCCTATCTAAGGATTATTCAATGTTGGGCTTGCAGGACAAGAAATTGGTTGTGACTAGGGGAATTAGCATGCTATCTCCATGGGGGATATACCTATTGCTTGTATTAGTAGCATGAGTAGCTGACTTGTAGGCTTATCCATATCATTTAATTATATCATTTATACAATTCTCATGCTTAATAGGTTGGCAATGGTGATGACCATAGCATATGAATAGTATATATAGGGTATCAAAGGTAGTACTTCTCATTAAATCATTTGAGCATTCAAGAGTCTTATTATACTCCCGCTCTCTGGAGGTTTCCCTCTCTCTCTGACACACACGAACACACTATTCACAAGATCTGCGATGAGTAACATGACTCATTATGTCTACCAATATTGTGTTATTTGGTGTTCTATTATTGCTCATAATTACTTTAATTATACTAGTAATTTGGTCTTATAATGGAATAGAATAAACTTCCCCCATGTCTCATTCACAAATGCAGATGAACTTAATAATAATCCATATCAACATGATTGAGCTCAATACTATGGATGTAACCTATAGATGATGATAGTAGCACCTAGATGCCTATGTCCCTCATTATGGTCTCCACTAACTATCTGACCCTAAATATATGGTTTGCTTGTTCTAATAACATAATTAACCTTGAAGAGGATGACCAAAAAAAATATAGAATTTTCCAATGGCTAGAAAGTCTCTACAAAAGATGGAGATAAAATGGGACTCACTTAGGATGAGGGTTCCTGAAATTAACACACAGGGTACCTGTGGGTTCTCACCACAAATGTGAGCACTAACACTGATGCAGAATGACAAAAACATATCCCCCCATTTATTTATGAGAGGTCAATGTGTGGGAATGCCGAAATAAAAGATAAAATAAGATGGCCAAAGGGTGGGATTAATTCGTACTTTCTTCACTTAAGAACCTTATAAATAGTAGTATGAGACCAAGCTAAATAATGTCTAAAGTGCATGATTTTGTGACTATATTTTGCCCCAACTTTATGTTGGTAAGTGGAAAGCTTGGTAACATAAAGTAGATAGAAGTGCATACCTGATGTATCCATGGAGGGTGTAGTAGAAATATGTCAAAGGACTAGACCCAAGCATGGAATGATAAAAAATAAGATGGAGGAGCGTGGAATCTAAAGATGCAAAATGTGCACAAAAAAAGTGATGAGAGTGAACCTAGGGCAAAATGTGTGTATTTTTTGTGGTGTGTAGTGTGCCTACATGGTTAGTAAAGCATGTGTTGTCATAGAATGTTGTTGTCGACGTTGTTGTTGTTTTTGTTACTCTGCCCCCAATTTGATTGTTTGTTTCTCATATGGCCAGACTTGCAAGGAGAAAATGATCAAGTAGTCAAATATGTATGTATGTAAAAACACTATGTAAAACATGCATGTGCATATAAATGTTTAAAATACGCAAATGTAAAATACGCTAAATGAAAATGTAAATGGAACATGTGCACCCGATCCATGTTGAGAGAAAGGGTGTAGAAGGATATCCTGTACTGTGAGTTTTTTGGGCGATCTCACGCCACCCTGGCTGAAGAAGTGTAGGGAGGAAATGCTCTGTGTCCTCTAAGCTCTAACTATTTCTACTAAAATTGTGAGAGAAGAGATCTCTATAGCATCCTAGTTTTTTGGGCAATCTGACGCCACTGGCCGAAGTAGTGTAGAGAGGCGCACCAATTGTAACCTCCTAAGCCTGTAACTGCATCCCTAAAATGCTAAGGACAACATGTCTTGTAAAATCCTATGCACGGGGTTTGTAGACTAGTCTGAACCCACTCACTGTATGTGAAACCCACGATGCCAAGGGTAGAAAGTGTATTGTACTTGAACCGGTGTAACGTTGTGTTAGTATGTAAACCCCCAAATGATGCCCCCCCTCTTTGGGGGAACATGCAACATCACTGATAGGAGAATGTGGCCCCAAAAAAGAACCAACCGCACTCTGAACTATGTACCCTGGAAAGTTGTGCTTGGGAGAAACCAAGGCACACACAAACAAGAAGGCTAGCCAAAGACAAGTGTAAAGAAAACAATGCATGCATATAGAAATATGTGTAAGCTACGCGACAGTGTAGTGAATGTAAACACAAAAGAAAACAAGTAAGCCAAAAAAAGCGGGATGCAAACATGGGACATCACTCACGATATCACAAGACCCACAAGGCAATCATGTTGCAAACAACAAGAAAGTGTGAACACAAACATAGGGCAAATCCCATACACAATGATAAAAAAAGCAGACAAGTATAAATAAACAAACAAGTAGTCATGGAAACATATAATCCTACAAAACAAGTTCTACACATGGAAAACCTGTAAGCATGTTAAATAAATAACCAATATGTCAAAGCATGTATAACCAAGTAATGTAAAAGTGATAAGTACGAAATGAAACAATAACACTTGAAAAGATGAATGTGGATATGCCCCCAGCAACCAGTTTAGGAAGGGTAGAATACGAGCATCCATGCTGCGTGTAGGAGTCTTGTATCTATAATCACACTAAACAAAGAGGTATGAACACACATGTTTGCATGATATAGATAATGACATATAAGAAATCCATCTAACATGTGTAATAAAGTGAACATGCAAAACACTAGAAAGCAAGAAGAAATGCCCCCAAGACAATGAAACATGTTATGGATTGATGGAATGGAATGCAGGATGGTATGATAGGGGAAACGTGCCCCTCGAGTGGATGGAATTGTATGAAATGAGGTTCATTTTTTTTCCCCCTCAGTAGTCAATAATGAACCAAGCTAAATGAGAGTGCATCATCAGGAAATGGTCGAGTAATATTTATTGTTTGTCTAGCGCGTTGTGATGAATGTGTATGTTGTGGTGATGAGATGCGACATAGAGAAAATATGTGCTTGAACCTGGTAGCTGAAGTGTATATTACAACTTGATGAATGGATGAGTGATGAATTATCCTTAAGCATATATCACTATCAAATGAAAGGATGAGGGATGAGTGATGATTTAGCACTAAGCATGTATCATTATATGATGAAAGGATTAGGAGTGGTGATGTAACCTAAGGTGTATACCACAATGAGATGATATAATTGGTGGGTGGTTATCTAGAATAAAGCGTATATCATGATTAGATAGAAAAATGTGAGTGACAATTTATCCTAAAGCATATGTCACTAGCCTAGGAATGTCATAGAATGAAATGTCGCATGGTGAATGTAAAGTTCCATTTTATTTGTAAACCCTCGATAGTCAAGTATGGACCGAGGAACTAAAGTGTGTTATAGGGTGGTGAATGTAGTGTATAGAAGACAACATAGTATAAATGGTCAAGTGATGAAGATCTTGATATGTAAATGTGTGGTATGTTGAATATGATGCTAAAGGTACGGGATATAATGTGTAAAATGCGATAATAGGTGTAGATATACTAGTGATGTAGGATGTAGGAATGAAACTAGTAACCAGCTAGACTCATATGTAATGTAAACTAGCGTAG
The DNA here is from genome assembly GCA_019776745.2 of Taxus chinensis. Taxonomy (NCBI): domain Eukaryota; kingdom Viridiplantae; phylum Streptophyta; class Pinopsida; order Cupressales; family Taxaceae; genus Taxus; species Taxus chinensis. Next base: position 302,327,772 of record CM034150.1, on the reverse strand, counting down.
TATGTATAATATAGATGATGTATAAATGCACCGTGTAAAATATCCTAATGGCATATGTAATGCGTAGAATGACTAATATGTGCATGATGAAAATGTAGTATAATGTAGAATGTAGACTAAGTGTAAAATAGATGGTGTATGATGCATGATGTGTGTGATGAAATGCAAATGTGTAGTACCTATTGTGCAGTGTGTGGGGTTAAGAGTAATGGTAATCCCTCAATGTTCAACTATGAACTGAAGCACAAGAGTGTGTTATTGAATAATGAAGGTGCTAAAATGCATGATTAGTATGCCTATGTAGGAAGATGAATGGATGGTGATGCACAAATACTAGCATATGGGGGGAATATGTTATGCCCACCCAAGAGTCTATAGATGAGTGAAAAAAAGTATGATAAAGAGATCCTAAGGTCCCCCATGTTATGTAGATAATGATGCAAGGAATATGAATGGAAAGAGTTGGATGTAATTACTACATAAAAAGATAAATGTAATAATAATGCTAAGATTATAAAGGTATCCTATGGGAGGGGAATGTGAGAATGAGATGCCCCATTGGTAATGTGTGAAGAGACTATGTAAAGTTGTCAAGGATATCGTCATCCTCTAGATCGAAATTGAGAATGGATATGAATTAGTAAATTGGTAAGTTATAGTATTAGGTTGATCATGTAATGATCCATTAAGACGTAAATGGTACATGCCCATAACATACTCCTCGTTGGTGAATGGAGGGTGTGGGAAACCGTGTGTATACCAACAAGTGATATTCTTTGTGTAACCTAGGAAAGAACTATTGCATATGATAATGTGTCCAAAAGGCATGTGAAAGGATATGTCTGTATGATTCGGAGCTAGGGTACCCCCAATATAGTCAAGCCAGGACTGTCCTAATATGAGAGGGAAAGTAGCAGGAGTACGTGTAATAAAAACATCAAGATGAAAGACACGGATCCCATAGGTAGTTGTAACATGGACCAACCCATGATATAAGAAATTTTTATATGGTGGTGGGTGAATATCAACAATAGAAAAACCTAGGCGAGCTAAACCTTCATGCGTACATATAGTTTCAGGTAAAGTAGGATCTAACGGAATGTGTTCCTAATAAAAACCGTGTATGAAGAGTGTGCAAGTGAATGGTGGGTGAATGGATGATGAGGATGTAGATGGTAGAGTGACTTCCATGGATGGGAAAGGCCCCTGATATGGAATAATATCAATATTAGTAGGAAGCGGAGAAGGGATGGAATCTAGCAAACAAATAGCTCCCTCGAGTAGTGGCAAATGAGGTGGGTCATCCATAGGTTGAGTTTCATCTGTAGTATCAATGCAGGAAATAGGGAGTCTAGTATTAAGATCGTGGATATGGTATTGGAATGGGTCATGGTCCCGAAAGATAGTATGCTCAACGCATTCATGTAATAACTTAACGTAATTATGGAACGTAGAAGCAACAACCTATATGGCATGAAGCCATGGCCTACCCAAAAAACAATTATATAAGACGGGAAAATCTATAGCAAAGAAAATTGTGTGGAGAGTTTTGGGACCAACAGTGATGGGAAAGATAACATGTCCAAGAAATGGATGAATAGTACCATCGTAAGCACACAATGAAATAGAAGAAGAACTAATGTCATGAGCAGATAGACCTAAATCTTGGAGGAATGACATGGGGCACAAATTAAGCTCAGAGCCATTGTCAATTAGGGTACATTTGACACCTACATTGTAAATGCGACTCATAATATGCAGTGGTGGATCATTATCAAATGGATGAATGTCAACGGGAGGGTTGGCCTTGAATGCTATATGTTGTGAAAATGCATCAGCAAATCTCTTATAAACGGAATTTGCATGCATGCCAATAGAAACATGCGTAGTAGCAAAAATATGTTGAATTCGGTGAAGTAAATAAGGATTAGTTAGCAAATAATCATTTATGGAGATATTCATGGTGTCTAAATCCAAATACAAACCCTAGAAGGTGTTACAAAGATCATTGGGTTCACTAAAATGATTAACTAAAATTAGGATAAATTAGGAGTATGCTAATATAGTTCATCTAATATAGGAGGACATAAAATGTTGTAAATGACTATGCTAAAGTAATATAAAACTACTAAATAATTAAAACTAATAGAAATAAAACCCTTATATGTAAGAATAAAGTGAAGAAAGAACTTAGTTGATTATAGATGACTGTCATAGGGTATCGCAGGTCTGATAGGAAATTTGAGGAGGAATGGCTGCATGGAGGTCTCTAAAAGGGTGGATCTGGAGGATCTAAATAGACGGAGGTGCCTCGAGGCACTCTGGTATGTAGAAATAGGCACCTTGGTCTCTAAAAAAGCTCAGAATATGATTCTTTTAGGGTCGAAAGATGACATGTAACCTTCGTTGTTTGTCGCACTAGATTTGTTGAACTGCGCCAAATGTACTGAATAATGTAATGACAACCTGCAAGAGAAAAAAGGAGTATCAAACCCTAAAAATAGAAAAATGCAAATGAATGGGCCTGACTGACCTCAACTTCCATAATAGTGGGCTTAATACTTTGAGTGTTACACTACATTTTGGACCTAACTGTAGTTTTGGTGTATGTGTGTGTGTGCATGTCTTTCCCTCAGTTCTCTTTTTCCAGTTGGACTATGTGAAATAACGAACACTAACTAAATTTAGAAAATGTAAGAGCATGTTTGCATGGAATAGAATAGAATCCCCCCCTATGAAGTGTGTGTGTTAATGCAGATCTCCTAGCCTTGATTCATGGAACTATGTGAATGTAAGTGATGCAATCGATGCAAATCTAGATGGAATGATAGTATTAAATGACATTTGGACCCTTATTATGGTCTCATAACTTTATATTTATAGGGTTATCTTGATATAATTTTGTAATTAACCCCGAAATTGCCGACTAGGAAAAAGATAAAGATGAAAAATGGTTGGAAAAGACCCAAAAAGTGGCTGGAAGATTTGAAAAGGATCAGGGCACCCCAAGTAGGAACAGGGTGCCCCAGTATAGGCCTAAGCACCCCAGTTTAGGTTAAAATGATGAGAAATTTCTGAAACAGACTGGGAATGTATATACAAATGTGTGGGGATGACAAAATAAAAGTAAAATAATATGGCCAAAAGGTGGGATTAATTAGTACTTTCTTCACTCAAGAACCTTCTAAATAGTAGTATGAGACCGAGCTAAATAATGTCTAAAGTGTATGATTTTTTGACTACAAATATCTTAAGCTATCACATGACTCAACTATAGACTAGCACAAGACTTGCTCATACACTAGCCCAGGACTCACTTTATAGTGTAGGACTCGCTTGTGCATTAGCACAAGACTCATTGTGGAGTGCAAGACTCTCTCGATCACTAATGCAAGACTCTCCTGGAATGAAGAACTTGCACAGAGGAGGTGAATGACTCAGATGGAAAGATGGCGAGCTGATGTAACCAACACACAAGTTGATACGATGAGAGGGGCATGAAACATGGGCTACCATCTCATCCATCAGGTGGCTTATGTGGATCATGTAAGCTCAACTTAACACTTAGTTGATTAAAGACGTGGATCATACAAATAAAACAATGCATAGACTTATAATCATCATGATTATAGGAATCTAATGCATGATCTTTGACATCTTTTGGAACTGATTAATCATCTCAACTGAGATTCAATTAAGGACCTCATGTGTAGTTAACAAGATGAATCTAATTTAAATGTGGCATGCACTAGTTCTTCCACAATTGTAACTCCTCAAACACTTAGTTGTTTTCATAGATAAATCTTAGTTAAGTAGTTATAATTAATTGCAAATAATCAATACTCTTCTAGAGAGATTAAGATTACTCTAGATATAAAAGAACATTTGTAGCAAGATTAAAAAAGTTAGTTTTTGATTGTAAAAGAAATTCTTCTATTCAATAAAGTACTTGATTCATGGATAACTTGACCTATGTGATTTACAATCTTAAACCAGATCATTGCAGGAAGGAGCAAGGGCCACTCCTCCCCAACATGAAGGGAGAATTTCTTGTTTATCTCATCTCTGTTATTTAGGCATTTATTTAAATTACCAGAATTTAATTGCTTTCAGAATTTTCAATTCTAAGTTTAGTAATCCTTTGTTTTATCAATAGACTTCATTTCTTAATAGCATTTAGCATAGTATTTGATTAAGTTCAATAGTGAATAAGTATTGAGCACAATTTCAATCATTTCCTTTGTTGAAAATATTGATGGACACCACCCTAGACTAACAATCATGAGATAACTAAAGTGTGAGTACCAACGACACTCGTCACTTTTTTAGGTGTCATTGAACTATAGTGGGAATAATTAAGGTGTTAGCAAATGTTAAGGTACTAACTTGAGTACTTTCTTGATAGCTTGGTAAGTTTTCATTTAGAAATATATTTCCATAACTCTTTCTTTCAAAATAAAATACCTTGTAGTGACAACAAGATTCTTTTTTGTGCTTTGGAGTATGTGGAACACAAGAAATTAGTAGGCACTTATGGTTAGGAAATTGTTCTCAGTATGATAGGATTTTATGTTTATACCTAGAGACCGTAGAGGTATATTTATTATAATCAATTTACAAACCCCCCCTCAAAACCAATATGTGGAGCAACTTTCTCAACATGAAAGGATGCCTGATGTAGTGGAAAACCCCAATGGTGTAAATAATGACAACCCTCCACTTGGAAGAAAATTTACCTATCCCATATAACTGGACCCTAATGACCAAGCCCCCATGAAGAATATATCTCCTTCAATTCTACCAACCTTCAGGGGACTAGTCTCAAAATATCCTGAACAATTCCTATTTGAGTTCAAAGTCATGTGTCAGACCTATGACTACACCTCAAACACTCAGAAATTAAAGTTATTTCCTTCAACTTTGAAGGATGCAACCATGAGGTGGTTCATGGGCCTAACCCCCAACTCCATTCACAGTTGGAAGGAGATGGAAACAATATTCTTGGATAAATATCAAGATTACTGTAGGGTCAGGGACAAAAAGGAAGAACTCTTTAGGATGCAACAAAAGGAGGATGAGAGTGTTGAGGACTATCTTGATCAGTTCCTCTTTCTTCACAGGAGGTGTGGTACTGGTCTTAATATTACTCTTCTTAAAACTCTATTCCTTAAGGGATTGGATGAAGACACACAAGAAGCCTTTAATCTTATGGGAAAAGGAGATATGAACAAATTGGAATTCACTGATATCATTGAACTCTGTAGGAACTACTCCCAGACTCACCCAAACCTTCGAAAACAGAAAGGAAAAATGGCCAATGGCGACATATCCAAATTAAGAGAGGAAATTGAAAATCTAAGGACAAATCTCTTAGTTCAAATTAATACAACTATGGATAGGGAGAAAGCTAGGAACACATATCCATTGTTCATATATTGTCCAAGATGTAGGGATAAACATGGGCTTAAGGATTGTCCCTTAGATAAAATAGAAATATGCCTTGTTTGTGATCTAAAGCATGCCACAAATCAATGTGGATTACTGCTCTTGCTAAAGAATCATTTAAAGAAGAACACACAAAATGAATCTAGGTTGAATTATGTGTCTTAGAGGCAATGAGGGAACTTTCGATCAAATCAAAACCAGTCTTATGCACCAAAAATGCAATGGATTCCAAACTAGTGGAACACACCATGGTCATACCCCCATCCTTGGGATCAATAATTCCCATAGGAGTGGATTCTTCAGTGGAATGCACCACCGAATTATTATCGGCAACCCTGGATTCCAAACCCAAACATTCCACCATTCCAAAAATTTAACCCTCAATTCTAACAATAGTGGAATTCACCCTAAGGACCGGGCCAACAATATTATAATCAAAGAAGACCCCAGGGACAACAATCTTTGTTTACTGGGCCTACAACTACTAACCCATAAAAACAACCTACCCAGCCACAAATTCCATCTCAAACCATGAAAACCCAAAGAATGTGAGGTAGGTAACCCATCATACACCATGGAATTAGATAAAATTCCACATTAAATTTTGTTGACTATAGAAATATCTTTCTATGATTAGGGAAGGTTACCACAAAACCATCATCTCCTATTACAGAAGAAGTCCCTGAAGAAAGAGAAAATCAGAAGAAACACAACCCAATCATGTTATTGAAGAAACATCTAAACCAAACTCAGGATATTCACTTTCCATCTAGACTATTGAAAAACACAACACTATAATCCATGAAGAACCAGAGTCAAATATAATTCAAGGATTAAAAAATTGAGTATTGGAATCCCTCTTTTACAGGCTCTTAGGGAAATTATATAATTGAATAAAACCATCAAAGAGATATGTTTTAAAACTCTAGGTAGAAGGAAGAATCAGTCTAAAACAATCCATGTTGATGGAAAATTGGATAGAATATTAGAAGGGAATATGACCCCTTCAAAATATGGAGACCCTTAGAGTCTAATTGTTACATTTTGCATAAGGATATGTGCAAATTAAATGTTCTAATTGAATTAGGGGATACAATCAATGTGATGCCTACTGATACCTTATCCAAATTATCTCTCCTTGAACCACAATAAACTTCAATAGTGTTACAAATGGCTAATCAATCTATAGCAAAGCCCAAAGGAATCATAGAGGATGTGACCATAAAAATCGAATCATGGGATTACTCAGTAGATTTTATGGTTATTAAAACAAAGAATTAGAACATTGGATATATTTTGATGCTAGGATGGCCTTAGTTGGCCACTGTCGTAGCTCTTATTGATTGCAAGATAGGAAACATTATAATTATGAATGGAAATTATTCAAATAACTTATCAATTTATCCAGCTATAAAACCCTTTGCCACAAAGGATAGAAAATGGTTGAAGGATGATACAAATGAATCAGAAGATGTGGTTTCATCTTTGGCCATGAACGTAATTCATGACCTTTTAGAATACATCCAAAATTTGATTATGATGCTCATGTCCATGGATTTTATAAGTACCTACACTTTCCCTCCTAAATCCTATTTTGGACTGATTATGATTCATTATCCTATTTAACCATTGAAATAAGAGATCCCCATTTACATGATGGATGAGGAAAATCATCATATAATTTCTCCTCTTTCTACAAAGCATAGATCTGACCCTGGAGTGCTGTAATTTCACAATATCATTATCCTAAAATATCATTTAACTTCCCCATGGGATTCTTCCCCTTTAATCATGACACCTGTTGAGAGAATACCTTGTTATAAATTCTCTCCACCCAAACACCAAGAAATTACCCATATTCCTAAGTAAAACACTGACAGTCAATAGTTGGTTGTCTAGTTAGGAAGAGAATACCCTATTTAAACTTATATGCTCTCATCCTTGATCCTTTACTTGGTAATATAGTGACATGAAGGGTATTCACACCAGTATTTGTACACACCACATTTACACAGCTAATTCTAAACCACGCTCACCCCTCCTCTCAAAGAAGGATAGAACCATTTTTTAATCATTCATTGTAAAATCTGTGATTACTACAATCCTTCGGGTAGGACCCCATTCTATCCAAATCTCTTGCTAGTCAGTTGAATTTACTAGTCATTCCTAATGCATGCCTATTGAGAAATGGAAATGGAGGGTCTTTAGAGAAGAATATTATGGAATTGAATAATCTAACTTCGATGCATTGCTTTTCCCTTACCTTTCATTGATCAAGTCCTTCACAGGTCTTCATTTGAGCTCTGTATTCATTCCTTCATGCCATCAGTGGGTATAGCCATCAAATAACAGTGGCACTAGACTATCCACCCCAAAATAACTTTTGCAAAGACCCAACCCCTACTATAGTCATCGTCAAGTTCATACTCTATATGGCTTATTTAGATTCATCATGGTACCCTCCAAAGATCCATGTTATGCAATATTTACCCATCTCTGTTCTACGATCTGTATTCACATCCCTACATTCCATGACTTCAGTCTTTATCCAGTGCAACATGTCACCTAGGCAGTTGATACATTTAGAGAAATTCCTCTCATGGTGTGACCCGGATTACTACATTCTTCTTGACACACCTTGACATAGGTCTATTCATCATGGACCAAGTCTCTAGTCATAGGCCACTTCAAATTTCTGCTATTGGAATCAAGATACACCCAGTTAAAGTCAGCATCATGTGTTATAGCCTACATATCCCACATATTCAAATTGCAGTCAGAAGCTTTATTGAACATGTTGGTCCACCTATACATTTTGGAGATTCATTCCAGACTTTCAGTCACTGTCGACTTCTACCATCTGCTCTTGGGTCATCATCGACCTATTCTTGAGTTTGATTGGAAAAAAAGCATTTTATCAATTATCTATCATTAGTTATCATTTCAGTTGATAAATACTCCAGTCTTAAGAGGATTAATATTAGCAGATACCTGTTATCACATATAAACTTTATCCTTCCATTGAATTAGTGGGGGTTGTTACTTGGACAACATGTGGAAGCTGAGAATTGTAATTCATAGGAAGCTACTACGATAAGCTTGAAACTGACTCCCATAATGTCAGGAAGTCCACCACCATCTATCACTAATATTTTTTTTGTAGTTTGGTATTCATTGTTGTGTAACAAGTTCTTAAATTACATGGCAGGGAATATTTACTAATTATATGCCCATACTGATCATTTTGTCACTAGGTCCACATTAGGAGGTCCCTAAACCCTTGGTGCATTGCATAATCTGTAAGGTAGTCATTCTTGATTTCTAGAATTTATTATCAAAATCATTGATAAACTGAAGCAAAAAGAATGAAATGGCTGAAAAAAATCTCATAGCATAACCATGGTGGGTACAAAAGATTATTCATCAATGATGAATTTCCTACATCTACCTCTCTTCCTATGTAGATCATCAATCCCTCATGTTATCTCCTTCCTCTGCAGACATGGATACCCACCCTATGGCAACAGGGAAGTTCTACCATCTCTTCCTCAGTGAGCCTACCCATGGTTCATGCTCACTCTCACATTGAGACAAAGTCCAATGTATTCTATGGACCATTTGGATTCCTTCCAGATGTAGATACTCCCCCATGCATTACACAGGTGTGTAGTCGAGGATGACATCTTTGACATACTTACAACATGTCATGATGAGCCATTAGGGGGACATTATTCCATTAAGAGGACTATCCAAAAGGTCTTGGGAGCTGGTTACTTTTTTCCTTCTTTGCATAAAGATGTCAAAAAGTACGTATGGAAATCTGACTCACCTCCCCACTAGGATGGGAAAGCCAAGATCCTGCATTTGATCATGCCACTCTATACCTACCATGTCCCATCCCAAGTCCACCCATATCATAAGTGGGGGTTGGATCTCATTAGACCATCTTTTTCCAAATTGATAAATGAATGAGTACATATGTGTTTACATAGACTATGTTACAAAATGGGTTGAGGTGCAAGCTCTCCTGTTTAAAGTAAATTTTACCTAGTCTTCATCTTGAACCTAATAAAGTAAGATGATAGAAACTTACTAATGGCCTCGAGATGGCATGGGGTTTAGAGGATACCCGTAGATGTGGATGGACAATGATTGATGTTGATTGAAGTTGTGCTTTGATGTATCAAATGTATAGTAGCTCTTTTCCTACAAATAAATTTTCAATCACAGACACTACACAAATACGGGATTAGACAGATATATGGAAGATTTCCTGGAAAAGGCCAATCCCCATAGATCCAATGGACTTCCTTGTAAGGATGTCAATCCAATTTTGAGAAATTAATGTGATAATGTTATGATAAATTGATAACTGATAATAAAATAAAATAAGATGATATAACCATTCAATGCAAAGGTAAAGAGACTGACGTACGGTCCAGGGTTATATGTTGGTCTAATGGTTGATACCTGGTCTAAAGGGAGTCTAGGAATCATAGTATGGATCAAAGGAGCAATGATACAAACTTGTATATGATGCTCACAAAGGCAAGCGAGATGAATCTGTTTTATTTGGACATAAGTGATGAAATGTTGATAGATGGCTCAGATGGAGCTTGTTGAAAGGTCTTGATGGAGCACCTGTAAAAGTAGAATGATGGAAAATGATCAGTGATATGAGATATGTGTATATGCTCACAAAGACAAGTGAGATGATGTGTTGATAATTGAGATAATATGACAGGGATGGATCAACTCATTAGGAGCATCGACTGGACTAAAAGAGACTCATCAAAGACAATTAGTGTTGGTCAATCATTTGGGATCTGAATGTTAAGAATATCAATATGTTATGGTAAAGTGTCGAGCTAGGATAGACATGATTTTATTAAATGATTGGGAAAATCGATTGGTAGACAATGATGTTAAAATATACATAGGTTGACAAAGGCCTGAGACAAAATTGATCAATAAGACTTTTAAATGATAAATGATTAAAGATAGGATGATTTGTGAATAAGGTACATACAAAGGTTAAATGATAGATTAAGGCTAAGAGTAGATGTTACCTGGAGTTGTAGACGTCTAAAGGGACTCACTGATGTTGAATCAACTCATGGATGTGTCGATGAATATCTACAGATTGAGTGATATGAAGTTGGCTACAAGTGATCCAAAATGGCTCCAAGATACTCAATACAGATAAATGATAACAATTGATGTTGATTTTACTATCTTAGTATTCAATGAGGATGTATAAAAGATTGTAAAAATCACAGTGAAAAAAAAAATCTTGAAATGAAGTTTGAGGAGCCTGAAGTTGTTATTGAATGATGATTTTTTTGTCCTTGATAGGCTCCAAGATGATCACCAAAATTGATTGATAGATAATATTGGAAAACAATACATTGACGTTGATGTAACACAATAGTAATGAATTCTAATGGAATATCGAGGCTTGAAATATTGACAGGAAGATCCCGTAAAGAGGCTTCAATTTGGGCTTAAATAATCGCTGGCGATTTTGGGATTATTGAATTTTTTTGTAACAATTTCCTAATTTGAGCAATTTATTTTTTTAAATTAAGGGAGTGTGTTAGAAAATTGATTATACATGTTGGAAGTATTGTTAAATGGTTGAGAGGTTATAGATTTCATTTTTGGCCTTTTCTAATTTAGTTTACAAGTGGTTTGTGGTTGAGAATGGTTGAAACTGATTCCAAATAAGGCTAGATATGATTTGATTTGAATAGTTTTAGATATGATTTACCTTTGATTTAATTTAGATATGATTTGATTTTGATATGATTTGATTTTGATATGATTTGATTTATTTATTTATTTTTAGTTTTAAGAAGATTCTAGGTGGTTAAGGATGGTTTAGGTGAGGATAAAATAGGATTTAGTAGATGTAGAATAATATTTACAGGGAATAAATATGATGAGGGGAATAATTCATAGGATTATGATTTAATGTAGAATATGATATTAATGGATTAATGTATAAAAGGATAATGATGTGATACAAAATTTAATGTATAATGTGATAATGAAAGGGGTGCTAGCGGATGTAGACATGGGAATTAGTGATGCTAATTTTAGGTGTCTACATTTTTCTCCTTTTTGTTGAGTGGTTTTGAGACAATCCACGAGACAAAAAACAAGATATGATAGATGAATGATTCAAAATTATATGATGAGGTGATCCCCCTCAAACTAGGGATTTATGAACTAAAAGGGAATCAATCACAAGTTTGAAAGAGATAGGTGGATGAAATATTAAAAGATGAAAGACAAGAGATGAGAAAATGATGCCCCAAGACAAGGTATAGAGACAAGATAAGTGTTGTCATAAAATCAAGTGATATGGGAACCAAAGGGTTCGTGTCCTATAGGCGTATGACTTAACAACATAGAGGGAAAATAAAAAGGATGTTTTGATAAGGTCAAAGGACCGATGATGGACATTTCCACAAAGGTAGGCTTACAAGGCCATGAAGTCAAGTGATAGGGGAACCAAAGGGTTCATGTCCTATAGACATATGACTTAATGACAGAAAGATGATGGTTTGACGAGGTCAAAGGACCAAAAATTGATGTATCCAAAAAGGTGGACCTACGAGGCTAGGAAGTCAAGTGATAGGGGAACCAAAGGGTTCATGTACTATAGACATGTGATTAATGGCAATAAGATGATGGTTTGACAAGGTCAAAGGACCAAAAATTGAAGTTGCCACAAGGGCAGGCTTATGAGGACTTGACTAGGGTCCTGACGGTAATCAAGGGGTAGTTCGCGAGGAAGCATCTAGTTGACAAATATCAATTTTATTGAGTAGATGTGACGATTTTGATGCAATGATGGAATGTTGAGATGTGTTGATGATTGCGTTGATATTGAGAGATGTTGATATGATGATCGATATGTTGATGGATGTGGATTTAGCAAGGTTAAAAACTCTTAAAGTTATGTTTTAGATATGATGTGTTATTTGATATTGACTATAAAGTGATTTTAATGTTTGTCAAAACCATGGTCAACAAAGAAACATGGATTGATTATTTTGTACTCGATTTGATACATATGTGATGGTAACCAACAAAGTGAAGGCCCTTGCACTTTTGGATTTTACAACGAATGTTATCAAATGACTAACAATGGGTAGTCACACGTAGGATCTCGGATATAGATGTCTACAACTTGTTAACAAGTATAAGGAAAATATTACAACTTGTATATCAAACTTCTCATAGTATGTACTCCCAAAATTTAATGCCAATTTTCTTACTTGTCGGATCAGATATGGACTATTTCCAAAGGCATGGAAAAAGAAGGAAGTCATCTCCCCAACCAACCTCTATTGGTCATTAAAAAGGGCCAAGGACATATGCAAAATTATGCTAGAGATGCAGGAGAAATGGATAGGCATGAGGTACAGACCTCCATTGATAATAACACATATGCCACGATGGAACAACAACCATGACCAACCTGAAGCAATCTAAAAAACATAAAGAGATACAATAATAAAATTATTTGGATTTTGTGACACAGAGCAAGATGAGAGATGGCGTACGTTTGCTAATGAATATAATTGCACAAGAATTGTTGAGAACTTGAACACATAGTAGGAGGACCTGTTAAACCTTAAGCGTGGGTGAGTGATGAGCCCCCTTAATTCCTATATAAACCCCTATTTTTCATGTCATCATTTTTTACTAAGTATGATATTATCATTTTGTAATTAATACTTTAGTACATTTTAAAAGGAAGTTTTGTGCATAATTTTATTATTTTCATCTTGTATATGCTTCTTCAAAATGTGTTAAGTGGATATTTATGTGAACTAACTATATGTTCAAAGAGCTATTCTTAAGCCATCACATGACTCAACTATAGAACACAATGTAGGAATTTCTTATGCACTAGCGTAAGACTCACTTTAAAGCACATGATTCGCCCTTGCATTAGTGCAAGTCTCGTTGTGGAGCACAGGACTCACCCAAGCACTAACCCATGACTTTTTTGAAATGAATAACTCATGCAAAGGGGGAAAATGACTCAGATGGAAAGACGACAGGTTGATATAGCCAACACACAAGTTAATACTATGAGAGGGGCCTAAAACGTGGGCTACCATTTGATCCATCAAGCATCCTAGGTGGATCATGCAAGCTCAACTTAACACCAAGTTGATTGAAAACGTGGAGCAGATGAACATAACAAATCATAGAACTATAATCATCATGATTATAGGAATGTAATGCATGATCTTTGACATCTTCTAGCATTGATTGATCTCAACTGAGATTTAAATAAGGGCCTCACTGTAGTTAACAAAAATCAGTCCTCTTCCAAATTGACTAAGATTGATCTAGATATAAAAGAACATTTGTAGTAGGTTTAAAAAGTTAGTTCATGGATTGTTGTAAAATAAATTCTTCTATTCAATAATGTACTTGATTCAGGGATAACTCGACATGTGTGATTTACAATCTTAAACCAGATTAATGGGAAGGAGTAAGGGCCACTCCTCCCCAATGTGAAGGGAACATTTATTGTTTATCTCATCTCTATTATTTAGCATTTATTTAAATTACCAAAAATTAATTGCTTTCAGTATTTTAAACTTTGGGTTTAGTAGTCATTTATTTTATCAATAGACTTAATTTCTTAATAGTATTTAACATAGTATTTAATTAATTTCATTAGCAAATAAGTACTGAGCACGGTTTCAACCATTTCCTTTGTTGCAAATAGCCATGGACATCGCCCTGGACTGACAATCATGATATAACTAAAGTGTGAGTACCAACAACACTCATTAGAGATCACACAACTTGAGTCAAAAGGGTGATATTGGGAGGTGCATTACTCTGTACAATAGGTTCATAACCTTACGATCAATTTTGACCTATTTCTATAGTTTTATCCAGATCCAATATCGGGTGTCAGTTCCAACAACAGAGCATTTCTAGCCTCGGATCATCTTGTTCTAGTATTCAAACACTTAGACTCCTCCAGTTACACACATAATCAACTAAGTACAATTTTTCCTTTGTATTTTAATATTTTCTAGTTCAATAGTCACTTTGTATAGCGTTATTTTTATTTATGTAGTTAATTTTGGAAGTTAATTAAATTAGAATATCCTCTTAGAAAAATAATTCATCCTTTTTATGCATGTTATTTAGGAAAATCCTAAATCTTAAAAAGGTTTAGATAAATCACTTACAAAGTGTAATCGGACCCTTCTGATTGGTGGGTCTTCCCCCCAAGGATGATCCACCACAGCCCTTAGTGCTATTGTTGCTTGTGCTTGATATTTTTTGGTTAAGTATTGTGTAATCTGGTATGATGTGGGTTGCCTTTTTTACATTTTTAAAGTGTTGTGTGTTCTTTGGGCGAGTGTTGTGGTACTTGCCATTTGTGGCCTTGATTTGTTATCATGTGTTTTTCTAATATTTTTTAGGTCGTGATCTCTCCAATGATTTTTTTATTGTAATTAATCATCTTGTATGTATTGTTAATGTTTAACCCTTAATTAAATTTTAGGTCACTTTAATTAGGTTTTACTTGCAATAATATAACATAGATTACACTACTAAAATTATTCAAATGTACATCTCATATTAGGTCAAAAGAATGCACAACATAGCAATCAATTATAGAATTCAAGTAATTGCAATTGGAAGCACAAATGGAATGAAATGTGTCACTTAGCTTATTCAAAAGACTATTGGGATGTGTCACCTCAAGAAATGGGAACTATGCAAGATTCTGGATGAACCCACATCAATTTTTATTTGATAATACTCCTTGGTACAAGACTATACAATAGGGTTAGGACCATATGGTCTGGTTCTGACATTCCATAATTTCTTGGACCAACAACTTGTCAAAATATATTTTTTTGGGGTTCCTTCATTATCACTTATTTCACACTTTTATATCTTTGGATCCACTTATAACCCTAAATTTTGACTTGTACGTGCAAAATGAACCCTATCCTACAACACACTCAAACAATCATTAAATCTAAAAAGAAAGATGGAAGATGCTTGAGTCGAACCGACCTCAATGGTTACCCTACTTATGAATCACATAGTGCTACACTATATTTCAAACTCAATGTAAGACTTGAGAGAATGAACAAGGAAGGACTTTCATGTTCCCGCAGTTCCTTGAATAATGCTCTTAAGGGGTGTGAGGATATCATTGCAAGAAAAGTGATGAAGAATAGGGTCAAAATCTAATTGTTGGTCTTCACCCAATTATAAAGGTGAGGATGCGGTAGACACACGTGTTTGAGGAACATCATATTTTCCGTTATTCATCTCGATAAAGGAAGGGCCAAGGTTGTGCAACTGGAGTGGAATATTATGACAAGACCAATCATAGTGAGAATCAAATTCTCAGAGACCCAACTTATGCAGACTATCGAGACCTATTGTATGTCTTTGATGGAGTTGAGATAGAAGCTTCCATTCATTAATTTTTTTAGATGTTTTTATGATGTCTGAGTTTGATTCTGATGAACCATCTGAATTATTTATAGGTTATGTGTTTGATTTAATTTAATTTGAATTAAATCTATATTTTAGAGTAACTATTGTCATAAATAATGTATGAATGCTAAAATATAGTAATGACACAAGAAAAAGCATATAATGTGAAAACCCTAAGCAAAGAGAGGGAGATAGAAGATTAGCTGAATTTCATGAGTGAATAGAAGTGATCTGGGCAAGGTAAAGTGCTGAAACAGATGCAAACAACATCATAAATACTCACTGTAAATTATTAGAACTCAGGAACGGAGCTGGACAGGGGTTCCCATAGGTAGGGACAGAGGTGTTTGGGCACTGGTGACTGGATCTGGGCATTGGTGATCGTGTAAGATGCTCAAGATCTTATTTCTTCTGTGTTACAAGGGTTTCTCAGTTTTGATTCATGTTGATCGCACTTGATATTCACTCCTTGATCACCGAAGGTACCTATAACTTGCAAGAAAGAATTTCACCTACACATACCCATAAACCACATCAAACCTAAAAAGGAAAATGTAGAATGGGGAGTCAGACGAACCTCGATGGTCACCTAAAGAGTGAACTTACGACTGAGTGTTACACTACATCTCAGAATCCATGTAGTTCTTGTGTGTGTGTGTAGAAATGATGCCTCAGAATGCTCTTGTGAAAGTTTCAAAAATGATAGTGGGCTAGATCTAGAATGTAGCAATGTAATAGTATGTGTGGATGGAATAGAATAGACTTCCCCTTCCTATGTTGTGTATGTAGAAGTATGCAACCCTTGTCCCTTGAATGGATGCTAGATGGATGCCTTTGAAGTGCTTTAGTGCCTTTGGAATGCAAGCTTAGGTGATGATAGTAATGCTTAGTGCTTGGTCCTTTATTTTGAAAACATAACTATGTATTTATATGATTCCCTTGTTTGAATTTTGTAATTGACAACTGGAAGGCCGACCCATAAGTGAAAAATATGCCCAAAAGATAAAAGAGACCCAAAAAGAGCGAGTAAGGTAAGAAAGGGTCAGGGGCACCCAGGAGGGAGGAAGAGTCCTAGGCATTACTGGTTGGGCTGGGGTGTGTCTGAATCCATAAAAGATAAATAAGTTAAGTTTTGACTGGGTTTTAGGGTGTGTAAGACCAAATAGAAAGTAAGAGATAAATAAAAGAGGCCAAAGATAGTTGTCAACCACTAGTTTTCTTACTTAGGAATCATGTAAATGCTAGCATGCTTTTAGGACCTAGAAATGTACCCAAGTGTGTGATTTTGTGTCTACATTTTCCCCCACTTTATGTTGTTGAGTGAATACTTGATAACATAAAGTAGATAGAAGATGTGTACCTTATGATCTTGTAGAGAGTGTGGTGAATAGTGTGTCGAGTGGACAAGTGAAGCGTGGAATGATTGCAAAGTGAAGCGTGGAGACTAGGAAAGGGAAGTGGACCCTAGGGGTGAAGCGTGTGCATTGTAGTTGTGTTGTTGTAGGTTGTGCTTGCTGCTTCTTGTAAGGAAGGACCTACAAAAGAAGAGAAAAAAAGTAGTCAAAGTTTTATATATGAAAAATATGAATGAAGTATATAAAAGTGTGTAAAAATGAAAGTGTGCCCCTGATATGTGAGAGAGTAAAAGGTAGAAAAGTGTCATATTGCTTGAATTTTCTTATTTAAATGTTGAAGGTGAGGTTTTTGGGTGATCTCATGCCAAGAGAAAGTTTTTTGGGTGATCTCACACCAAGAGTGAGTTTTTTGGGTGATCTCATGCCAAGAGTGAGTTTTGGGTGATCTCACGCCAAGAGTGAGTTTTTTGGGTGATCTCACGCTAAAGAGAAAGTGTTGGGGAGAGAGGTCTAGTTTTACTCTCCTTCCATGACTCTACCCAATAAGCACCACTGAAGATGGTACGTCCTGATTTATTTTGTTTGTCCATTTGTCCCAATTAGTTCTGAATTGTTTCGATTGTATTGATTGTAGGAGATAGAATGCATTTTGTGACTGGAGGCTAGTGCCTTGATACTGTAGAACTACTCTAAATTTCTTGTAAACTGTGTTGTATACTAAGAAAATTATGTGTCTCTTCCCCCAGGGCATTAGCGCCCAGGGGAGGACAGGAGCACCCAGACGCTAGTGTTTGATTCTGGGCGTTAGTGTATGTACTCTTTATTTTGGACCCAAGTCATTTTTGGGCCATTTCTGTGACTGTGTTCTTGTGTTGTTTTGTATTGTGTTGATCCATGTAATATAGCTCTAAGCTGTTGTAGGGGTGATTTTTTCACCCAATGTATGCCCCCCTCATTTGGGGTGCATGTGACGATAGTAGGAGAATGTGGCCCAAAGGAGAGGACATGATGTTGATCTGAAGTGGATACCTACAGGGGGTAGGGGATGTGCATGGTAGAAACCAAGGCACATGCAAACAAAGTGGGCTAGTAACATGTGTTAGTAGTAAAAGCTAGCATGCAAGAGAAGACAATGTAACAACCAAGTGTGCAAACAAGATGGACCATGAAAAGTGGGTTTCAAACATGGGACATCTCTCACAATGTCACAAGACAATCAAGGCATAAAGTAGGAAAAAAGCATACAATGATCATAACAAGACATAGGGCATAGCCCACAAACAATAACATATAATAGAAAACAATGTCAAGAAAAATGTATCAGATAACCATGGTTGTATATAGTCCTGTAAGGCAAATGCTACACATGAAGCACCCATTAGCATGTTAGAAAGATAAATAGTATGTCAAGGCATGTATATATCAGTGAAAAGTAAAGTAACTTGTAATGAGAAATAGTGAATAATGTAGCAATAGAACCTGAAGTGTGTAGAATGTGGTAGTAGTAAAAGTAGATGCCCCTAGGAGCCTCAGTGGGACTGGTAAAAGGTACAATGCCAAACATCATTACAACATGTAAAAACCTGTAAGAGAGTTGCATTCACCTCAAAATACCAAGTGAACATGCATGTGTATATATAGAAATATGATGACATACTAATAATTCGTCTAGCATAGTGAATAAAGTGTAACATGTAAATAGAATAAGCTAGCAAGAGTAAATGCAACCAAGATATGCAAATGCAATGTATGAGTGTGATGGTGCGGTATGCAAAATGTGAAGATGATAGGAGCAACGTGCCCCCCAACTGATGTGTATGAGATGAGGTTCATTTATAGGAACCCTCAACAATCAAGAATGAACCATAGAACAAGAGTGTGTCATCGGGTAATGTGTTGTGTGTGAATAGATGCTAGAAAGATGTATCATGAAGCATAGAGTGTGAAGTGTAGTGGATGTGAGGTTCATTTCAGAATTAGACCCTCAACAGTCAAGTATGAACCATGGAACTAGAGTGCATCATAGGGTAATGATGATACAATGTGTGTATTAAAGGGTGTGAAAGTGCGTAGGAAGATTAGTTATGATGCATGGAGCGCAAAGTGTAGTAATAGAAACTAGAGAGAAGTGATAGTGATTGGAAGGGGGGAAGAAAGCACGATGCCCCTTAAGTGTGTAAGGGATAGTAGACTATTTGATGATAGTGAAGGATGAGGGCCCTCCACCCGATATCCAAGGAGACAAAGGCATGTGATGATGCTCTAAGATCAGTGGTGTAGGAGAGTAATTATGTGTACATGAAGGAGACCTATGTGGTGAAGGAGGTGGTGAACACCTATGTGAAGGGTTTTCCTGAGTAGGGGACTTAGGCCAATGAGGTGGAATAATGGACCGATGAGGATGACAAGGTCATAGTGTAGGTTGTGTGCGAATAGGAGAGCTAGGTGCCAAAGTAGCTTTATATTTGAGAGGCATAGGAAGCCTAGATGTCATGATTGGTGCATTAGCAAAAGTAGGTCGAGGTAATGGTGTGCATGGTGGAACGCCTTTGATAGTAACAATTTTTTTATTATGGATGAACTTGAGACACAAGAGATTCATGGAAGGGATGGCTTGGGTAGCACGGAGCCAAGAGAGACCTAAGAGCATGTCACAACCTTTGATTGAGGGTGCAACAGATGAATGGTACCAGCATGGTAAGGGGCCTAATTATAATGGGAAGCTTGACATAGCCAAAATAATGAGGGACTAGAAATGTGACATTAGATAGTGTACATTTGATAGCTAGGAGGAGTGCAACAGAGCATACGTTGGTAGGATCTGATGGATAGATCATAGTATTATTGATAGTATAAGAACCAATAGAATCATTGATATGCAAGGAATCAAAAGTAAATGTAGCATGATAATCATGATCTGAGAATGTAATGATTGGTGGTGATGCATCAATAGAAGCAACAAGGAAATCAAGAGGCCCCAATGAAGGAGGAGGCACAACTCAATATGTATGATTGGAAGAAGAATTAAGAGCTTGGTTGTCATGCTTGGGAAAAGGGTCATTAAATATTTTTTAGTTTTTTATTATCATTGACTGACTTAGAAGTAGATGGCTCAAGGAGCTCAAGTGCATTGTTGTCAATGAGATCTTGAATAATATGTTTGAGTTTGAAACAACAATCAGTAGAGTGCCCAACGCATTGGTGATAATCACATCGTGTATTTTCATCATAGTTGCGGCCATGGGGGTGAGAAGGATCAAGATTGAGCTATGGAGGAAGAGTGATAAGATTTATTTCGATAAGTTATGGTAATAGAAACTGAGGTGCATAAGGTAATTTGGTAAAAGTACAGTTTGGAGGTTTCAATTGAAGCTTTTCAGGTGGAGAAACAACATTAACAATTTCCTTTTCTTCAGTGGGCTTAGGAGATGGTTTGAAAGTAGATTTAGCTTGAAACCGATTAGAAGATGATGATGAAGCATTGTCATAATATTTCAATTTTCCCATGGATAAAATTTTCCCTTTGCACATTTTGAGTGTATGGCATAATTGATCAAATGAAGGAGAGGTCTCAAAGATAACACTCTCTTGAAGTGGAGGTAAGAGACTTTGAATAAAAAGATCTTGCAATTCATAATCACCGAGTACATTAGTCATCTTAACAAGGTTGTTCTTATAACACAAAACATAGTCTAGCTAGACGCTCATTAGATCCTTGTTTGATTTGAGAAAGTTGTGCATAAGAGATCTTGGTGCCGATATTGATAGAAAAATGTGTAAGGAAAGCATCAGCTAAGTATGTGAAGGAAGTTACCGAATGAACAGGTAGATCATAAAACCAACACATGGTGTAATCTTGTAGACTTCTAGGAAATAACTTAGCTAGAAATGTATGATCATCCACATAGTCAAGACATGCCACATGAAAATATCAAAGATGCTCTTGAGGGTCATCATGGCCATTGAAGGTGGGAAGCTTAGGGGTGATGAAGTTAGGAGGAAGGGGATAAGCAGATATGGTGGGTGCAAAAGGGGTGTGAAGGAGTAATGAGGAATCAAGAGATGGAGAGGAGTGTGAAGTAGCTTGTTGTAGTTGACAGATTTGAATTTGTAGATCCTGATATAAAGAAGCTAAGTCATGAGTTCCTAAAGAGGAACCAGGTTGTGTATTAGAAGTATTAGGAGTAATGAGAGGAGTGGTAGTGGTAGCAATGGAAGTAGGAATGTTAAGGGGTTGAGTGGAGGCCATGAAAGCCGAGGAGGAACCTATAAGAGGGAATAAAAGCAACATCTCTAGAATGTTTAACAACAAGTAAAGCATTGAGAACATGAGAAATATGTAAAGGGTTGGTGTGCAAATGCTTGATAGAAATTGGTGAGCTTGTCTAGTTGTTCTTGATCAACATTGGTATCCTCGTCATATGAGTGTTCGCTATCAGAAGCTTCAATGTTCTCAAGAGGTATGTTGTTTGAGTTAAGGAAAGGGTTGGAAGATTCAACCATTGATTGGGAGGATTTACAACCAAATGGAGGAAGCTCAATATGCTCAAAGGTACTAAAACGACCACTGTAGATGATGGACATAAAAGTAATAACCCTAAAAGGAAGGTTGGATTTAAGTGACTGGTTCACCAAATGATTTAATATAACTGGAATTAAATCTATATTGCAGAAGTAACTATTGTAAAAAATAATGTACAAATGCTAAAATACAGTAATGAAACAAAAAAGCAAGCATATAAATGTGAAAACCTAAGCAATAAGGAGAGATAATAAGACTTAGTCTAATTTCGAAGAAAACTGGAAGTGATCTTGGAAGGTGAAAGTGTTGAACAAGCTAGAAACAATTTATTTATTTATCACTTTAAATTATGAATCTCAGGAACAAATCTGGAACAGGGGTGCCTAGTGTAGGGCAGAGGCGCCTGGGTGTTGGTGACTAGATTTGGGTTCTGGTGGCTGTACATGAGCTTAGGATCTACTTTCTTCTTTATCGTAATGGTTTCACTGTTGATTCATGTTGGTCACCTTATGTTCACTCCTTGATCACCAAAGGTACTTGTAACCTGCAAGAAAGAAGCTCACCTGCACATACCCACAAACCACATCAAACCTAAAAAGGAAAATGTAGAATGAGGAATTAGGATGACCTCGGTGGTCACTCAAAGAGTGAACTTATGACTGATCACTACACTATATCTTAGACTCCATGTAGATTCTTGTGTGTGTGTAGAAATGATGCCTTAGGACTCCCTAGTGCAAGTTGCACACTAGTGATAGTGGACTAGATCTAGAATGTAGAAAATGAAATAGAATGTGCGGATGGAATAGAATAAAATTCCCCTTCCTATGTTGTGTATGCAGAAGTATACAACCCTTGTTCCTTGAATGGATGCTAGAGGGATGTCTTTGGAGTGCTTTAGTTCTTTTGGATGAAATCTTAGGTGGTGATAGTAATGCTTAGTGCTTGGTCCTTCATTTTGAAAACATAACTATGTATTTATATGATTCCCTTGTTTGAATTTTGTAATTGACAACTGAAAGGCCGACCCATAAGTGAAAAATATGCCCAAAAGATAAAAGAGACCCAAAAAGAGCAAGTAAGGTAAGAAAGGGTCAGGGTGCTCAATAAGGACATGAATGCCTGGGCGTTGTTGTCCTAGCTGGGTGTTGATGTCTGAAGCCATAAAAGATAAATAAGTTAAGTTTTGACTGGGTTGTAGGGTGTGGAAGACCAAAGAGAAAGTAAGAGATAAAGAAAAGAGGCCAAAGATAGTTGTCAACCACTAGTTTTCTTGCATGTTTTTAAGACCTAGAAATGTACCCAAGTGCGTGATTTTGTGTCTACAGACCTAATTTGGCCCTTGTGCCTCAACACCAATAGTGGGATATGATGCTTCATCTAAATAAGACCCTTATGTGTAGATGAAAAATTCAAAATTATGCTCTCCTATGTTGTGTATGCATTATGCATATGTATTCCTTGCTTTCTCAGTTCAATAAATGGTAGATAGATAGGTGATTGCGCCATAATAACTGCTTAGGTTAGACTTATACATACATACATACATACATACATACATACATACATACATACATACATACATACATACATACATACATACATACATACATACATACATACATACATACATACATACATACATACATACATACATACATACATACATACATACATACATACATACATACATAATATATATATATATATATATATATATATATATATGTCCTTACTTTGAAATTTGGACCTTAGTGGTTTGACCTAGAAAATATAAGTTGAAATATAAAAGAGTAACAAATTGACCCATGAAAAGAAAACAATCGAAAAGTAAGAGGGGTTAAGACCATATATAAATTTCAGGATTGTATAGTCTAGTTCTAACCTTGATGTCAGATTTTGACCATACTTAGAAATAATAAAATAAAAAAGGAACTCTCAGAGATCTATATAAGGTGGTTCAAAAGAAAACTAAAGAGTTGAATAGTAAGAAATGAGGTGGGATTAAGTCACAAAAAATAGTAAAAAATAAGATTGCTACCACTTAAATTTTGTTTCATTCTTCAAAACTCATGTGTATAACAAACTAACAAAAACATGATGTAATAATAATTTTGTGTAGTATCTAGAGTTAATATATTGATGGGTGGTCCCCCTTATAGCTAAATTTTGGAACATGGCACCACATCCGTCGTTTCCTGTCAGTTGGAATGAGTGGTGGGAAGCAATGATTAACGCACCACCCATTTCCTTTGTCATTTTGGCAAACAGGTTGCACAAGTTCGTAAATGAGTGGACTCGGCTCTGCACAAAGAATTAAGAAGGATTTCACTTTTTCTTGAGGCCAACCCATTCGAAATTCCCTTTCATATTCAGGCTGTTGAAGTTCGACATAAGCTCAAGTTTATTGAATCTCATTTGGCCCATGGTGCACAGATCTAGTTGAGGCTGCATTGGCTTAAGGTGGGAGATAAACTGTCAAAACACTTTTTCAAATCCCTCAAAGCCGCTCGTCAACAAATCAAAGGTATCCATGATTCACATCAGCGACTCATGAAGTTGCCCAAGATTTCCACTACCTTTGTTGAGCATTATCGGTTAGTCTTCCAAGCTCAAGAGGCTACAATAGAGTGAGCTGCCACCTTACAACAATGTATCAAGGTTGTGTTGGTCAAGCTTTCTTCTAAGGAATGGGACTGTTGCAATGCCTCTCTTTCTTTGGACAAGCTCTACACTACCTTGTTCTGTCTATTTGATGATAAATCTCTAGGATTGGATGGTTTTTTGTGTGAATTTTACAAAGCCACTTGGTCTTTTGCTGGCCCTGATTTGCTTCGTGTCTACAATGAAGATCTTCAATCCAATTCTCTTAGGAGTTCATCAATCAAGGCAACATCAAATTCATTCATAAGGCTGAAGATCTAGAGCAGATGTAATGAAATTACTTGTATAATTCAGATTAAGAGCAACAATAGAACACCAAATAACACAATATTTTAGAATAATGATCTCAATATGCAATTAGAATAGCTTCGCCACTTCAAGGGGGCAACCTCCAAACCATATAATAAGACTCAAATGCTCAAATGATAATGATATATTACATATAATCCCCTATATATACTATTCATATGCTATGGCCATCACCAAGGCTGACCTATTAAGCATGAGAAAGTATAAATGATATAATAAAATGATATGGTAAGCCACAAGTCGGCTACTCATATCCTCATACAAGCAATAGGTTAAGGGCGTAACATGCCCTTCCCCTTCAAACCAACATTGTCCTCAACATTGAATAATCCTAGATGTTGATGCAGAAAACCTTCATCCTCCTAGGTGGCGTCTTCTATGCTCAGATTCTTCCACTTGATCAGATATTCCTTAATGTCTCTAGTTCTCAGCCTCTTAGTACGTGTTTGCAGAATCTTCTCTAGCTCCAAAATGATTCTTCCTTCCTCGTCAAGTTCTGGTAACTTTGTCTGGGCTTCAAATTTCTGTCCAATAACCTTCTTCAGGCATGAAACATGGAATATTGGGTGTATGTGTGAAGATGGAGGCAACTCTAGTTTATAAGCAACACTACCAATTTTCTGTAGAACCTGATAAGGGCCATAATATTTAGGAGCAAGTTTGTTTTCCTTTTTCTGTTACTTTAGGGACATCTGTTTGTAAGGCTGGAGATGTACAAAAACGCAGTCACCAATTTCAAAATGTCTTTCACTACGGTGTTGATCTGCTTGTTGTTTCATCCTGTTTTGTGCTAATGCTAAATTCTCCTTCAAACTAGCCAAAACCTATTGTTGATGTTGAATGTGTTCCTCAACATCTCTGACCTTAGTTTGCACCCTCAAGGACGAAGTGGTAGAAGGTGGATGGTAACCATATAATGCTAAAAATGGGGTCATTTGAGAAGAGGTATGAAAGGATGTGTTATACCACCATTCTGCTAGTGGTAGCCATTTAATCCACCTTTCCTATTTATCTGATACAAAACAACGTAAATACCCCTCTAAGAATTTGTTGACCACTTCTATTTGCCCATCAGTTTGAGGATGATAAGATGAACTGTGAGCTAGCTGCGTACCCAAACATGAAAATAATTCCGTCCAAACATTACTTGTGAAAATAGGATCACGATCACTTACAATTATCTTTGGGGTTCTATGTAGCCTTTGAACTGTCTCCAAAAAAATAGCTGCGACTGTATTGGCTGCAAAAGGATGTGATAGGGCAAAAAAATGGGCATATTTTGTGAGCCTATCCACAATCACGAAAATAACATTCTTATCCTTTGAACAAGGCAATCCGGTGATGAAATCCATGGAGACCTCCTCCCATCTCTGGCTAGGAATTGGTAAGGGTTGCAACAGACCTGGTGTCTTAATTGTTTCCCCTTTGTTTTGTTGGCACACTAAACACTCTGATACAAACTTTTGTACATCCCCCTTGAGTCCTTCCCAAAAGAATTCTCTTTTTATTCTATGATATGTCTTCAAAAACCCAGAGTGTCCTCCAACAGGTGAGGCATGTAGTTCTGCAAGAATCTTATGCTTCAACTCAGAATCTTTACTCAAGTATAACCTATCCTTGTACCATAGGGCATTACCTTTCCACTCAAATTTGTTAGATGTCATAGATCCTTGCTTGATATTTTGTATTAGAGATTGTGTATCCTTATCTTGATTCCATTCCAATCTTGCTTCATCCACCCAATCAGCCATCAACATGGACATTCCACATAGTAAGGCATCTACGGATGTATCCCTTCTGGACAACACATCAGCTACTACATTTTCTTTACCCTTTTTGTATATGATTTCAAAATCATAACCCAACATTTTTGTTACCCGCTTTTGTTGTTCCTCAGATGATAACCTTTGCTCCAAAAAGTATTTGAGACTATCATGATCAGTTTTTACTTTGAAGTGTCTACCCATGAGATAGGGCCTCCATTGCTTGACCGCATGAAGAATAGCCATCATTTCTTTCTCATAGACAGGTTTGAGCAGATATTTTCCTTTAAATTGGCAACTCTCAAATGCAATTGGTCTTCCTTCCTACATTAGAACTGCTCCCAATCCTGATCCTGAAGCGTCACATTCAACAATGAAGGTTTTTGAGAAGTTAGGAGTAGCCAAAATTGGGGTGCTGCACATGGCTTCCTTCAGTTGCTCAAAGGATTTAGTGGCTACATTTGTCCAATGGAAGGCATCCTTCTTTAGCAATGCAGTGAGTGGGGTTGTTATTCTACCATATGCCCATACAAATCTTTTGTAGTACCCTATTAATCCTAGGAACCCACGAATATTTTTGAGATTTTTGGGCCTTGGCCATTCCACCATAGCTTTGATCTTCTGAGGATCAACTTTGACGCCTTTATGGGATACAATATAACCCAAGTAATCTACCTCTTGTAGACCAAAAGAACATTTGGATGGCTTTGCATACAAAGTATGTTTCTCCAAAACTTCCAACACGTTATTTACATGTTGTAAGTGTTCTTCCCATGTCTTACTGTAAATCAATATGTCATCAAAGAAAACTAATACAAATTTCCTTTAAAATGGCCTAAAAATAGTGTTCATCAAGCTTTGAAAGGTTGAGGGTGCATTTGTAAGACCAAAAGGCATTACCAAAAACTCATAATGGCCCTCATGAGTCCTGAAAGTCGTTTTATGAACATCTTCCTCTTTTATCCTAATTTGATGGTACCCCGAACGAAGATCTAATTTTGTGAAATAAATAGCACCATGCAATTCATCAAGTAAATCATCAATTACTGGAATAGGAAACTTATCTTTGATGGTTTACTTGTTGAGTTCTCGGTAATATGGACACATCCTCCATGTTTCATCCTTCTTACGTACCACGACCATTGGTGAAGAATATGCACTCTGGCTATGCCTGATGATACCTGCCTTCAACATTTCCTCCACCATTTTCTCGATCTCGCTTTTTTGGGAATATGGGTATCTGTATGGTCTGATGTTAGGTGTTTGGCTCCCTGGAATCAACTGAATGGCATTATCATGATCCCTAACTGGTGGTAGTCCCTTTGGAATTGCATCAAAAACAGATGAGTGAGCATCCACAATCTTCTGAAGATCAAGTGGCATTGAAGACTCTGTATTTTGTACTTCTATGGAAACTATCTTTGCTATAAAGCCGTCCACTCCTTTTCTGAGAACCTTCTGCATCTGATGAGAGCTAATAATTTGTGGAGACTTAGCTACCATCCCATTCAATTGTATTGTCCCTCCATCTAAATGAAATCGCATGAACAATTCTTGGAAATTCATCTCTATAGTACCTAAGGTTGTGAGCCATTGGACCCCCAAAACAATATTTGCCCCTCCCATAGAAATAACAAACATAGGTGATTCTAACATGTAGTCTCCCATGGAAAGCTTGATACTATGGCACTTTCCTGTGCACTTGACTGTCCCACCATCCGCAATCATAACTTGCATTTCTGGAGCTAGGTAAATAAAACAATTGAGGCGGACAACTAACTTACTATTTTTGAAGTTATGAGTACTCCCTAAGTCAATCAACACCGTCACCTTCTGTTTTTTGAGATAGCCAATAACCTTGAGTGTTTGAGGAGTACTAATACCTAACAATGCATGGCAAGAAATTGTAGGTTGGTGATCCTCTACTTCATCTTCTACTGGTTCCTCAGCCTCTCCTATAATTTCAGCTTCCTCATCATCCTCATTACCTCTGTCAATATAGAACAACTTCTTCTCAGCACATTTATGTCCCGGTCCATATTTGCTATCGCAGTTAAAACATAATCCTTTTGCTCTCTTTTCTTCCATTTGTTGAGGAGTCAGTTTAATTGGCCTAACAAATGAAGGGGAAGAGATACCACGATCTCTGGTGTTAATGAAAGGTGGCCTCCTACTACAAATAACTTTTTCCTCTACACAACATGCCATGATAATAGAATCAGAAAGCTTGATTGGATTAAACATATGTACCTCATGCTCGATGTGGTCCTTAAGACCCCCAAGAAACAAGTCATTCAGATTCTCTTCTGGAATATCCTCCACCCTTAAGGATAGGTTTTAGAATTGATGCACATAATCTTTGACTGACCCTGTTTGTCGTAACTTTGCTAATTGACTAAAGTAGTTCTTTGAAACACTGGAACTATAGTGCAATTGCAACTCCTCAGTAAAAATTGTCCAAGTGACACCTAGACCATTCTTCTGCCTCTGAGCACATAACCAACGATACCAAACAAATTGATCGGGTTCAAGATATAGGGATGCCAATGTCACCTTTTTTCCTGATGGTTTTTGATGTAACTCAAAGAAGTTCTCCATTTGATTTATCCAATTCAGGGGATCCTTACCATCAAATTTGCGCATATCCACTTTCGGCACCATGTTTCGTGGTTGCGAATAAGTTTGATTCTGATGTGACTGGAAAAGTGATCCAATATGGTTAGTTTGTCCATGATTTTGAACTGAAGGTCCTCCTTGGTTGATATGGGCTAGATTTGGGCCATACTGGTTACCCTTTAAATGTTGCACGATATCATCCAACCGATGATTGATTTGGGCTATGTCTCCTTTAGAGGCCATCTCAGATTGTACATTTCGCAACTCATACTCAAGTTGGATCACCTTATGATCAACTAAGGTAAAGCTTAGTGTTGAGGAATCTGTACTTACCCCTTCTGACTCCATCTCTTCAATCACTATCCCATCTTTATCTGGGGTTTTACCCGGAGTAACCGGATTCTTTTTTGCTCATGTGGAAGACCTCGCCATGATGTCAAACCTTAGGGTTTAGGGTTTCGATAAAATTTCGGCCGCATAGGAAAAAACACAGAGAAGATACTAATACTATTTTTTTGAGAGATTTCCGAAAATGTAAAGGACTTGAAAATTTTCCACAATTTGCACTCTAGGGAGCGATTTTATGAAAAACCGTAAATTTGTAATAACTTTTGCAAACTAAATCAAAAAATTCTGAAATTTTCAGGGAACCTTACTTGAAATTATTCACAACTCTGGTAAAAATATCTCCCACTAATTCATTTTGGTTCACAATATGTGGTGGAAACAAAAAATTAGGGTTTTTGCCCTAATTTCAGCCCAGATCGCAGCTCTGATACCACTTGTAATGAAATCACTTGTATAATTCAAATTAAGAGAAACAATAGAACACCAAATAACACAATATTTTAGAATAATGATCTCAATATGCAATTAGAATAGCTTCGCCACTTTGAGGAGGCAACCTCCAAACCATATAATAAGACTCAAATGCTCAAATGATAATGATATACTACCTATAATCCCCTATATATACTATTCATATGCTATGGCCATCACCAAGGCCGACCTATTAAGCATGAGAAAGTATAAATGATATAATAAAATGATATGTTAAGCCACAAGTCGGCTACTCATATCCTAATACAAGCAATAGGTTAAGGGCGTAGCAGCAGATAACTAGCCAGAGGCCTATCACCTCGTTAAATGTCTCCTACAAAATTCTTGCTAAGGATTTGGCTCTTCATGTTGCTGATCTTTTGCCAAAAATTGTTCACCCTGAGCTGATGGGTTTTGTTAAAGGCTGATACATTCTGGATAATCTTATAGTTGTTTGGGAGGGAATTGAATGGGCTCAACTTTCTCTATAGCACCTGTTGTTTCTTAAAATTGACTTTGAAAAGGCCTATGATCGCATCGAGTGGCCATTCATTTTGGTTATGCTCACAGCCTTAGGATTAGGCAAATTCTTCACTTCAGTGGTCTAAACTCTATTTTTCAATGCGTATGCTTGCCTAACTATCAATGGTTATAAGTCAGCTGTGATTGGCCTCTTCTGCTCTATCAGACAAGGGTGCCCTCTTGCACTGGCCTTGTTCGTTCTTTCTACTGACACCTTAGGCTATCTTATTGCTCGTAGTTCTAATCAAGGTTGCATTCGGGGGATTTTCCTTTTGGATCGCATGATGCAACTTATTAATGGTCATTTCACAGATGATTCCTTCCTAACTTTGGTTGAGTTTGAACAGAATGTCGTTACTATGTTTGACTACTTGGATATTTTTTGCCTTGCTTTAAGATACAACATTCAAATGGCTAAGACATTGGGCTATAGAAAAAGTTGTTTGCTGATGCCAGACTAGTTGAAGGCTTACCCCTACAAATGGATTGGAAGAGGTGAACAATTTAAATTCTTGGGCATTCCTTTTGCCTTTGACAACTAATCTGTCACGCTTTATTAGTATGTGATTAACAGAGTTGAAAAAAAAGTTTCTCGGTGGCCTTTTAGAACCCTTTCTCTTGCTGGAAAATTCCAAGTGTGCATCAAGACTCTGGCCGCCACCCATGTGTATTATTTTACTTGTTGGCATCCTTCTCGTGCCTCCTTCACCAAGTTGCTTTGGGACTACCTTTGGTGTAAAAATTCTGGCTCAGCTGGCTTTCATTAGGTGGTTTGGGAGGTTTGTTGTCTCCCCCGTGACCAAGTTGACATGAGAATTATTGATGTTTATAGGCAAAGTGTGGCTTTATGTGCTAAATAGGTCATGTGACGTCTCTCGGATAACTAACCCTGGAAAACCTGCTTCGACATTGTATTGCTTTTGGTGCTCCCTATGGTAAAAAATGTTGGAACAATATTGGGTTGCACACCTTGATTATCACTAGGGTCCTGGTCAAGATTTATGGGACTTTTGTGGCCAAAAGCATATGGAAAGATTTTGAATTAGTGAAACACTTGATGTGTTGGATTGACGACGATTTTCATATTGGGCTCTTGTTCAATTCTCAGAACATATGGTGGTCTCCCATCACTGATGATAGTCTTCCGCTTGCGGAAACTCTAGGAATCAAAGCTCTTTGACTCTC
This sequence comes from Taxus chinensis, assembly GCA_019776745.2. Lineage (NCBI taxonomy): Eukaryota > Viridiplantae > Streptophyta > Pinopsida > Cupressales > Taxaceae > Taxus > Taxus chinensis. The sequence continues at coordinate 302,296,066 of CM034150.1, read as the reverse complement.
TCGCAATGGAATTCACACCATTTTGGATTCGATCTCCCATAGAGATTTGATGTCATGGGCCCAAGCTCAAGATGAAATTTAATCTTGCCAATTCGGATCTCCCGTCTATTTGTAGAATTCAAGAATTGATGTCTGACGTTATGCTCCACAAACTTGGGCTTAAACCCCCAGATGCATGGTGGTGGGAATGGAGATGGAATCAAGAGATTACCTTTCTCCACTATAATGCCGACACCATTTATCAGATTGTGAGCCCTCTCTCACTTGCCTTTGCCAAACTTAATGCTCGTTGGGGCTTGTAATCTGCACATTCCATGTGGCTTCGCAGAATTTTCAGTGCTTAAAATTCTTTTATGGAGCCCAAAGTTAATCATTTTCTATGGTTATCTTATTTATCAAGGCCTTCCCATCAGTGAAAGATTATGTCACATTAGCAACCCCAATCCTAAATGCCCTTTATGTTTTAAACCTAAACCTTTTAAGCATTTATTTTGGTCTTTCCCTCGTGCCTAGGCCATTTGGTCTTGGATTCATTCTTTATTTCAGCCCTTCCACCCTGAATTCTTCCATTGGCGTCTGATGTTGTTTGGGGATTTCAGCCCTTGGCCTCATTATATTGATATTGTGTGGCAACTGTTTAGAGCTTGCATTTTATTTCATATTTGGGAAGCGTGAAATTCTATGTTATTTCAGAATGATAATTATGTTGTTTTGTTTTCCACAAATGAAAAAGTGGGTATCTTGTCTACTGTGCACATACAGATTCAAGCTCAAGCAGAGAAGGCTTCCCTCGAATTTGATCATTTGCAGGAGCTGCTTGCACACTGGGGGAGTGCATCATGCACGATGAGTCGGGTCCCTCCAGACTATCTGCCTCTGCCACCTCGGCCATCTCCACCTCAGCGGCCGCCTCCACCAGGACCGCGTTGCAGGAGCCACTCTCGCAGTCACCAGTCTGCCTATCCTCGGGGCCGCCCTTCAATGCTGTCCTCTTCTAGTCTAGGCTAGAGCCCGCCTTTGAGGGGGAAGGGAACTGCTAGCTCTCTGGGGTGGGCTTCTCCTTCCCTAGGCGTTCAGACTCTGGTTAGCTCTCCACCCCCTGGTTGTGGGATTATTGTTCCTTTGCAGATGCAAATGCCCGACTAGGATGGTTAACAGGTGGACCCTCCTTCGGCTGTCCCTCCCCTAGATGATCCTCACCCTCCTCTTGGAGCGACGATTTGTGCATAGTGCTTTCTTTTCTTTTGTACTTCTCATGTTTTCTGGTTGCCCTTTTGGCGTTTTCTACTGCCTACATGATGTTTTTGTGGGATCATGACATTTTTGTGGGATCTAATTAGCAAACTTATATCATAATAAGGGAGTGTGGGAAGCCACAAAAGCAATTCCAAGGTGTATAGAAATTTATGAAAATAAGGATGACAAAGTTGCATGGATACGGGTAAAGGTATTAACACAAAGAATGAAAATTGGATAGGCTAGGCTTTTAGAGAACCTTGAATATGCCATTGATGGCATATGGCATACATCAAGATGTCTTAAGAATATATAGGTGCAAACGAAATTCCAAATATAGAAAATTTGGCATAGAAACTCTCAATCAAAATCCTTCCAAATACGAACTCAAAAATGATTGGCATGTTTGTGAGAAGGGCAATTTATGCATCAAAAAGTCTATTACATGCCATGTTTATCTTGAAATACTTGCCTTCATTTCCAGGTCTTGAGAAACAATTGGCAAAGAGAGGAATGTAAAAGGAGGAAGATTTACAAAGCACATAAAAAATGCAAATACAAAATTTGAGCAGGGGCCAAATTCAATTTATTTGACCACATTCTTGCCAATGATGAACGTAAAATATACACATGTACTTGTCTTCTCAGTTTTCGTTGGGATCAAGAGTCCACATCTTGTTTTGTAATATTACACTTGTCATCGTTGGTTGGTTAGATCGTGCACATGTTTATGAGAAATTGTATTAATTGATTTGCATGCTTTCTTCAAATGCCACATAACCTAAGCTGTTCACAATATCAATTCATATCATATAAGGCTGGCATCTCAAATCAATGCTAGATGTCTTTGTGGCTTCATGTTCCATTCACATGTTTGGCTAAACGTCAGTCTAACAGTTCAGTCTCTTAATTAGATCCTGTCGGATGTTTGGGCAATAATTCAGTCATATCTCTATTTTTCATTGGGCCTATATTGCACATGTATTCCTCTACATCTGTGTGTTATCTATGTAAAAAGTACAAACCGTGAACATACCCTTCATGCCAATATATAATGTATTATCTAATGATAACATGTACGTAAAATGGACTTGTTGATAAAGCCTAGGAGATTTTCAAGCAGGTGTAATCAACATGTGAAATCAGATTCCTCGACCTTTGTTGGTGTTATCCCAACTTGTGCCAAACATGGAGTTTAGTAACAAGGAACAAACATCCATAAAATAACTGAAACCCGATTTTTAAGATTTACTGCCAATAGGCAAGAAAATAAGCTTGTTATTCTTGATATGTATTTGAAAGTTCTGGACTGCATGTAGCTACACTCCTGGTTATTGATTATCAGAATTCTTGTTTATCTATTATTAAAGAGAGAGGGACATGTAACTAATCCTCATTGACCCTATCAGACGACGTCCCCAATAACTTGGGCAACAAAATCTATATCACTGGTGTTGACCTGTTGAAGCCTTTAAGCAATTAGCACATGGTTTAAATAAATTAAACTTACATTGATTCAGAAGACGGTTGTAGATGGGAAGAACCTGCACAAACAACCCCAACTTCTGCTACTCAGACAACAATTCCATCAAGTACCACATACTGTTGCAGATCCAAGGGTTGCGTGTTCGATCCACTAAATTGTTAGAAAACAATCTTGAGAACAATATTTTTGCAGACTATATATATGGCATTCACCATGCAATTGTTAAAAAAGGAAAAACTAAAAATATCTTTTAAAAAATTAAAAAAATAAAAACATCAAAGCCTTCACATTAAAAGTAAAGTCAAAGCAACATGCAAAATCAGAAAAGCAATATTGTTATAAAAACAAAAAGTAAAAATGTTAAAAATAACAAAAGCAAAGATTAATGAATGCAAAAGCTATAAAATAAAATTTAAAAATAGTAAAGCCAAAACAACATGCAAAATCAGAAAAAACAAAATTGTTAGAAAAGCAAAAAGCAAAATTGTTAAAAATAGCAAAAGCAAAATTGTTAAAAATAGCAAAACTGTCATTTAGGCCGTCAAATTTGACACAGTCCCATGAATGTCCGCAAAGTCCTTTCCCATAGGGGTAACGCCTTTAGGCGCAATTAAGAAGGGATGAATAGTATAAATTGGATAAGGTAATATGTGTGTCTTAACGCGAGATGTATCTAAATCTATAATGGGATTTTGTGTACACAAATATGTCTATTTTAGCTAAATCATAATGAATATGGAAGATGGTTTCAATAATGTCTACGAGACTAAACATGAGATAAATATGGGACCAGATTTTCAGATACATGTATAATTAAGATATGTCAGATAAAAGGGTATTACCTTGTTTAGATAATGATCATTTCGTTGAATTTGTTTAGATACAATTTATTATTATATGCTTTGTTGTACCCACCCTATAATGCATTAACTTGAGTATATACTCCCATTTCAAGGACTATCAACCCATCTATGCTTATAATTGAAATATTGTGCAGAGGAACAGGAATCGTCAAATTTGAAAGCCTTTGGTTTCCTATGCAAATCTTCTACCCATATAATGTCAAACGCACAGATAATTATTTTTTAATTCCATATTAGAAATTTAAGGCTATTATATTTTAGCAATAGTCTTCTCCCAGAAAGAGGGGGAATGGTGACCCAGCTGCAGATGCATAAATCACTCCTCTCACTGTCAAGACTTGTTGAGGTTTTAATAGACATAGCTTTCTACGACCAATTCTAGTGAACCAGAACAATTTGTGAGCATCAGTTCTTAAGGACTTGGAGTCTGCAACGCAGAGAGTGAACAGTGCCAGAAAAGAGCTTGATGATATTGATAAATCTTAAGCCATCAATTAGAAAGCTGCTACATTTCTAGAGCTTAGCATTGAGAGTGACTTTTGGACTGTTTGTACAGATTCCTTATAGCAAAATGCAAGTAGTTGACAATCAAAAATGAATGTAACCAACAAGATATGATGGGTGTCTTTGATTTCTAAAAATGATGTCATGAATCATCATTGAATTTGAAAAAACACGAAAGTTTAGATCTAGTGTTGTGTGGACATGATTGAAAGTTCCTGCCTAATGAAGCTATCAGGAGATTGTATGGATTTAACAATCTGGAAACTTCGAGTTAGACCTATAGAGGATGAGAACGTATTGCAAAAAGTTTATCTAGTTGGAAGGAATAGGGAATCTTTTGAGAAATTAATTCCTAGGCATCTTTGGCATAGACACACTAGGCCTTGATACTATCACCACTACCATATGTCATCTTATTTCGCTGTCCCAAACATTTGTTTCCCAGTCAGGCTTCTTCATTAAGCATGACAATTTACATCTACAAAATAATAATGGTCTTACAATAGAACAAGCAAATCACACATCCTTAGCTCATATTAGCTATTTTATCCCCCAAATAGAGTCAATTATGCTCTTTGTCTGTTTAACAACGGAATTGTCCCTGGATTTTTATGATTTGCTAGCATTCGTATTTAGATTACATTTCCTCTTGAGATTTTGTGAGGCTGCAATACAAGAAAGTAAAATACGTACAATCATTTGATTAAAAAGTATTTTAAAGGAGATGCCATCAACCCTGCTTCATTGGGTATAAAAAAAACTAAAACAAATGATTCCTCCTGCGGCATGTTCTGGCGCTCTAGGCCCAGGATGCCTAGCACTTAATTTGCCTGTTGCTTGCAATGTGATTCACGATACCTGTCTCAAGCTTCCTTCAATCCTTAACCTCTTCCCTAATTATCACAGGTGTTGCATTTAATTTTTTATCCTCACCAGCTCAAATGGAACATAATTATGTAACAGCGTATAGATTGTTGTTCGGAGCCTTATGAGGAGACATGATGGACTACAGACCCTGTTCATTAGTTCACTAATCTTGAAAGCTATCAAACAAAATTGCTTAACGTGCCTTCCAGTACATGTGAACTCTGTAGACTGTAGATGCATAAGTAAGAAAAAAGTCACTGTCAGATGCATAGTTAGTAGATCTATGGACCTCAGTAATACTTTTGATTCAGATAGATAGGACACCCCATTTCCATAGAGCCTTGTAGCAAGCTGGAGACAACTGACACTTATAGATGGCTTATCTTGGAGGCCCTCTGAGCTTCAATCTATAGATGTGGGATATATGGCTGCAGCCTGATATTCTCTATATGGGGGACCCTATAGACGAATGGGCATGAGCCCAGTCTGCCATATCACAGATCTCTGATAGGGGAGGAGCACATATGAGTACAATGCTTTTTAATAACGAACAAGAAGATGGTAGTTTCTTGATAGTAAGAATTTTCTATAAATAATGAATAGTAAGAAAGGGAGTAAACATTCTTAACTAGATGATCCCAAATTTTAGTGTCATTAGAGAAGGTGGGGGACAGAAGTAGGTTGCTTTGATCGAAGCCTGTGATAAATACCCTGATACGGGGATCTACATAGTTCATGGGAGATGATCTGTCCGCTTTCAACATACTCAAAAGCATACATGTTCATGGTAGGATGTTATCAACATTCAACGACTAGGAAAAGAGGCCAATGCAATAACTTTATTCTAGAATGTTTTTTTATCCTTAATTTGATGTCAACATCTAGTTTAGGAGTATATATCGACTGCAGTAAGGGAGTAGTTACAAGACCCGATGGTTACAAGTAAGATGGATGGTTAATATGAACAATTCATCTTCTTCTCCCATAGTTACAATTCTAGAACTTCATTATGTTTGCATATGTGGTGGAATGAACTATTTGTAATGGATAAGTGTACTAACATTTGGCATGATCCTTATTTATGAGTTTCAGACCTAGAGAATGTCAGCTTGGCAGTTTGCCTACAAGAAAACAATGAATAATAATGTTTTGTTGCATATAAGATTTAGTCATGGGCTAAAGTAGATTGATGTGTAGTATTACAGTGAAAAGACTCCATATATATAGGAGTGTCTGCATCCATTGTGTTCTATAAACTGTGATACTGTGGTTAGAATATGTTGTATATTTTACAAATTGTACACCCTAGAGTACAATCAAAACAATACAATATTATTAGTTTTGAGAGAGATATTTATACAGATATTGATCTCAACAACTCATATGGGATCTAATCCCTAAACTATTATCCTCCCACAAAAGTCACTCCAAACCGTACAAACAATGTTTACAAACTACCCATAATATGTTGGACCATCATTGCCGTATATTACTAATTACCCATAGGAAACTCTAATTTCCGCAACAATTCCCTAGAGTTAGGATCTATGACATGCGGTTAGATACAAAACACGAAACTCATTTAAAAAAGATGGATCACTCATCGCTTGAAAAATATCCCCCTCAGTATTAGCCGATGTGTGTTTTGTTCTTCGAGTATCATCTGTCGCTCAGATAGCCATGGCCTTGTCGGATAGTTTTTCCATCAAGTAGATCTTTTGCTCTTTTCATGCAGTTGAGAATAACCATAGGTCCTGGTCTTCGCTACAATAAAAACAGTATACAATTTTTGATATGCGGTTAGATCTTTTATCACGAAACTCACTTGGAGCGCTGGACTAGCTACATGCCAACATAATCTTCTTCATCATTCATCCCCTTAGCTTTGAACATATTAAGTAGCGTTGACTATTCATGCTCTCCAAGCTTGGATTTAGTTTACGGGAAAAAGCACACCATTGAACTGGACATACGGTTTGGGCATACGCCTCCATTTAGTAATATGGCCTTTGCATCATTGGGTTGTCTGGACCTTGTTGCACATAATGCCATCTACATATGGGAACATTAGAGAGCGGAACTTGTCACTATCGAGTTGAACAATATCTCACTCAACTTCTTCCATCTTCAAACCATAGTAATTTCTGCTTCATATTTATCTCTGCATTGTCAGTTTTTGCCCTCCAATATAATTGATTTTACATGCTTCTGCATATTTCTTTGGATGATTTTTTGACACATCTACATGATGTAGATACTGGAATATGGATACTCACACAGGCCAAGTGAATGGACACAAAGCTTTTTTATCTTTGACTTTCACATTTTTAAAAAAGAGATGCCTACCAATCCTATACGCGTGCAACTTGATCACTCCATCAACTGTCCCAAAGATCGCTGATTCACCTCCAGCAACAGTTGGATTTGGATTTGCCAGTGTATGGAAATCCTGCTTACTCATCAAATTTTTCTATCTTGAAGTTCATTTGTTTACACATTGTATTTATTTTCTCCCCCACAATGTGAAACACAATATGTCCAGGATGTCGGTTTCAACCGAAAATGCGTTCGTGAGGCAATTTTTTTTATTTTCACAACTTTTAAGTTTTTACAATTTTCCACACTTGACACTTTCTCAATACAAAACCAACACTTTTGATAATAACTCGCAAATGACGCTATAATGATCGACTAAACAAACTTGTTGTTTAAGGTGAATTTCGGTTCGTTAATTATATGATAAAACACCAAAAACTTAGAAGACAACATGGTTTAATAATACCTGCGTCGACAATGCAATGTCGGGATGAATGGGTGCAGTATGGACGCGAGACTCCTTCCAGCAAATGAGAGAACCTGCATACAAAGACAGCTGAACAAGATAAATATTAGACAAAGATATGACAAGTTGCTCGGCAAAGGCCGATCCCAGGAACCAATGGGCTTCCTCGAACATTGTCAACTCGTTTTAAAATTAAGTGATAATGATATGAAAATGATAGACAATAAGAGGATGACTAGAAATCCATGGGGATAGAGAGATCCTACTCCACATGATAGGCGGCCCAAGCAAGGGCTACGACAAGCTCGAACTCCTTGAAGTAATCGAACCAGGCTTGTTCAACAGTGTCTTGCTCTTCTTATATGACGTCAAAGTTGATCTTCAATGTCTTCAACGTTTGGTATCAAGGTGATGGCACAAAGGCTGAGTTCGTGCGCAATGTCGAATTGCTCCCAGACGAAGGGCTATTGGACAATAGGAAGGTTGTATATGCTTGTAATGGGATGTGTCTGACCTAGTACAATCATCTATAGAGAGAAACAACTTGAAAACAAGAATATTAGACAAAAAATAAATTGATATTTGACTGCAGATATGGTAAATATGATTAAAATGATAAAAAGGCAGGGATCGTTGGTGATTCTGTATGGTCGCCAACGAGATGAATCGCTAGCGATTATTATGAAAAAGACCGATTCTTTGATAAAATGCAAATTGGATACAAAATGAATGATTTGAGGATTGATATGATCTTTTATATGACTTATTGATAAACTGAATATGAAAACAAGTGATAGGCTCTCACCTTGGATGAGAAATGTTAAGAAACGATGCTATGGGAATCTTATAGTGTTTGCAGAGCTTCCATGGATGTGACAGGGATGTTGAAGGTATCAATATGATCATGGTGATGTCGTTTAAGTCTCTAAAGTAATAGAGCTTTGTTGCAAATGTTTGAGGATCCGTTTTATGAAGTTTGATGTTGCTTAAATAACCGTCGGGGATTCATTAGAATCGCTGGCGACTCGTGAAAAGTGGGGAAACCCGCTTGGAAGTAGTTTCAACCACTTCCAAAAGGGTTGATTTGGGTATGGGGGTGAGTGAAATAGTTATGAAGAGGTTGAGGGGGTTAGGAGGTTAGATGGTTAGGGTAAAAATGGGCTAGGATGAGTTATGGGTGGTTAGGGAGGTTTTAGTAACTTAGGATGGGTAGAATAGGTTTTTTACTGTTGGTGAAATGTGATGTTACGGGGTAAGGACATCGTTTATAAGATAATAAGATAATTTAATGTTTTTGAATGAAAATGCGAGGGGTATGGATAAACAATGTAGGGTATCTGAATACGAGCATCTACATTTTTCCATTGTTTCAATTGGTTTGTGATGGACAAGTCATTAGAAGAAAATGAGTAGAATGATCAGATTTGTGTTTGATAGGTGGTTCCCCTCAAACTGAGGGTTATTGGAATGAAGTGAAATGATCACCAGTGTGATGAAGTTATTGGATGAAGGGATAGGATTGTGTGATGTTGTGTTTTAATTTGAGATGCCCCAAGATTGGGCATGAAAGTATATTGCCACAATGGTGGGCTTGTGTGACCAAAATTTCAAGTGATAGGGGAATAAATGGGTTCTCAACCTATAGACATATGACTTTTTAGGAAACAACTGTAGGAAAATGTTTCTGAAAGGATTATAATATACACGATGCATCAAGAGATGCAGGTTTGATATGAATGATGTTTCCACAAATGTGGGATTATGTGGCTAAGAAGTCAAGTGACAGGGGAACCAATGGGTTCTCAGCCTATAGACGTATGACTTAACGGTGGTAAGAAATTATTTTTCCTAAAAGGATATGATATCTAAGGGGGATTTGATAAGGGAAAGCTTTGTAAGGATTGATGTTGACACAAAGGTGGGATTACACAACCAAGAAATCAAGTAATATGAGAACCAATGGGTTCTTGACCTATAGACATTAAACTTTGTAGGATGCGGTGTGAAAAGGTTCTTGGGAAACTAAGGAATCCATGAAAAGTTGGGAAATTTAGGCTCAATATAAAGGATGTTGCCACAAAAGTGGTCTTACGTGACTAGGAAGTCAATTAATAGGGGAACCAATGGGTTCTTGCCATATAGATGTATGACTTTACTATGATAAGGGAATGATTTCCCTAAAGGATGTGAAATGTGAAATGGATCTGATAATTTTAGGATCTATATAGATAGCCCTTGATGATGTATAGACATTTTTGATATATATAATATATATAATATGTATATATAGATGATTTTGATATTTGAATTATGTTTTGAGTTTGTAATGATTGCAATGTGATGGATTAGATGTAGTTGTTGATGAAAGCCCTTTTTAATGATGTTTAGTTATGATTTTTTATATGATGATCTTATGGATGTATGCATAAATGTATATTTTTAGATTATGATATGTTTGATGTTTTGATTTTAATGATTATGTAATGGATGTGACAAAGTTGATGATCTTGTATGTTTGATTAATGCACTATACAATGGATGTATGTGAATGTGAGATATTTTCATCCTTACTATGTCTATACATGATCTATAGTGTATGATGGTAAATGTTTGTGATGGATGATACGTGTTGTATTAATGTATTATATGATGATAACTAGAAAGTGGGATGTGTGCATCCTTACTATTGTGAACATATATAGTGTATGATGGTAAAAAAAATTTATACATATGACAATGAACATGCATCTTTGTAAATAATGTTAACATATGACTCATAATGGTTAGTCATACTAGGATCATAGATGGATGTGGGATAGTTGTATATATCCTTTTCTTGACATGGGAAAGGTTTTGTGTGTAGAAAGCATGGGGAAATGGTTCTTCTTGATAGTTCCTGATTTTTTCCCTAGCTTTATTATATTGCACAAGCTGATCGATGTGGGAAGCTTGCATTTTATGGGAAAGCTGATCAATGCGGGAAGCTTTCCTGGGATGGTTAAATTTTTGATTTTGATATGAGGGCTGATCAATGTGGGAATCCCTTTTTGATATGAGGACTGATCAATGCAAAAGTCCTTTTTTGTATTTTGATTGGGTATCCATCCTTGAAGAGAGTGGTCTATGGTTTTATTGATTTTTTTATTTTATGGTAGTCATCCTTTGAGGGAGTGGTCTACAATTTTATTTCACATAATTTTCTTTTTTATAGTCGTCCTTCAAGGGATCAGTCTATATTTTATATTGGATCCATCCCATAGATATTTTTATTTTTGAGCGAAGGGCAAGCCTGGGTAACTACTTTAGAAGGGGATAAGTAAGCGTGTAAGCTACACTTATATCCTTGTCATGTCCTAAAATAAGATGATGTAGGGGGATGGTGAGAGTAATGATTATGGGGATCCCTAATTGTGAGCAGGGAAATTGTTCATGAGGAATATGCTATGAGAAAATATGTGATGCCCATATTCAAGGTCATGACAGGTATGTTGACGGAAGAGACTACATAACTCTGAAATCATACAAGGTGATAGGATATGTGGGTTAATGTATGGAGATTGTAGTTTGAATAAGGTCTCATGAGTTGACATTTTAATAGTAGAATGACCACAAGTGTAGGGCATTAAGAGGATATTTTTAGGTTTACCATCAAGGGAGGCTAAACAATAAGCCCTAGACCCATATTTATGAGTGATAATATATGGTCCAAGCCAGTTTAGAGAAAACTTTCCATGTTTACTCTTTTCCATGTTAGTGACATGTTGGTTTTATTTGAGAACAAGATCACCAATGTTAAAGTCACATTGTTTGAGATGTTTTTTATAGGATACTTTGATTCGTTGTTGATATATGTTGATATGTTCAAGGGTGGTTAGATGACGTTCATCTAACAGTTCAAGTTGTGATAGGTGTTATTGATGATAATCCTTCATCAGGGATGAAAATTTAAGAGAAACACGTAAGGATGGGATATGAACTTGGAGAGGAAGAATGAATTCAGTGTTTTATACTAAGGAGAAGGGTGTAGTACCCGCAGGTTTTTGAAAGCTGGTTCGATATGCCCATAATGTAAATGGGATTTGAAGATGTCAATTTCTACCATCTTGGTCAACAGTTTTCATGAGGATTTTATTGAGTGTTTTATTGGATGCTTTGGCTTGGTCATTTAGCCTGTGGATAATAAGGTGAGGAGAAACTAAGCTTAATGTTGTAAGTGTCACAAATTTAAAATTTATTATTTTTGAATGATTTTCCATTATCTGTAATGATTTTATGAGGTATACCAAAGCAAAAGATAATGTGATGATGGATGAAGTCGACAATTTTATCTTCTTTAGTAGAGATAAGGGGATTGCTTCCACCCATTTTGTAAAATATTGATCAGTTCTATGATGATTGAATTTTGTCATTGTGATGAGAGGTGGTTAATAAGGACAATAACGTCAATCCCCCATTGTGAAAAGGGCCAAAAAGATCTTGAGCGGGTTGAAGAGCACACGACTAGGGATATGTGTGAGATTGGAATGTTGTTGACATTTTACACACTTATTGACATAGTCACAATAGTCTTGGTTAAGCATGGGCCAATATTATCCCATATATGGATCCATTTAGTGACAACTAAACTCGTTGAAAGTGTCCACCACATATGTCCTCATGGAATTCTTGGATAGCTAGACGATCCTCCAAAGTTTTAAAACACTGAAGGAGGAGGCCGTCAAATTTCTTTTGTAAAGGATACCTCCTAGTATGATGTAGCAGGATGCACATTGTTGAAAATATATTTTTCCATTTCTGGATAGATCTAAGGCTATTTTGCTAGTGGAAAGATAGTCATATGTCTGAGTATACCAGGTGTCATATGAGCTATCTTCTATGTGATTGATGGTTGGAAGATCAGTATTGGTTTAGGATGATGATCCAATTTGTGTACGATGATAAAGAGTTGGAATCGTCTTTTGATAAAGGGATGAGAGAGGCAAGTGAAGCCATGTTGTTTGCTAATTTGTTAGATGAGTGAGGGATGATTTGAATTTATTTAATGGTCAAAGATTTGTAAGTCTTCAACAATGGTTTTGTATTTTTGTAGGACCTCATTTTTACTTTGATAGATCCCTTTGATTTGATTGATGACAATTTTTGAATATCCGTAGATATTAAGGACATGTACACCAAGAAAGGCAGAGGTCTTAAGTCACATAATGATATCCTCATATATGTCATGTTATTTGTGCAATCAAAATTGAATTTGAAGGATAAGGCAATAAAAGTGTCCCAAAGTGGAATTATGAATTCTCGGCATGCCTCCCCTGCTACATTTGGACCCATCAAAGAACAAGGTCATTTTAAGAGGGGTGTTATCATGATAAATATTGTTATTATTCATTTCCAGGAAGTATTTGCAAGGCATAGTTCTTAGAAGGAAGGGGATATTTTGCAAGCTGGTTGAAAATGACTACCCCTTAATGTAAACACACACCTATGAGAGATGAATTCAAGGTCAAATTCATGTCATTAACATGAGCCATCTGGTGATACAGATTATTGTGATAAGGTTTATAATGCATGGATATTTGATTGGATTAAAATTTGTGATAATGGTAGGTTTTGTGACTGAGAAGGTAGTAAAAAGTATGGAAGTTGTAAAGTACAAGGTTCACAAATCAACTTTTCTACTTCGGAATAATGGGTTTTGTATTTGTGAAGTGGTACCGAATTGTTGATAGATCTGCTTGATTCAATTACCTTGTTCATGATAAATTAGCATGGGCTCCCTAACGTTTTGGATTTCAGTTTGAGTCAAGGGTTAATTTAGGCATATAAAGTATTTTTTTAGTTTTAGTAAGGAAGATTTTAGGTGGAGGACATCAATGAATTAGTCATGTTGTCCTTTTAGACTCTGATGAAGTCAAAGTGAATACAATCTGACATTAGGGGAATTCCATCTCAATTTAACAAAATGAGATTTGAAAATTTGAACTTGATGCTATTTTTTAATCAATGTTCTGAGGTTTAAAACACATCGATAAGCATAATGTAGGGGGTCATAAGATCTTTCCAAAAATTTTTTATTTTAAACTGAGTCTTAATTATTTTCAAGGAATTAGAATGAATCTTGAAGAAAAGGAAAGATATGTAAAACTCCCAATTTGGAGCTGTAAGACTCTTGGAAATTTACAATATTTCACATGTGGGACCTAGTGCATGTAATTCATACAGGTATATTACATGAGCTCATCTCGATGGTGAGGGAAAAATCTCATTTATACACGGGATTGACCAAGAAGCATTGATCAATCAAAGAAACCAAACTTAGCTCCAAGTAGAATCATTTTAGAGGTTCTTCATTGTATGGATACAATTCTAACTGAGTTTGAAGCGTGAATTATCAATTTACAGTGGTTATTACTCTTAAGGGATTAATTAAGTAATATGTCTTTAAAATTCTACTGTGACTTATTGCAACCAACTTGCTACTTTCAAATATTGGAAGAGTAGACAAGATTGGAAATCCTAAACCGAGGGTTCATCAAGAGCCATTTTGAAATCAATACTGAAAATATTATGAAATGAATGGGACTAAGGGATAATACTGATGATGAAGAAATAAGAAACATTCATTAGAACCATTAAGAATCTTATACCTTTATAGATCTTCAAATCGATCATGGCATTCACAGACCTTGACACAACTAAGGCTCCAGTACATGGTTTTTGAAACTGTGATATGCACCTTGTTTATATAGGCATAATTCAGTCAAGTATTCCTTCACATTTTACTCCAATGAATGGGAATAGTGAAATGCATTTTGCAAGATAGAAAGACTCCCAATTGTTTGTACAAAGCTTTTCAAAGTGAACACCAATATATTAAGACAGAGTACAATCATTTTGGTGTATAACTTTTCATTGGCTCGAGCTCATCCCAATAAATTTTTGCTAGGGTTTTTGGAAATATTCAATTTTATCTAAGTACAAGTCTTCCAATTTAGTAATTTTACATAGAAAGCACTGTGAGGGGATAATAAGAGAATACTGATGAGGTTTCAAACCTCATGCAATTGATTCAAAATCTTGTAATCTAAACAATTGGAAGGAAGTACTATAACAGTGATTGAAAGACCTTCCATTAGTAAACCAAATGAATTATGCTAGCAATGTAAAATAATAGTAATCCAAAAATGCAAGTTTGCTAAATAATAAATAAATAAATTAAATAATAACCCAAACAAACCAAATAATGAATTACATAAAGAGTTAATGAGCAAAGAGGGATTAAAATGATCTTAGAAGTACACTTGAAGATTAGGTGTCTACTTTGTCACATGGTTGGCTGAATGAGAGTGGAAGACCGTTTCACAAAGCATGGAACAGTTGTAAATCTAGCTTGTTTGAAGGATTGGGGTTCCATGGAGATTTATGATCCAAATGAGGTAAAATAATGTGATCTGGTCTATTTTTGGGTTTATTGGTCTGATAGGTGTGGATTCCAATTTTAGGCTTGCCAGATGGTGTGATATTCAAGATTGTTTTTCGCTATTGTGTCACTGAACTCCGCATAGTGTCTTTGATAAAAATGAAGTATCACCATGAAATTTTTTCTACAAAGCATCAGGTCCATAAAAATAAATATGCATAGAATGCCTTGGAATGTGACTTTCCTTAGCTCAAAAATAGTCTTATAGATTTATCACTAAAGTGCTAACTACATCTCATATCCAATGTATTTATGTGTGTGTATGCATAATTTTTCCCTATGTTGTCTTGGAGCTTGCCGCACTTGAAGTAGTGAGCAAGTAGCATGATGTATAATGTAAATAATGTGTGCATTGAATAGAATAAATCTCAGCTCCTATGAAGTTTTGTTCTAAAGATACCTGTCCTTTACTTGAGAGCTGTGATGGTGCAAATGGAGATATAGAATTCCTTTATAGATGCCAACCTTGGTGACACTAGATAGTTCTTAGTGCTAGCATTATGAACATAGATGTGTCATATGATTCCTTCAAGAATACATCTATTAATCCCAAAAATGTTGGGAATTTCAGTGATAGGATGCCCATAATGACTAGTTATAAGGACCCAAAAAGTGTGAGTAAAGTTTTGGATTGATTTAGATAAAGGTACCTAGAGATGGCATCTTGGATGGGAACATTGAGTCCATAAAGGGTAATACTAAAGTGTAAAAAGATAGACTAGGCCAATAAAGATGCAAGACCACGAGTAGCAATAATTAAAAGCAATGAAAAGTGGCCAAAGAAATGGTTAATTAGTAATTTTCTTACTTGAGGAACTTTCTATTATATGGATAGTAGTATGTGATCGAGACTAGATAATTACCCATAGAGTGCATGATTTTGTGTCTACACCAAAGTGTGCAATCTAAACATTCTTTACAAAGAATGAGGTGATAGCCTTGAGTGAATTTTGCACACAAGGCATATTTTGAAATGGGTAGTCCAAATTCAGGGTGAATTGTTTGTACAAGATGAAGCCTAAGAATCAAAACTTTGTGACAAGGAGGGATTTGACTCTAGAGTAGGGATCCCCCTGTAGAGTGGATTGGTATAGAAAGAACAAGGTCAAGAAGGAAGAGGGAGTTTCATGATCCAGGATTGATAGATTCCTTTTTTCCCACACCTTGGTAGGATTAAAGAGTATTCAAAGGGGAACCTTTTCTCAGATACCTACTAGATGATCCAACAATAACCTCCCATTAAGGATGAGTTCTCAAGTCAAATTCAGTCATTATCATGAGAAATCTGTGATGTAAATAATTTAATATGGCTTAGAATGCATTAAATTTGAGTGGATTAAAGTTTGTGATAATGTAGGTTTTGTGATTGAGAAGATAGTGACGAAGTTTGGAAGTTGCGAAGTACAATGCACAACACAACTTTTTGACTTTTGAATAGCGAGTTTCGTAATCATGAAGTTTGTAGTTAATGTAATAGATGGCTTGCTCCTTACCTTGTTCATCTTGATGTGCCAACATGGCTCCCAAGGCATGGTCAGTCGCGGAGATATAAAGATAGAACAACTCCCCCTCGTTTGGAGGTGTAAGCACTAGTGGCGATAAAAGATATTGTTTGAGGGCATCAAAGGCCTGTTGACAATTATCATCCCACTTAAAGTGGATGTCTTTTCTTAGAAGGTGATGGAAAGGTTGACAACGGTCTGATAATTGAGAGATAAAGTGATGGATAGATTAAGCTTTCCTTGAAGGCTATGAAGTTGTTTGAGATTAGATGGTGGAGGAATTTTGATAATGGCTTTGACTTTAGCAGGGTCAACTTCAATTCCCCTGATAGACACTATAAATCCTAGGAGTTTTCCTGTGAGAACTCCGAAAACACACTTAGCAGGATTAAGATGGAGAAAGAATTGTAATAGACGTGCAAAGATCACATCAAGGATAGCTAGATGGTCTCTTTGGTGTTTGGATTTACCTAAGAGATCGTTGATGTAGTCTTCTATGGTTTTGTGGATGAGATCATGAAAGATGTAGGTCATGGCGCATTGATAAGTAGCTCCTGCATTTTTCAGGCCAAAAGGCATTACTCTATAGTAGAAGGTACCCCATGGGGTGATAAATGATGTCTTGTGTTGATCCTTTGGTGCGATAAGGATTTGATTGTAACTAGAGAAACCATCCATAAGGGATAACATCTCGTGGCCTACTGTTAAATCGACGAGCTGGTCAATGTTTGGTAGAGGAAAATCATCTTTGGGGAAAGTGAGGTTCAAGTCTCGGAAGTCTGTGCAGATGCACAATTTTCCAGTGGCTTTAGTGACAAGGTACGATGTTGGAAACCCATTGTGGATAATCAATAGGTAATATGAAGTTTGTAGAAAGAATATGTTGAGACTCTTCCTTGACTAGTATTGTGATGCAAGGATGCATCTTACCAAGTTTTTGTTTCATGGGATTAACATCCAAGATGGTAATGATGTTGTGGATAATGATGTTAGGGTCTATACTAGGCATGTCACTATAGGACCATGTGAAGGCTTGATTGTGTTTGGATAAGAAAGTAGTGAATTATTGGAGTTCATGCGAGTCTAAGGCTTGGCCGATTTTGACAATGTGTGGCTCTTGTGGTGTGCCGATATTAACATCAGTGGTTGATTCATTGAGAAGTGTAGATGTATCGGAAGGTAAGGTCTTTTGAAGATAGTGATCCTACTCACCCATATAAGTTAAGATAGTGTCATCATCATGACAGTGGAGAATGTCGATGGTAGGGGAATATTCCTCTATCATGTGTGGTAATGTTAGGGGAAGGGTTTCAATCTTACCATTAGCTTGATAAGTTAGTGGTCCAAGTGTAATAGCATTGACTAAAAAAAAAGTTAGGGGAATAGATATGATGTCGTCATCATCAGAGGGTGAGTCTAACAATGGTGACATTGGTGCTTGAGATTCGAATGTTGATAGTGATGGTTTAGAAGGAGACACTTTGAAGCCGAGGCCATGTTTTTCATGAGGTTTTTCCAATCTTTCAGAGGTAATCATGTGGACCCTTTTCATATCAACCTAAACCTAAACATGTCCATGCGCAATGGTAGAGGTAAGTTTGGGAAAACTGTGGTTTGTATAAGAATGAAAAGTTTGATGAGAATATTTTTGTGTGTGGTTGATCATCGAGATGAGATGAAGGGTGGTCGATACCTCCATAAACAAGCTATGTTTGAGGGAAAGAGGGGCCAAAGGAAATGATATTTCCTACATTAGGCTCATAGAGCAGATGTTTGTCAGGTCTCCCATATGTTTTAGGCGTAGGGAGTGTATTGAGGGTTAGGAGTGATATTCCCCCAGCGATAGATGCTGCATGACATCTTCAAAGGATTGATCATCTGGTAGTTTGGATGAGGGGATGGAGGAGCTTGTTGAAGCTTGATCTGAAGACGTGGATTTTTGTGATGGAAGTAGCACGTCATTAGGCTTGTAGGTCATGTGACAGGATTTTAATGGATTTGGATCAGTGGGAACTGTAAAGGTTTTACCCTCATGTTCATATTTTAGACATCGATGTAATGTTAATGGGATACAACACATAGCGTGTATCCAGGGATGACCTAGTAATATATTATATTGGAACTCTCCTTCTACAAGATAGAAGAGCTCGTGGAGGATTTTAACACCTATTTTAATAGGTAAGATGATTGTGCCTAATGTGGGAACCATGTCATTAAAGGCGTAGAGCACAATAGGTGATTGAGCAACTATGGTGTCGGGTAACTGAAGTTGTTTAAAGGTGTGAGATGATATTATGTTGATACTAGCACCGTTATCGATCATTACTCTCTTGATGAGAGTGTCATTGATTTGGGTGGTGACAAAGAGAGGAAGGTCGTGGTCTTCAGGTTGTAAGGACGGGATTTTAGAGTCGTCAAATGTGATAGGAACAGACATTTTAAGTGCACTAACAAGGTTGGAAAATGGATGGGGGTCGTTTTATGGTACTGAAATGGCCTGAAGGGATTCAATCATTGCTTGGCGATGTTGAGGAGACTTTTGAACCAGCTCATAAAGAGACATCTTAACAGGAGCTTGATGTAATTGTTTAAGGACCGTGTTTTGTATGGATGTAGTGGATTGAGTTTGAGGTGCCACAAGAATGGACACCTTGGATTTAGAAGTTGATGGGTTGGGTGACTCAGAAGGAGACATGGAGATAGAGACTTTAGGGTGGTCTTTCAAATCTTGCATGCTCTTGTGGTTATACGGATGACATCTATCTGGAAGAGGGGATTTACTAGAAGAAGCCTTGTTTTTATTAGATATGATATCAAGTGATGATTTGGAATTTATATGTTTAGGGGCTTGTGGAGTCGGTTTGATTTGATGTTGGGATTTGGTTGTATTGAGGTTGGTGGATGGATTAGGATGATTTTTATCTGATGGGGAGAAGTCCTTTGCTAGCGAGACTTCAAATTATGGCATGGAGGGCTTTGCAGTCCTTTGTGTAGTGTCCTGGTATTTGATGATAAGCGCAAAATGCCTCATAGTTATACCAGGAAGGTTTCCACCCCCGAGGATCAGAGGGCTTAATAGGTGGTAATGTTATGACTGATGATCGGATGAGTTTTTCAAGGATTTTAGTGTAATATCCTGATGACGAGGGTGACAGATGGGCAATATTGTTTGATGGTTTAGGAGCATGAGATGCTTGAGTCATGTCGTGTGAGGCACGTTTAGGTGCTGGCCATGGGACGGGTTTAGATTATGTGATGGTGATTATAAATTTGGATGAGGGACGTGGTCCCAAAATGGAAGGTAAGGACATGTTATCCTATGGTGTGTTTGTTTGGCGAGTGTCTTGCAAGATTTCTTTCCAGACGGGTGATTTGTATGTTTTTGTGTTGGATTCCCAAGACTTTGGGCTTCGTGTCGAGCGACATGGTCTTGGAAGGAACTGTTTAAGACTTCGATGACGAGTTTCTTCTCTAGTGATTCTGAAGGGATAGTATGGGAATTTTTTGTGCTAGTGGATGTGGTAGAATTTAGATGTTGTGATGTGGATGGGCTTGAGATCTCAGTAGTGAGGAGATCCGAGAGATGTTGTTCAGTTGGTGTTTCAACTATGGAAACAAATGGTGTTGTATGTGGGTGTGAATTGTTGACAATATTGATGGTATGATGGGACCCTACAATGTTGGACTGAGGTTGATTTCCGGTTGGAGGATGGTTCGGGAAGGGTTGTTTAAACACATCCAAATTTTGATTTAGAGGTGCATTTAGATTATCAAGTTGTAATTCACCATGGTCGATAAGGTCTTGGAGGACATTTTTGAATGAACCACATTTCTCAATGTCTTGTCCCTGAACTTGATGGTATTTATAATAATCGTTTTCCCCATACCATGATGGTTTGGAAGTGGATACATCGACGAGTTGGATGAGAGGGAGCTTAATCATATAAGTAGCTAAAAGTCTGTCAAAGATAGTGCTATAGGACTCCCCTAAAGGTGTGTATTTACATTGAGGCTTGGATCGTTCGGGATCCAAATGACCTTTAGATGTAGTTTCAAAACAACCGCATTTGCGGACCCTTTAGATTTTTCATTGTTGGAAGAAGTTTTAAAAGAGGGCTCAGGTTTTGGTTTCTTAGATTGGAGTTTAACCTTACCATCCTCGAGGGCGCAGAGTTCTAGTTTTTGGGCCATGGTAAAGGCCTCATCAAATGTTTGAAATGATGGAATTTGAAGAATTGATGATATATGTTTGGCACAGGATTGAGCGAACAACTCGATGAGCTTAGTTTGTGGAAGAGAGGACAGTTGGTTGATAATCCCTTGCCATCTAGCAACGAAATTAACAATAGACTTATCTTCGAATTGTTTGATGGTATAAAGGTTTTTGATGCAGATTTTACGAGTGATGTTGATGGAGAAGTGTTCTAGGAATAATTGTGTGAGTTGTGTGAATGAGAAAAGGGAATGTTGTGGGATACTATTGTACTAGTCAAGGGCAGGGCCGGCCAAGGACATGGGGAATGTCCTCAACATGAGATCATGGTCATGAGTGATAAGATAACATGTATGATGAATGGCCCTGATATGTTGTTGCAGGTCCTCCTTACTGTAAAATATGATGAACTTTGGGAGTTCCAGTGTAGAGGATAGGCCTTGAAAGGCATGGATAGGTTGATAGGTTTGTTGCAAATCTGTTCATATGAATGGTTGTTTTTGGGTTCCATAGTGGTGGCTTCAAGACTAGCTATTCTGCTTAGTAATGCCCGCATTGGATCATTTTGAGGTGGTTGTGTGTTTGAAGGAGTGGCTTGATTATAGACGTGAGGGTTTGATTGTTGATACACGTGATATGGTAATGGAATATTTTGAGAGGGAGGAATACTTGCTGGGATATTATAAGTGTATTGAGAGACTAATGGTTGTGAAGATTGGATGTATTGATAGGGAGGAGGAATAGAAGTGTTGACCTGAGGTTGTGATGGTTGTGGGATATATTGAGAAGAGATGTAACTATATTGTGAGACAGGGGCAGTGGATGCTTGTTGTGAAAAGGGCAGAGTACTAGTGATGACACTCGTGTTGATAGGTGGTATAGATGTAGGGATGGATAGGACTAGATTTTGAATTGAAGATGTAGGTTGTGAAGAAACAGGCTGAGACATGATCAAAGGATTTGTAGAGAGAGGGACACCCACTGAGCTTGTAGGAGGAGTGGTGGAGGTTGCGTGACTGTATGTGGGTGGGGAGGTAGTAGTAGGAGTTTATGTAACTTGCGGGCTAGGTGAGGAAGTCGATGATGCAGGTGTTTGTATGCTAGTCGTGTTTTGTGACGATATGGCATTGAGTTCAAAACTAACAAGAGTGGATGAAGTGGGTAGATGTTCCTGTAGTCACTAGAGGTAGGGGGTAAGGAGAAATATTTTCTATGATAACGGTTGATAGTCAAGGTCGTAAAGTTTGGAATAGTCGTAAGTGTTGACGACAGAAGATGGGCAATATTTTGGATAAGGGGGATAACTGAAACACATACCTTTGGCAGCAAGGTAGCTACTAAGGGAAATTGGATTGGAGTCTAAGAGTTCTGCAAAGACTAGGTCACCACTCTGGAAGAATTGCGGAGGGTCAAGACAAGGAATTTCTGATGTTGCAGACTGAGTGTTGGGAGAACGTGGAGGTTCTTGATCTGTTTCTAAGGGTGTTGTAATGGATCTATGTTTGTGATATGTTTACAAGACTGGGATGTTTTGAATATGAGACTGGGTTGATTCTAAGGATTGTTGAAGTGGATATGTCATATTTGAAGTGTTTTGGATGCGAGACTGTTGTCTAGTCAAAACCATGAACTAAACAGGCAAGAAAAAAGGAAAAAGAAAGATGTTTATTAGTGAAATGAAAGTCACACAATCACAAGAAAGCTTTCTTTTTTGATTATCTTGATTTATTTAAGAAAAGTGTGAAACAAAAAATGGCTGAAAAGGAAGTATAAAAGAGGCTAGCTAAGGTTGGTTTCAGGTGAGTTAAGGCTAGAGTCCTCGATATACCTAAAGGTACGTGAGGCCCAAGTCTGTGTTGGTGTCGGTACAAGGCGTGATATTGGGGCCTACCCCCTCACTTCACGGTCCCGCAATGATAAGGGTGTCAGGTGCTTAGTTGATATACCACCCACCAGTTATTTATACTCAGCCAGAACACCAAGTCAACTTCCCCCTTGGTGATGAAATCCAAGTAGGTAGACCTGGAAGGAAGTGTTTAGATGCAAGTTTGATTTATGAGGTGGTTTGGTTGTGTGTGAGGGGAAATTGTGAATGCAATCTTTTAACCCCTAATTAAGCTATGTGAGCAAAGAGAAAATGAAGGTTCATTTTAAGATCTGAAAGAAAAGATTAATTTCGATGAAGATAGATTAGAAAAAGAATGCAATACTGGAAGGAAAATGAAAGAAAAGAAGCCTATGTTTCACTATTCCTTATTTATTTTTCTTATTTTACGTGTTTTTAAAGAAGCGATAGTAAAACATTCCAAGTAGAAAAGTTAGATGATTTGACAAGGAAAGAAAACAAGAAGATATAAAATCTAAATCAAAGAAAAGGGACTTAGGGTCCCATCGGGTGTGCCAAAATGTTTAAGGTGGATTTCGGTTCGTCAATTATGTAATAAAACACCAAAAACTCGGAAGACAACAGGGTTTAGCGATACTTGCGCCGACAATACAATGTCAAGATGAATGGATGTAATACGGACACAAGACTCCTTCCAGCGAATGAGAGAACTTGCATGCAAAGATAGTTGAACAAGATAGATATTAGACAAAGATATGACGAGTTGCTCGGCAAAGGCCGATCCCAGGAACCAATGGGATTCCTTGAAGGGTGTCAACTCATTTTACAATTAAGTGATAATAATGAAAATGATAAAACAATTGAAAATGAGGATGACTAGAAATCCATGGAGGATAAAGAGATCCTGCTCCGCGTGATAAGCAGCCCAAGCATGGGCTACGGCGAGCTTGAACTCCTCAAAGTATTCGAACCAAGATTGTTTAGCAACGTCTTGTTCTTCTTGTACGACTTCAAGTTGATTTTATGATGTATTCAACGTTTGGTGTCAAGGTGATGGCATAAAGACTGATTTCGTGCACAATGTCGAATTGTTCCCAGACTAAGGGTTGTGGATGATGGGAAGGTTGTATATGCTTGTAATTAGATGTTCCTCACCTAGTATAGTCATCTACAGAGAGAAACAACTTGATAACAGGAAGATTAGATAGAAAACAAATTGATATATTAATTCCAACTATGATAAATATGATTAAAATGATAAAAAGATAGGGATCGCTGGCGATTCTGTACGGTTGCCGACGATTCAGATGAATCGCTGGCGATTACTGTGAAAAAGACTGATTCTTTGATAAAATGCGAATTGGATACAAAATGAATGATTTGAAATTGATATGATCTTTAATGATGAATTATTGATAAGAGAATATGAAAACAAGTGACAAGCTCTCACCTTGGATGAGAAATGTTAAGAAACAAAGTCGTGGGAATCTTATGGTGTTTGTAGAGCTTCCACGGATGTGACAAGGATGTTGAAGGTATTAAGATGATCGTGGTGATGTCGTCTAAGTCTCCAAAGTAACAGAGCTTCGTTGCAAACATCTAAGGATCGTTCTATGAAGTTTGATGTTGCTTATATAATTGCCGACGATTTGTTAGAATCGTTGGCGACCCGTGAAAAGTGGAGAAACCCGCTTGGAAGTGGTTTCAACCACTTCCAAAAGGGTTAATTTGGGTATGGGGGTGAGTAAAGACATTTAGCATGTATTAGGAGTTTATAAGCTTTCCCTCCAAGTTCTAGTCTTAAATATTTGAATTGTGATGTAAATTCTCTCGTAAAAGTAGAAATTTGGTGTGAATAGGAGTACTAGGTGAATGTGAGCTGTCATATTTCTAGGATCTACATGGGAGAAGTGCAAGAATAGTCCAAGATATTGTGTTGTCAGTATTTAGCTATTAAAGGTCAGGATGATAAACAAATTCCTTAAATTATGCTTGTATAGTTGAGATATAATCTCACTAAATATAGGAATTTAGGCCTAGATAAGGACTACCATAACTCAGTCAAGCAGATTTAGGGGATTCTAAGGGATTAGAGGTTGAAATCTCTCAGGGAAAGAATCATAATGTGATGTATATGATGTTTTAAGAAGAAGCAATGAAGAAAAAAGGTTGAATTTATCTATCTCTTTGATTATTTCTTGAATATTTGAAGTGTTCAAACTTCATACTATGAGATTAGCGATAGAGAGGATCTGAGGGGTAATGTGGAGTTAGACAAGGAAATGGAGCTCTTCCATAATGGTCTATGCAAGCATTATACACATTTATACATGCATTCTCAATGTGCTCCTGAATGGTGAAGACTGTACTGTCCTGAACCAGTCATGCAAGTAAGTGTTTGTGTATGTTTTGATCTTGAATCTCCAAGAATCTTGAATGTTTTGGTAGTTTCAAATGATATCTGACTTGGAAAAGATGATGTGAGTGTCCTATGGGTGAATAAGATAAGAAAGATGCCCTGTTTTCAAGCATTATATTGAGAAGTTTGAATGTACAGTCAGGTCTAGGATTACAACAGTCTTGAGAGGAGAGGAAAAATGTGGACTAAGAGGTTTATCATCATTAATAGAAGGTGAAATAGCTACTGAAAGGAGTGTGAAGTCCATAGCCTTATCTAAGAATCATCAGTTCTTTAGAAACCCTCAGTGGAGATTAAGAAACCCTTACATGTACAGGTTATAGAAGAAGAAACCCTCAAAAAGGAAAAATATCCAATGTTTTCATGCCCACTGCTAAGAGAATCATCTTTAACATGATTAGACAGGCCTAATTGTGAAATTTGAGATCTGGAATCATAATATATAGAAAGATATTGTCAAATTTAGCTTCTCGGGCTAGACTGTGCATCACAGTGAAAAACTAGCTAGGGCACAGTGTTTAAAGCATCAAATCATTGAATTAAGCCTCGAAAATTTTAAGATACTTTGGTAAGGGTTCCTCCTTGAAGATTTGAAAGGAATTTTTCAGTTTCATTGGTGCATTTTGAAGATTTTTATGACAGTCAATGTGAAGGCTGGAAATGACAGTGAAAGGGCTAATTTGTGAGGGTCTTTTGCAAAGGAAGTGCTAGAAATCTTGAGAATTAGAACATGAAACTTTGTACACATCTTAAACACTTTAATGGATATCTAGAATGACCATTATTTCCTATTGAAGCCCTCTACAAATGCTACAGTTTATGACAGTTGCGCTTCACAGACCTAGTTAAGGGTTTGATAAGCCACATACAAACAGTGAAGTGTAGAGAGTTCTAGACCTAACCAAGACATGAAATTTTGGGAACATGTTGACTTAGTTGAAGATAAACTAGTGAACCTAACACAGGCCTCTGGGAATTTGTGAAAGTCAAGGTGCATGGTCATTCCAGTTACATGGTCTTAAGGAGCTAGGGAGGACAGTTTTGCTTAAGGATGGAAAGGAGCATTTTGGGAGCTTAAGATGAGTTTACATGTTTGTTCCAACATTGTTGAGTGTATTGTAGCATGGTCCAACCTCCAAGAGACCTCAGGGAGACCAAGAAGCTTAAGCATGCATGTTAGGCTAGCACTATGGACTAAAGAAGGAGCCAAGTGCATAAAAGGTAAGTATGAAAGTGAAAGATGAATATCTTGTGATTGGATGGTTGATAAGCCATTACATGACTGTAGGAGACATTGAAGGAGGTGTGCAGGCCAGTGGAAAAGGTAAAATCATGGTAAGTCCCTCATAAGATTAGAAATTGCATTCTTGCATTTAGGAACTAGAGGTCTAAGGAGCAGGGCAGCCTGAGTAAGACCATAAATGAAATGTTTCCTTGATTATGAGTAAAACCAACTTGTCTTGTTTGGCTTTCCAAAATCTACATTTGAAGAACTTCAATTGTTAAGTTAGAGAATCAAGGTGTTTACTCTTTTGAATGACTGATATATGGATGATTTGTGGATGGCTGAGCTTAGATAGCATCAGGACATTAGATGGTTAGGGTAAAAATGGGCTAGGATGAGTTATGGGTGGTTAGGGAGGTTTTAGTAACTTAGAGTGGATAGAATAGGTTTTTACTGCTGGTGAAATGTGATTTTACGGTGTAAGGACATGGTTTATAAGATAATTTAATGTTTATGAATGAAAATGTGGGGGTATGGATAAACAATGTAGGGTACTGAAAACAGGTGTCTACACTTATCAATGATGATAACACTTAAGATGATAAGAAAATAAACACGATTAAAATGATCAATTTTGACAATACATGACTTGGATGGTGACGACAATGATACTCTAATAACTTTTGGAAAACAACATTGACAATCTTTATTGATTTTGATAGATTCAGTTAAACTCACAATAATTGGACTTTTTAAGGAAGACTACAAACCAAAAACATGAGTAGTCATCTAGAT
This sequence comes from Taxus chinensis, assembly GCA_019776745.2. NCBI lineage: Eukaryota > Viridiplantae > Streptophyta > Pinopsida > Cupressales > Taxaceae > Taxus > Taxus chinensis. Next base: position 302,268,851 of record CM034150.1, on the reverse strand, counting down.
GGCTAATTTTATTTTAAAAACTTGAATCAACTCAAACTAATGAAAAACTATACTTTACTTCGATGTAGAGTAGACAACGCCTTGTATGGAGACATAATGGTTTTGGTGGAGAGTCGAGCTCGGTGGCCAGGTTGTATGAGGCGAGTTGTTCGCTATAGAATGCATGGAAAACACTGCCATGCTAGGAGACTTGCTTGAACCTCGTAGCCACCGTCACATCCCTTTCTGTGATGGGCAGATGTCAGGACGTTTGGTTTTGGAGAATCCAATACAAAATCAAGTTTGCTAGCAGCTGAGGTGGAGGACGGATGGTCACACACTGGGTAGCTCGGGTCAGGGAGATCTAGGTGAGGTGGGCGAGCCGGAGATCTCGTTGCATGGTGGATCAAGAGTTTGGGGCGAGTTGTAGGAGGATGCCCTATGTTGCCAGGAAACGGAAATGGGTACGGGTACAAAACGCGGAAACGACAATTTTCAAAAAACCTTGGATACGAAACGTGGTGGAAACGTCTGTACAATATATATATATATATATATATATATATATATATATATATATATATATATAATACTCATTTTAAAATTGTACTCCATGGACCATAAGAGATAAGTTAACTGAAAAACACTCAAAATATTTTGTATTCATTGAAATTTGACAGTTATTATCATGTCATACTTATCTCTAGGACATGGTTACGGAGGAGTTTCAATGTTTCACATATACATGATAATAATCTAGATTCTAGAATATATCATCTAGATTTTTCAGCATAATCATCTGATGAACACCACTGCCACACAATATCTCAAATATCCAACTAGCTCCGCTAAAGATCCTTTGTGCAAAAGATCCCGATTCTTCTTCATCAATACCAAGCAATGAAAATTGGCTAAGAGTGTGATTTAGAATGGACCCAAGATGTCATTATATAGCTTTTAGGAAGTGTCTTTAGCAAGTTTAGGTAGGTAGATTAGGTTTAGGTGCAATAAATGAAGGTATTTTTTATTTTATTTAAAGTTAAGATGCTTTAAAAATTAAAAAACTGTTGAAAATGGCTGAGACGTTTCCGGAAACATTGTGAGACGTTGAGTAAAATCAACAAGGCGTCTTCCCCCGTAAGTTTCGCACAATCTTTCACGTTTCCAAAATCGTTTCCAGTTGCAGAAACGTGGGTCAATATTAGCGTTTCAACTGCAAAAGAGAGGAAGAGATGCAAGAACAAGTCTGAATGGAGAAGAGTAACATTGTAGAGATCAGAAAGTCTGAATCCAGAAGTAGTGGAATGGTGTTTTTTGCTAGCTGTTGAAGAAACTTAAAGAAAGCACAAGAGGACTTTAGCAAACACTTAATATACAACTTATCAAAGAGTGAAGATGGCATAAAACAGAAAGAAAAACACCTCAATTGATTGCAACATGCTGCTTAAAGATGTCCAAGAATTCACTATGCATTATGTCAAAACTGTCCACTTGAGCTTGTATGGCCCAATGAAAAAACTCAAAACAGGTGAAACAGATTGAATGGAATGTAACAATTAGTGAATGTATGTGAATGACACCTTAGTTTGGAACAAGGATGAGGTGAAAGCTTCTCACGTGAGAGCTGCATGCCCAAACCTTGACAAAACAGAATTGGTGCATGCATGACACGATTGCATAAGAACCTTAATACACATGATCAGAAATTATTATGCATTTCCCACGCAGTAAAACACTTACCATATAGCTTAATGTGTTGAAGTAGAACTAAAATTGCAAAAACAACAGTATTTTATTGCAAATGAGAGTGTATATGGAGAGGGCAATTTCTGTAGGAGAGATGTATGCCTTGAACTTTGCATCCTTCATTCCATAAAATCTACATAGCTAAACAATGCATGCAACCTTAAAGTTACGAAAAATAGTAACTCAAGATCTCCAAATCACATTGAGGCGTCCTCCACATAACGCTCTGATGACCATGTGATCCACCTTAGAAGTGGATATGAACAGCTATAAGTGGACAAATATCTGAATTTTGGTTGACGACGTTAATATTTTAGTAGTGCCACTTGTCAGGGTCATATCTCCTTGCATGTTGATCGAAATGTGACTCTGTAATATGCATTGGAAAGCTCATCATGTATTTAGGAGAGTTACAGAACAACGGTAATGGATCAGTATAAACTAAATACTTGACAGTTGTTTTAACAAGGGCCAAATCACAGCTCAAAGACAAAAACCATATGTCAAGTTGTTAAACTTTGGGGAAATTATGAGTACATGTTTCTCAACAACTCATATTGTTAAGCCTTGAATACATACTATTTAGCACACAACAATATTGTGTGCAAATGACCTTCGGTTTAGACTCTACGTTGACCAAGGAGTCTCGGATACGAGTATCCGTTTGGATACGGATACGATACGCGGATACGTCAATTTTAAAAAACCCTTGGATACGATACGTCTTGGATACGTCCGTACACATATATATATATATATATATATATAATATTTTACACACACACATATATATATATATACATCTACTCATTTTACTCATTTTTTAGTCCATAAAAAACTGAAATAGTAATACAAAACTTGAATCAATGTTCAAAACATTCAATATACTTGAGACTTTGCATTTTTATTGATCATGTGGCTGCCATACATATGATATATGAATATCATGTTAACATGAATACGAACAAAACTTGAAATTTGAAAAATATACTAGTAACTAGATCCATGTTCAAATTTTCAAAACAAACAATATACTTAAGATTTTACATTTCATTGTTCATGTGGCTGCCATACATATGATATAGGAATACAAACAAATCTAGAATATATCATCTAGATTTTCCTCAAAATCAAGTTCATGTGTGCCACTTGTGCTAGCTCCACTCTCATTAACTCCACTCTCCGCTTCTTGCAAACTCCCTTGAGTGTCATCTTCGCCATCAAATAATGAAAGTTGGGCAAGCGTGGCTACGGAGGCATCCAAGTTTGTGGTCTCTGGAATAAGATCCCAAAGTTTGTGAGGCCCTTTAGCATACTCCTCAGACTTGTGTGACAAGAGGCGCAAATTGGAGTGCACATATACCAAATCCTCAACTTTTTTAGATGCCAACTTGTTTCTTTTAGCTGAGTGGATAAAGCGATAAGTACTCCAATTCCGCTCTGCGGAAGAATTACTAGCCACCTATTACAACAAAGTTAGAAAATTGAAATTCAAAGACAAGTTAGTATCCTAAGTTCTAACTTAATAAAATTTAAAATATTCGAAATGATTCTAAATTTTAAAATTTATAAATGTTATACCTGTGAAAGAACTTTTATAGCAATAGGACGTAAGTACTTGGCATCATGGCCATGTACATGCCACCATGTGGTTGGAGTCAAGCTACTCTTGTCGAAAAGAGCCTCAATCGATCCCATGTTGCCTTCTGAACCAGTAAACATGCCCATTTCACTTTTGACCACACTGGCTATAGATGGATCAGGAAAAGTTTTTTTGAATGCTGCCCTGGTTCCATTTCCAACTTCGGAGTCAGAAAATGGTGCTTGCTTGTTTAGTAGCCCAAGTACATCAGAGCTATAGTACTTTGGGGTCAGTGCATAAGCAAGGAGATGTAATGAGGTGGTCATTTTATTCCACCTCTTTATGACCACAGTCTTGACCTCACCGTAGAAGGTCTCTTATGGATCTAGACCTTTTTTTGTATTATATCTCTGATACGCTCAAGCATGGAATCTATGCCATCATATATCTCTCCCAAGCATGCTTCATTAGTATCTACATCGGATCATGGAGAGAATGGGTGGTAAAACTCAACGAGTACTCAACCTTGGCCCACCAATCCTCATCAAGGACCCATGATTTTACCCTTGTAGCTTTCTCTGTATTTGACTGCCTCCACACTGACCAAACATTGCTGATCACCATACTGAAAGCCTCTCTCACCTTCACAAGCATTCTCAAAACAAGCGTGTGTGAGATGTCTAGTTTTTGCATTTCAGCAACTCCCTTGAGAATTTCCTAAAAATGGTTTGTGAATTTGAATGTCATTTGCTTCAGAATCCATCCATGGGATTTTCCCAATCTTTTGGAGCATCAAGTTAAGGGAGTGGACAACACAAGGGGTCCAAAAAATGTGCTCATATCTACCCTCTATGATCATTCCTGCTGCTTTACAATTTTTAGCATTGTTTGTGATGACTTGGACAACATTCTGGGGGCCCACTAGACTCAATTGCCTCTATTAAAATGTTAGCAATAAATTGTGCATCCTTGACTTGCCCTTCACAGTCAATGGCTTTAAGGAACATTGCCCCTTTAGGGCATACTACAACAACATTTATGAGGGGTCTATTTCTAGCATCTTTCCATCCATCTGAAATGATGGAAACCCCTGTTTCCTTCCATGAGTCTCTGATTGGCTGCAAAGTCTTCTGAATGTGTTCCACTTCCTTTCCCAAGAGTGTGGTTCAAACTTTTTGTAACTTGGGGATTTGTACCCTTATGGAGCTTCATTGATACCCTTCACCATTTGATGCCAATATGGAGATCTCAATATATTAAAGGGCAGCCCACATGCATAAATGTATCGAGCAACAACCTCATCAGCAACCTCCCTCTTTTCAATATTAAATGCTTTCTCCAATGCTCCTTTTGTCCTTTTTCGTGAGCTCTCTGGACTCTCTTCATCAAATGGTTGACTTTGAGTTTGAATGAAAGGATGAGAAGTAGGTCTAGGTGTGGGTGGTAGTGATGAAGGCCTTCTTTGCGAAGGAATTGTTCTAGTTCTATTTCTTTCAGCTTGTTTATCAACCTCCTCTTGCTCTCTTAGGTACTCTGCCATTTTTGGGCACCTCTTTATCCCCACACCTCCAACACCGGTCAAATGGATTTTCACTCGACTATATGAGGATATGTACTGAGCTTGGCAACCATGACATATCCAGACCCGACACCCACCACCAGCAATGTTGTCTACCACTGTCACATGTCTCCAAAGAGGGGAATTAGGATCATGTCTCACAGGAACTGATGTGTTTTCAGCTTGGCCTTGCACTCCACCCAAAGCAGAACTTGATGCCATCCTAATCTGTTTTTGATCACCAAGATCACCATAACGGCGCGAGGTGAGAGCATACACAGGGTTAGGATGTTTAAAAAATTAAAAACATTTTGCCTTAACATAAATAAATTAGTTATGTCATCCTAATCTGTTTTTGATCACCAAGATCGCCATAAAGGCGCGAAGTGAGAGCATACACAGGTTTAGGATGTTTAAAAAATTAAAACACAATTTGCCTTAACATATATAAATCACTAATTAGTTATGTCATCCTAATCTGTTTTTGATCACCAAGATCACCATAAAGGCGCGAGGTGAGAGAATACACAAATTTAGGAAAGCTAAAAAAATAAAAATTTAAAAACAAATACATTAACATTGAACAATGCATTTAAAATTAAAAAATGATTTTTTTACCAATTAATAAATTAAATAACCATAAACTATGCCATCCTAATTTGTTTTTGATCACCAAGATCGCCATAAAGGCGCGAGGTGAGAGTATGCACAAATTTAGGAAGCTAAAAAAAAAAAACAAATACATTAACATTGAACAATGCATTTAAACTACGTTGCCAGGATACGGATACGAGTATCCGTTTGGATACGGATACGATACGCGGATATGTCAATTTTAAAAAACCCTTGGATACGATACGTCTTGGATACGTCCGTACATATATATTAGGATGTGTTAAAAATATATATATATATATATATATATATAAATTTATATGTACATCTACTCATTTTACTCATTTTTAGTCCGTAAAAAACTGAAATAGTAATACAAAACTTGAATCAATGTTCAAAACATTCAATATACGGTTACCTGTAGACTTTGCTTTTTATTGATCATGTGGCTGCCATACATATGATATACGAATATCATGTTTGGACATGAATACGAACAAAACTTGAAATTTGAAAAATATACTAGTAACTAGATCCATGCTCAAATTTTCAAAACATCTACTCAATATACTTAAGATTTTACATTTAAAACTTGAAATTCAGTAATACAAACACTTGAATCAATGTTCAAAACATTCAATAGTACTTAAGACTTTGCATTTTTATTGATCATGGATACGCTGCCATATCCGTATGATATACGCCCGGATATCATGTTAACATGATACGAACCAATATACTTGAAGATTTGAAAAATATACTAGGAATTTCATTGTTCAAATTTTCAAAAAAACAATGAAATAGAACTTAAGATTTTACATTTCATTAGTTCTGGATACGTGGCTGCCATACATATGATATAGCGAATACAAACAAATCGTATCCGCCATATATCATCTAGATTTTCCCGTACAAAATCCGGGACGTATCATGTGTGCCACTCCGAATCGCTAGCTCCACTCTCGGATTAACGTCCATCTCTGCCGGATCCTTGCGAACTCCCTTGAGCGTATCCGTGCTTCGTAGCATTTAAAAATAATGAAAATGATTTTTTACCAATTAATGGCTTAAATAACCCTAAACTACGCCATCCTAATCTGCTTTTGATCACCAAGATCGCCTGATATATATGGGATACGTCAGAGCATACATCACGGATTTACGATCTGTTTACGTTATAAACGTGATGTACCCCGTAACGTAATCAGGTACGTATCTAGCACTGTATCCCCCATGTATCCGTATCCGATGACGTTAAAAATCCAAGGGGAATTCGGGGAGGGTTTACCTGTAGAGTGTAGTCCGTAGCAATCGTAGATCTTGGTTGCCTCTAAAATTTTAAAACAATCTCTTCCTCTCAAGTCTCAACAATGGCTTCTTCTCCTTCTAAGTTCTCCTCCTTGCAATGATGGACTCCAACCAATAGAAGCAATCGACTGCCCCTCCTTCAAATCTTTGCCTCCTCTAAGCTCTTTGCAAAACCTCCTTCCAATCTTTGCCTGCACTAAGCTCTTCACAACTCTTCTTTGGTTCTTTGCTCATTCACTTGCAAAAAGACAATGAAATTGTTTGTGTGATTTCAAATGAGAGGGGTGGGTGCTTTTTATAATTTTTTGTGGGGGAGAGGGTGTATTATTTTATTCATTTAGTGTTTAGGGAGTAGAAAAGTCAAACATTAAAAAAAAATGAAATAGAACTAAAAAAAACGTATATAATGCTGGATACGTACTTGATACGTACGGGGTATGTCAGGATATGTCACGGATATGTCTGTACGTATCCGTGACGTACCCTGATGTACCCTGTACGTATCAGGGACGTATCCGCCACGTATCCGTATCGGATACATATCCAAGGGGATTCGGGGGGGGGGGGGGGGGTGGGGGGGGTTTGGAGTATCCGTGCAACGTAGTTTACACTAATAATATTCCTAACATAATCTCCATGGAGATACTGTACACACACACTACAAATTCAAGCATCCACAGTAAATTATTTTCTTATACAAAAAATCAGTGCTTCATTTATGTAGGGAGCATGGTTGATCATTTCTTTGCTAATTTCTGTTTTACCTATTTTAAAGCTTCATGTCTGTAAGAGTCCTCACTCTGCAGGTATCTCTTCTCAGTTTGGTTTCATTTCTTAAGTATCATAGATATGTTTTAGATCAATTGTATTGCTATTTTGTGTATATACTATATCTTCCCCATTTGAACATGAAGATTGCAGACTGTCTGAGGGAGGTTTCAGAAGCAGAAGCTAAGTTGCGGAAAGCTGAGCTTGATCTTGTTACAGCTAGAGCTGGAAGCAGTACACATGACCTTTCAAATAAGTGGGAAGAATCAGAAATTGATGAGGGCGCTGAGCGTATGGAGTCTATAAAAGCATTGTCTGTTTCTGCACTAATTGGCACATTTGCTAGCATTCCAATTGCTTTATTTCAAGCAAAGAGTATTGGAGGACTTTTCATTAGGGAGGGAATAATTTTCATTAGCTGTGCTTTGTTTGGGGTGACTTATCGATACACAGTTAGAAGAAATCTGGAAAACATTCAGTTGAAAACAGGAACTGTACTAGCATTTGGCCTTGTAAGAGGTAACAATTTACAATGCATTGTGATAAACAATCAGTGTGTTTCATATTCATCCCATAGCAAGCTTCATGGTTGGTTTTGAAAGTAACCTAGAAAGTTCTTTTTCCAAATACAGGTCTTAGTCAATTTGAGGCCGAGCTTCCTGTGGATTTTGATGTGAATGTTATTCTCTCACATGCTCTTGATGCAGCATTTATGGTTGGTGAGGGAATAGTTGTTTTCATTGCTGCAGCTATTGCTCTGGACTATTGCATGAAGGTAGACCTATTGAGTCCTTTTCCTTCAAAGAAGAATATGCTTTCCTGACGATGAAATGGGTTATTGTCAAGAATTTGTAAAAGCCTGTGTCAAAGTTATTTTCTTTTGATTTTGATTTTGATTTTAGCAATCAGATATTTGAAATCTTGTATGTCACATACGCCAATCATATTCTGAAAAGAAGTGCATACAACCACTATCATGCTTCAAAATAATTATGTCATCATGTAATTCTTGATTTTGAAGAAATTTTAAAGGAATTAGGAGCAGATTTCACAGGATGCAATATAATAACTGTATTTTCTATTATTTTAAACTCATTTATGGCATCCCTCTGCAATTTATTTAAACCTAGCATTAAGGAGAAATCAAATTTAGATTAACAACATTTATCTGTTCATTTACCTTCAACCAAAGTGCACTTCAAGCTACGTTTAGATTCTATAGAAGTATGACATTCTTAAAATTTATAGTCGGAGAAACTACCTAATCAATTGTATCAGTAACTTACACATCTAAAGTCAGAACTGCAATGTCACCAAAATGAAAGTTGCAGGTTAGTTGGATTTCAAGCTCAGGAAATATTTTCTGAAAAAATAGCCTAAAGTGGATTTCGATTATGAAAAAGTTAGCTAAAAACCATGTTTTGAAATAAAATCAGAAATATAAGGATCCTTTTGAAAATAAAATATTTGAAGTTCAGAAATTGTTTTCTTTTTTCCTGTTTTTTCCCCAGATTTTATGATTTTAAGCAATAATGTTTTTTTGACTATCTCCAATTTTTACAGATCATGATTTTGTTAACAATTGGAGGTATATGAACTTGTCAATACCATTATCATCTCATTTTGTTGCAGTTCATTCAAGGGTATAAGGTGCTTTATGAAGGTCTTCGACATTAAATTGATAATCTTAGTGCTGGAAAGCATGTTCTATGATAGTCTTTCTCGGCTACATCTGGAAATTAGCAAACAAGTTTGACACAAACGAGCCCTAAAACTTAATGTCCATTCCTCTGAAACAGACAGCTGTATTAAACAACCAATTTAACAGCATAGGCTTGCTGAAAATTACCGATTCAATCAAAATATGTTATCAGATACTCTTGGCATAGATCTCTATAAACTGTCAAATCAATAGCCAAGACCTCAGTTGTAGACAGGGTGCTTAGATCTACCTGCCTGATTGAAGATAATAAACCAACTTATTTGTCGTTCCTTTAGACTAGTCTCAATTATTTAATTTAGATTGGAAGTGTAATAAATAAAAACCGGAAACAACATCTTGTGGGAATAGCCAAAAGGTCTTGAGAAACAATTTTATGCTTGCCATTCAAAAATCATTGATTGCCTATAATGTTTAACCATGTTACTTGAATCCATCAAATAGTAGTCGAGGAAAACGGATCCTTTCAGTTTTTAGACCTCAAATCCCCAATGCCACAGATGCCACTGAATTTTGCACGACTGGTAGGGGCTGAGAGGACAGAAGATTGGTATTTCGGTGCTTGCTATAAGAAATCAACAATTACAGTAGGCCCAGTTATACAATTGATTTGAATCTTCATGCCGTAGGGGTTTTCATAGTGGGGGAGATTGTACTTATAACCCTCCCCTGCTTTAGCTGATTTTACAGCTGTAAGTTGCTCTGCTTTTTTTTAGTTATATTGAAGAAATGCGACAAAGGAAAAACAACAAAAGACAATTACAAAGGAAGAGCATCATGAAGCCCACAAGAAAGGCCTGCTACAAATAGAGCAGCCACCAAACAATTACAAATAGAACCAGCAAGAGAACAAGAAACCAGCCAAAGACCATCTGGTATTCTGAGCAATTGCTTTTACTGATATCTATCCGTCATATAAGAATTGTTTTTCTTTGCCTTTGTGGCAAGATTTTCTTGATTCCCGGGAAGGTATGCCAATTGCAAACTGACTTTTTTCATTTGTCTTTCCATATCTTCATCGGCAAGAAGATTGGCTTGAAGGACCTGATTCAAAAAGGAGAACCGAAAACGGAAGTCAAAGTAAAGCCTATGAAATACTGGTGACTGCGGAATAATGCTTTTATAGAAACATGAATGACACTTATGATTCCATATGTTCTTAATAATTATCTGCCTGAAAGTTTCTGAATCTATATATGTAGATATCCCCACCCCAAGAAGAGCTCATTTCTATGAAATCTTAGAAGAGAAAAGGGTTGGCAGATCATGTTGAACTTTGTCAGAAATTATCTTAACAGAATTGTAGGTCCAAAAAGCATGCAAAACTGTCTCCTTAGATCTGCAGAATGGGCATGCTAGTTTGATATTGTGCAGAAATTTAAGTGTTTTGGTTGTAGGAATCTTACAGTAAGCAATCTCCAGGATAATAACCAGGCTTTCGAGCTCCAGATGTTACTACTGAGCCAAACCAGATTTTACTACTGAGCCAAACCCTGCAGTGTTTGGCAAAGTTCCACTTCCATTTCAAGTTCAATATTTTCTGGATATGACTGACAGGAAGGAGGTGGAGGTATGAACTCTAAGAGGTAATTGATCAAAAAGAGCACCATATCTCCAATCTTTGATAAAATTGTAAGGAGTTTCCAGAGACATCTTGATAAGAAGTTCTTCATTAACCAGTGAAATGATCTTGGAGATGACTGGTTTATCTTTATTGGTGAGCTGGAAGGCAATTTTTAAAAACTGGCCAAGGAGCCCAGTCCATTGAAAGAGGATTTTAATGGTCTTTGAAAGAAGGGATACCTTGGTTCAACAATTTTAATGCACACAGAGACCTTACAAGAGCTAAGGGAAGTTAACTTTGGCTAATCGATTCCACCGGCTAAAGGATTTTGGGAAGCTTAAACCATGTCTAAGGGAGATGTCTTTCCAATTAAGAAGTTCAACAACTTCTTGCCATGCCTTCCAAAGGCTGCAAACAATGGTTGAACCTTTAACTTTAAGAATTTGGCATTCAAGATTTTATCTTGAATACTAACCTTTTGCCATTTACCTTTCGTAGTAGCCATTTGAACTTGCGGCCTAAGAAGAATTTTCCATGGTTTGTTTCCAACTAAAACTCTAATAATCCATTTGGCAATTGAGCATTTATCTTGGGTCCATGGTCAATGATACCCAACTACCCAACCCACCCTTGTCTTTGGGTTAAGACAAGACACGTGTGGTAGGTTAAAGCATGACACAGTTTTTAGAGTGGTCTGACATGTTGGACGACATGCATACGCTAGGACAATCATCCAAATAACAATCTCCAGCCATTGTAGTTATCAGTGAAAACACCCATTGCAGATCGGATAAAGGTAATGATGGACCTGCCTGTTTGTTATCTATTGATCACATGGCCGCCTCTTCACCACCTTCATCAGTAGGTATATCCCTATCTTGTTTCATTGCTGCTTGAGATGGTGTTATAGCTTTGATTGACCATGCAGACTTGTTCTACAATCCATCTCAGACGCCTCCACCCATTGCTTTCTAACCCCATAATCTTTGCAGGAACAATGAGTTTTCTTAATGCCAAATGGTTTATTTTCCGCCTGTTATCTATTGATCACATGGCCGCCTCTTTATAGGCCATCACCACCACTTTCATTAGTTGGTATATCCCTATCTTGTTTCATTGCTGCTTGAGATGATGTTATAGCTTTGACCGACCATGCAGACTTGCCCTTCAATCCATCTCACACGTCTCCACTGATTGCTTTCTAACACCATGCTTTATGCAGAAACAATGAGTTTTCGTAATGCCAAATGGTTTATTTTCCCTTATATTCACAACTGCAACTTTGGAGCTTTACATCTCTTCACTTCTATGTTAAATCACTGGGAAATAGGCTTATGATCTATAACATTTTGTTTGATTAATTGTGGTACCTCTACTGCAGTCCGTATTTTGTATTTTCTGTTGTTTTTGTCATCTAAGGATTAATTTTTTGTTAATAAATTTTAGTTTTTTCTGTTGTGTTATTTAAAGTTATAAAAATAAATGTAATTTGTTGGCCTTGTGGTTTGAGATTATTGTAAACTGTATGGATAAAACAACCTAGGCCGAGTTTTCTGATGGAAGCTTGACAAGAACATGCTCTGATTACAAGGTTGATAAAACACTATCGTGTAGAAATAGACCATGGATCAAAGGTGTTTTTTTTCTGTGTTAAATCTATCTGGGTTTTTACGCTTGCTGCTCCTTTTCTTTTGCCAATTTCGATACAAGAAAATTATGAAGTAAATAAACTAGGTTAAGTTATTATCTAATGTAAAGGGAAGGATAGGATTGGGACGCTGAGCTTATATGTGTTACCCTAAAATTTGACACCTTAGGGTTTTGTGCTAAAGAACACAACCTTATTTGTGTTGGCATTTTCAATTAAGCTTGTGCTTAAAGGTCTCACCTGAAGTGCAGTGTTGTCACATAGAAGAAAAATTGTAAAACTTTTGACCAAATTTTCCACAACATTGTTCTATTGAGTCAAATGGGTCCTCCATTACAATTTTTATCTTGGGATTTGGTCATTTTCCCAAAATTTTGAGCCTTCATCGACTTTATCATCTTTGAAAGAACAAGTGGAACTCTTCCCTTTATTCCCTTGTTCCCTATCATATTCGATAAACTGATTTACTTATAAAATTGAATTGGGCGTTGTTTTGTTGTAAATCCCAGTTGGCTATGTTAGCCACAAGTGGAACATTTAGAATCATTCCCTCCTTTCACCTCTGCCTTGATTGGGTGACTTAGTTGACACTGTCTTATAAGTTGGGCATTGATTTGTATTGAATCGGCAAAGTCAGCCACAAGCAACACCCTCGGTACTGTTCCAATATTCCGCCAAACCTTGAATTAACTAAACAAACATAGTTTTAATATAAGCCATTCGCTTTGTTGCTCCCTGATGGAACTCACGAAACCCTTCCAAGTGAAATAAACTTGAAGCTTTATTATTTAAAGTTTACACGAGTTTGAGCATTCATCGATAGTGTTGGAGGGCATTATAAAACAAAGCTAAGTCCTTTTTAAAAGTCATTTGAAATTTGCCCAAAGTGAATTTGAGCTCTCCCCACTAGCGTACTTGCGTGCCCTAGCTGAAGCATTTTTCCACCGACGATTTTCATGCTCTCAATAAGTCATTTCATCATTGTTTGTGTTATATTTTCTTTGTTGTGCTTCCAATTGCTATGGAATTTGCAAAATCACTTCTTTTTGCTTACTTCTTTTCTAAACCAGTTGATTGAAATTTTAAACCATCAAAATGAAGTTCCAATATGCTAGGTAGGAACCAATTTATTTTCTTGAAACCACTATTCTTGAAATTGGGGATACTAACCTTAAACACATGGACTTACCTGAGTTTTGGACAAGAATGGATGATGGTAAGAGAATTGCATGGGCAAAGAGGATTTTTAGTAGTGGTCTAGCTCATGTAGGTGGTTTTCGCACTTTGTGCAATGCGCAAACACCATATTGGCTTGTGCTAGATGCTTTAATGTTGATACCAAAGAACACGAGGACCCACAAGGGCAAGTAATTGACTAACTTAATGTTCATCATATCGGCCTTGCTCTTGGGATTGTGCCTACAACATATGCTAAACTTGTGACTCTTGAAATGGCACAAAAGGATTATGATCTCACACCAAATAAATATCAGTCAATGATTGCCAAATCTTGGCTAAATAAGAAAAAGAAAGGCCCCTCCAAGCTAGCCTAAAGTCTCTACAGGAATGATTTTGTCAAAGAGTTATCAAATATGATCACCATGTTGGCTAGACTTACAGGATTCACTTCCATCAGGGGATCCATAATTGGATGTGCATCTTCATCAACCTTATTTGTGAGGGGAATCAAACTATAAGGTGAGGATAGATCATTTGTGAAAATTTGACAAGCCAACCCACTCAACTAAATATCACCAAGTCATTCTATATGTCTTCTTACCTAATGTACACCATTGTAGGATACATGATATGGGTTGGCCTTTTTGGGCAAGGGAGACATAATCTATCTAAGCCAATATATGGCTCCTATACTTAGTTGAACTACGAGAATAACAAGAGTCAGTTTATAAGGGTGAATGATGCATTCACCATGTTCATTGAAGGTTATTAGAAGGATGTACCACCAATTAGATCTCCCAATAGGTCAAACAGTTAGTGATGATATAGGAATTTTTTTTCATCCAGCTCCAAAGGTTTTCTTATATCAGAATTGCAAGGTTTGAAGGCATTCTATACAAACTTACGATCTACTACACTAACAAATTAATCCTTATTGAACTATGCAGGCAACTAGATATTATTCACAAAGATTTTTTGGGATAAGAAGGTGCAAGAAATTAAATTCCACATCACCCTAGGCAATTATGCTTGTAGCTTTGGGATTGATGTAACAATGTTGAGGGAATAATCACTCCTTTTAACCTGCATCCTTATTTCAAAAGAACCTCCTTTGAATATAAAAAACATCTATAACAATAATCTTTGGCTCCCTGCAACATATTCACATGTACCCACTATTGAAGATTATTAGGAGGATTTGTAATGATGAGTTTGAAGTTAGGAGAACATATGCAAGGATGAATTTGCATCAAGTCCAAAGTTTCTAGTTGGATCAAATTCTGAAAGGCATGATTGATGATGGTTTTGACTGGTGTGAGTTTGAATTGGAGAGATTTATTTGACATACTCCTCTTGCTCTTATAAATTCGTCTTTGTAAAAAGTACAATATTGATGATCTCACAACACTAGTGATCATCAAAACAAATGAGTGGTACTAAAAGAAATTGGCAGAGTTTAAAGCTTTGGAAAAGGTTGTTCCTCAAAGTCATTAAGATATACCTTCTTCCTCAACTCAACAACCTTCTAGTACAAAAGATTGCATTCGTACACCAAGAGTTAACCTTGTGCCAAAAGAAGAAGATCATCCAACTAAAGCTCCTTGAAAAATTGTGGATGAAGGAAGTAACTCCAAGTAGAAATTGACCATAAGAAGAGCTCCTGTGTCCCCACAGGTATCAAGTGAAAAATATCCTTCAATTGTGTTGAAGTCATACTTGTATAAACGCTCATGCCTACTCCTCTCAGTTGAAATGTACTTGTAACAAGCTCAACTAAAGTTGCCATCACTGACTCTTCAGTCACATAGGTGCAACCTCTTATTGAAAAGAAAAGGAAGACTGGTTGTTTTAGGTTATGATGCTGTAGCTTGTCTTCTCCAAGGCAACTTAGCTCCAAAGAAGGTAAAAACTATTGTTCATACCACATTTTTAACGCTTGCTAACCATTTTTTTAATGCAGGGGTTGTTGATGCATTCTCCTCATGAGTGGATGCCTTAAGGGGCCTGTTGGGATTGGGGTGGTGATTGGACTTGGTCAATGTGGACTAGATGACATTATATGAGAGATGTCACTATTTCGCCTTAATTGCCCTATCCTTGCCTCCTTTCTCCCATTTGTTTGCACATTACACCCATTATGTCTAATTGTCACATTATGTCAACTTGCTTCTTCCTATTGCACACTATTATCCCTGCTTTTAGTCACATTTGACCTTCATCATATACTTCCATTTATCTCTTGGCGTCAATTTCATATGTTTTACACCTCTCGACCTTAGGGTTTTTTCCAAGGCTGATGCCATCGCCCATGGGTGATGATGTCTGTTTTGACTTTTCCATGGCGTCGGGTATATATGTTTGAACTTTCTCCATGTAAAATCACCAATTGACAAGCATTTGTCTACACTTTGTGCTTACTTTTGCTCGCACTATTTCACACTACTTTGCACTTATTTTCTGACTTGGAGTTGTGGGGGTTATCTCTTTTGCTTTGGGTCATCATAGCGAGTTAGGAGTGGAGATCTTCTTGTTGAGCTTTCCCCTTCTCCATCCATAATGATTCTCTCTCGGTGTTGTTGTCTCTCGGGAGGATTATGCATTAACGGTCACACACACACTACAAGTAAGTGTTTTAAACTTTCTTTAGTCTTTTATCTTGTATGTGCATGTTGTATATTGGTCATTCATTATTATAGACTATAATAGATGTATGTTTTCTTTGATATATTATACTACACCCCTTCACTTATCCACCACTTGGTTATTCTTATTTTTGAATCCTAGCAGGGGATTTAACTAAATTAAATCTTAATCAGAGGACTGAGATCATTCATATAATATCAAAAACATGCAAGATATAACATCCAAATGGTAAACAAGTGCAAATAATGGGAGGAAGAGAGTGACTTAGCTGTGATTTAACAAAAATTACTTTATTAAACCCTAATTACAGAGCAACTGAATGTACACTATGATATATAACTGCTAGATACACTATGACACAAGCAATAAGCAAGTAAACATGAAACCCTAAGCACAAGAGAGAGAAAAGAACTTAGCTGATTTACGCCTGATCCCAAGATGTTTTGAACTAGGAAAACTGCTGAACAAGAGGTGATCTGTGTCGTCAATGCTCAAAATGAATTATGTAGGTCACAAAATAGGCTGGACGTGGGCCCCTGGACTGGGTCAGGGGTGCCGGAGTTTGCTATTGGGTGCCTGTGACTGCGAAAATGATCAGAATCTGGTTTTTACTATGTCGCACAATTTTCGTTGATATTCACTTTTAGTCACCTGTATGTTGCACCTTGATTGCCGAGTGTACATGTAACCTACAAAATAGATGTTCACCTATAAAACTCACTAAACCACATCAAATTCAAAAAAGAAAGATGCAATATGGGGAGTCAGACTGATCCCAACGGTCACCTAATAGAGTGAAATTATGATCGAGCATTGCATTGCATCTCAGAGTCCATGTAGTTCTTGTGAGTGTGTGAAAGATTCGTGCCCTAGGATACTCTTGTGTAAGATGCACTAGATAGCGGGCTAGATTTGCTAAAAGATGCAAATGTGTGGATGAAATAGAATATACTTCTCCTTCCTATGCAGTGTATGTAGAAAATGCAGTCCTTCGTCCCTTGAATGGATGCCTTTGAGTGCTTTGGATGCAAGCTTAGTTGATGATAGTAATGTTTAGTGCTTTGTCCCTTATTTTGATCACATAGCTATGTATTTTGATAGCGTGTCAAAAAAAAGTGAAAGCATGAAGTGGTACAAATGAAGCGTGGAAACTAAGAAGAGAAAGTGACCCTAGGGGTGAAGTGTATTGTGTTGTACTTCTTGTGCTTGATGTTATGCTTGATGTAGGGTTGCTTCTTGTTGCGTATTAAGGACATGTAAAAGAAGAGCGCAAGAGTAGTCAAAGTCATGTATTATAAAAACTCTTCAAAAGTATGTAAAAGTGTGTAAACAATAGTAAAAGGAAAGTGTGTACCTGATGTGAAAGAGTGTAAAGGATAGAAAGATGTTTTGAAATGTTGTGTAGAGTGAGTTTTTTGGGTGATCACATGCCAAGTGCGAGTTTTTT
Source organism: Taxus chinensis (assembly GCA_019776745.2). Classification (NCBI taxonomy): domain Eukaryota; kingdom Viridiplantae; phylum Streptophyta; class Pinopsida; order Cupressales; family Taxaceae; genus Taxus; species Taxus chinensis. Next base: position 302,251,094 of record CM034150.1, on the reverse strand, counting down.
GGGTGATATAATGCCAATGAGCAAGTGTTGGGGAGAGAGGTCTAGTGTTACTCTCCTTCTATGACTCTACCCAATAAACACCACTACAGATGGTGTGTCCCTGTTTTGTTTTGAGTTCTACCGAATTAGTTTTGAATTTGTTTTGAGTTGTATCAATTACAATGGAGATAGAATACATGCTATTGTTAGAGGAGTATGCCTGTATTGTAAAAACTACTTTATGAACTGTGCTGATATGAGAAAATAAGTGCTTCTGTCCCCAGGACACAAACGCCTAGGGGAGGTCAGGAGCACCCAGGAGGTAGTGTTTGATTCTAGGCGCTGGTGTCTATGCTGAACTGAGGACCCAAGTCAGGTTCTGGGTAGTTTCTGTAACTGTATTGTTCTGTTGCTATACTGTGCAGGCATGTACTGTAGCTCTGAGCCGCTGTATGGGGCGACTAATTCACTCAATGTATGCCCTCCCATTTGGGGTATATGTGACGTTGATAGGAGCATGCGGTCCAAAGGAGAGGACCTGTTGACCGGGGATCACACAGGGACACTCCACTGAACTTGTGGCAAAGTGCTTGTACGAGGTACAAGGGAGGAAAATCAAAATGATGAGGGGGAATGAGAGAAATTAAGAAAGGAAGATTACTATCGTGAATAGTTTGCAGAGCTCACAGCCAGTAACCGGAATAGTTTCACATTCAATATAGAGGAAACACAATGAAGCTAACGGGATTAATGAATCAAAACACAAAGTCTTTAGATACATCTACCGAAGGTACAAAGCTCTTACGTCACTACGCTTACAAAGTGTATAAAAGAGGGAAATAGAAGAATCATGAGATGCCTGTAACAACTGTGCTTATCGTGTCAACGATGAGAGGAAACCATGCATACAAAGTTGCACACATTCATACATTTTTGAAAGTAGAAACTCTATTCCTTGATTAACATTTACACAAGTTGTACAAAGCAAAGGAAAAGAAGAAAGTTGAAGAAATTGTAGCTTTTATTCCTTGTGCATTGATTCAAAGCTTAACTACTCCAATTCACAATTGCTACAAAGTGAAAATCTTCTAAATTTGAAATCCTTAGAATGGAGAGGCCATCCCAATTATACAATTTAAATTGACCTCTCACCTCCCTCATACGACTCTTCATCTACCCCCAATGACTTTTCATATGCCTTTGCACAACTTAATACTTTTCAAATTCCTAAGAAAATATTAAGTCCCTTTTTATAAAATGAAGGCGACTTATTACAATATAAGCCTAGAGTCACTTTTTAATTACATTAAAAACATTATGAAAAAGTGCAATCCCAATGAAGAATTAGAACATTGAGGAGAGAGAAAGTTGGGGGAAGAAGAGAGAGAGAGAGGAATAAGAGGGAGGTGACATTATGTTGATGAAGAAAAATTCGCCTCTGATGAAGTCCACTGATCCTTGCTAGATGATCCGATGAAACACTCCAATGCAGTGAACTATGGATCCTTGAATGCTTTACATAACGAGAAACCTCCTTTCGATGACCCACAAACGTCGCAAACTAAATGTTTAAAAACATTGTTGAGTGATTCCAATGGTGACCATGAGTGCCACTCATGAAGATCCCCTCTAAAGAGATAAAAGCTCAAAACTGACCCTGCCACGACCTTTTGTAATACTGCCATACTGCTACGCGGACGATGATCACAAACGCTCCTTTGTACATGATGTACCGATACTTTTGAACTTGCACACACCGAGCTGGTAGGTGATGAACACCGATGAGTATACTGTTGACGACAATGAAGAATGCCCCTTCTGTGAACTTGAATTTCATGGTCACTTGACACTCACTATATCTGGACATGACAACTTTTTTTTAATAAGTGTCAAAATCTACCTCCATGAACTCCAACTGACATTACCAACTTGAATGTTTTATCTCCCTGTACACTCCCTTTGTGAAATCTGCTTTATGAAACAACTTACTATTGATGATTTTTGACTAAGATGATCGCCCCGATGAGTTTTACCTGTATCACTCTTCATGTGTACATTGTCTTCTCTTGGATTGCTCTTCTGAGACGACTTACTAAAAGTGGCAGGCACCCATATGGGAGACTTACTATTTTTAGTAAGTGATGAATTTCACTATTTTTCGGACCGACTGACCAATCTGACCTCACTTCCCTCCTTAGTGTACACAACCTTCGTCGCAGATTCTTCCGATGACGACTTACCTGAAATAACAGCCACCCGTGTAGGAAGACTTATTATTTTTTGGAAAGTGGGTTTTTGATGATCGGTTCATGATGAAAATAACATTTCTGATATGGGTTTTTGCCCAACAACACCCCTCTAAAATTTCAGCTCGATATAATGTCGGAAATGAGAGATTTTAAAAAATCATGTTTACTTTGAGAAACGGGGGTTTGCTTGCTGGAAAAAATCAGCTTCATGCATGCAAAAAATTTCTTTGGAATCCTCACGACGTTTGGAAAACGAAGAGATTGCAAAAAACGACATCTCGATCCGTTGAGTATTTTGGAAGATATGAAGATTTTTCGATTGGGAGACTTCTGTTAGAAATTAGAGGATTAATAGTTACAAATTTAATCAATTTATATGATAAATTAACATGAACATTACATCACATAAACTATATGTAAATAAATAAAATATTACTTGCTCAACACAAATAACAACCACTTGAAATAACCTTTTACTATTAGATAACCAAAGTTACATCATGTATTTTCCACCTCCTCCTTCAAACCCTAATCACAAGGGTAAACTTATTTTACTTTTGATATATTTCACGAACATATCAAATGAGGACCTTAAAGTCCTATTTATACAAGGTGATGGGGTATGTCTTCTGACCCACTTTTTCAACCTAAAAAGGTTGACACATACACCTAGGTTTATAATATTTAATATTAGAAATATAATGATTTCATGATATTAAATATTTAACCTAAAGTATATACTTAGGTTAACATATTTAATAATAAAAATAAAAATATTTCATATTATTAAATATTAACTTATATAATGATGATGGACCCATATTAATTAAGGGGTGGCTAGCCCACTTAATCATTATATTCCAACACTCCCCCTTAATGTTAAGTGAGATAACATATGCCAATAGATTACCTGCCTCTGGTACAATACATGATTTACAATATTTAAACCATAAAGATTTTAGGCTAGCATATTGGGTGAAGGAATTATGACACCTTCATCATACTCAAGTTACCTTTTGGTACAAAAGGATTTTGAATCCTAAAGATTATCCCATGTTCAGTGGCTAAGTATGATTTGTGAGTTTTACATGTTTTCACAAGTTCCCATAAAATATTATTGAATCGAAACATATAAGAGCCTTTTATAACCAAGGACTTCCTTAATAATATGTTTGCACTTGATGTTTACCCGTAAACTCAATAGCACTAAAAGAGTTTATTGAAGACCGCTTTTAAAGTCTTTCTACACTTCTTTCTGAAAAAGAAGCCGATGAGGTATACATTGTCAAAGGTCTTTTACACTTGCCCAAAGGTCTTTTACACATACCAAGTTCCATTAGGAGGTGATATTATCATGCACACTCCCCCTCAATGGCAACTTTGACAATCCAAGTTTTTTATGAAAGTAACAAAACTTTGCAGCACTCAGGGGCTTTGTGAAGATGTCAGCAACATGCTCTTTAGTCGGCACGAACTTGAGACCTATGTCACCACTTAGCACCTTATCACGGATGAAGCGTATATGAATCTCAATGTGCTTTGTCCTCTAATGCTGTACTAGATTATGTGCAAGAGCTATGTTACTCTGGTTGTCGCAGAACAAAGGAGCACTACCTGGATCCTTCATCTTTATCTCATCAAACAACCTCTTTAACCATAAAGCCTCTTTTGTTGCTTCCATTGCACTTTTATACTCAGCGTTAGTTGAAGAGATATAAACAATTGGCTGCTTTTTGCTGCACCAAGTAATGGAACTAGCACCAAATTTAAGCACATAATCAGAAGTAGATTTTCTATCAAATACATCACCAGCATGATCAAAATCACAAAACCCATATAAGTTAGCATTTTCATTTTTAGTAAAATGCAACCCATAATTGATTGTTTCCTTAATATATATAAGAACTCTTTTTTGCAAGATTTCAATAATCTCTATAAGGTTCCTGCATAAACCTTGAAGCAATTCTTACTGCATAGGAAATATCTGGTCTAGTTATAGTTAGATAAATCAAACTACCAACTGCCTATATAAAGTAGGATTAACTTTTTCACATGCAAACTTAGGATCAAGTTTTAGTTCAACTTCCATATGAGTAGAAATTGGTTTATAGTCAATCATGTTAAACTTTTCCAATACATTGGTTGCATATTGTGCTTGAGAAACAACAATAGAATGCTTATCTTGAAATATAGCCATGCTAAGAAAATGATGTAAGAGACCTAAATTAGTCATTTCAAAGTACTATTTCAATTTTTCTTTAATTCTACAAATTAAAGCAAGACTATCATTAGCCATAAGCAAATCATCAACATATATACAAACAATGATAATATGTGATCCTTCTTATTTAATGAATATATTATTGTTAGAAGAACAATTAACAAAACCTAACTGTTTAGAGAAGGAATTAATTTTCTCATACCAAGCTCTAGGAACTTGTTTTAAACCATACAAAGATTTTTTCAACTTATAAACATAGTTTTCTTTACCAATTTCTTTAAATCCTTTAGGTTGAGACATGTAAAATTCTTTTAAATCATCATTCAAAAAAGTATTTTTCACATCCATTTAGTGGATTTTCCACCCAAACTAAGTAGCAATAGCAAACAAGGCCCTAATAGTACTCATTTTAGCTACATGAGTAAATGTCTCAACATAATCAATACCAAGTTTTTGAGTGAAACCTCTAGCAACAAGTCTAGCTTTATGTTTCTCAATACTACCATCAACATTATATTTTACTTTGTATAACCATCTAGACCCTATAATACTTCTTTTTTTCAGGAGGAACCAACTCCCAAGTTTGATTTTGAATTAAGACATTATATTCAGCTTGCATTACATTGATTCACTTTTCATCTCTAGAAGCTTCTTCAAAAGTTTGCGGTTCAGGTTCATACAAGGTCATTAATGCAAGGTAAATATGATGACTTATGGTCATTTTCCTAAGGTCAATAGGATTAGAACCTTCTAACACATATTGAGCCCATTTTGATTTCTTAGCTAGAGAGATAGGGGATTTAGAAACATTTATATCATTAACACAAGAAACATCATCATGACCATATATTATTTTTGCATTATTAGAATCAAAACCATAATTAGAAATATTGACAGAGTTAGGAACATCATTAACATTATCAGATGAACAGAAACATATTTCCAACACAACCACATTGCGTTTTTCAGTTACTTCCCTTTTTACAAGGTCGTAAATCCTTAGACCTGCAATATTAATATCATATCCAATTAAAACATAAGAAAAAGAAGTCATATCAAGTTTCTTTATTTTCTTTTTAGGAATGTATAAAGAAGCATGACTACCAAAACTTTATAAATGAGAGATATCAGGTTTTTGATTTGACCATTTTTCTAAGGGAGTCAAAAGGTGAAGAGAAATCATAAAAAATATACAGACCATTTCTTTGAATTCCTTCAGCTATTATACTATCATTACTATCATTGATATACCAAGTATCCTTCAAAATTTGAATAGACAAACCATCATGAAATAATTGAGAACATGACAACAAATTCTTTTTGAGCTTAGGAACAAATAACACGTTATTCAAAATACCATTAACAAATTTTACTTTTCCTTTGTCTATTGCTTTTAAAGACGAGTTATCACCAAGATACACACGTTCATTGATTTTCACAATATCAAACAAATAATTTGAAACACCAGTCATATGGTTTGATGCACCTGAATCTAGAATCCATTCAGAATTAGAGGTTGAGTATAATGCAACATATAAAACAACAGTTTTAGGAGTATCATTAGAACTATTATTTTTCCTTAAATTATATTTAGAAGGAACAAATTGTTTCTGATTTTTATGGATAGGTTTCTTAGATTTGTAATCTTCCTTTTTATGCCTAAATTTACCACATTTGTGACATTTACCACTAAAGCTTACACGCAATTGTTCAGAAGAATTTTTTTTCTTATTAGCAAAAGAAGATTTAGATTTGAACTTCATATCCGAGAAGGGTTTGTGAGGCTTGAACTTTGTATTCTGAGCAAGAAGTGCCTGAAAGGCATTCTCCTTAAGAGTTAAAGTTCATCATCACTTGCTCTTCTTGTATCAAAAGTGAACTCAAGGTATTCAAATCAGGTAGATCATTTTTATTTTGATATTTAAAGTTCAAGATAGAAATACAATTCTTAAATTTTTCATGTATATTTAACTGAACAATAAAGTAGGTTAATTTTTCACCAATTAAATCACAATTGCATCCATCTAATTGTGCTTTGATATTTTTAATTTTGGCTAAGAAATTAACTACTTTTTCATCTCCTTTCATAGGAGTTGTAAACAATTCTAAAACTAATTTAATAATCTTAGACAACCTCGTACCTTCATGCATGGATTCTAATTGTGTCCATGTCTCTTTCAGATGTTTGATATTACCAATGTGCAAAATATATTCATCGTTCACATTTCGTAGAACAAGGGAAAGAGCCTTCTGCATTTGTTGTGAGAATGCATTCATGTTATCTGCGGTTGCTTGACGACCGGAGGGTACAACCTTAGATCCAAAAACAATAATCCAGAGTTTCCTTGTCATAAGTTCAGATTTGACCAAGATATTCCAAATATTGTAGTTAGTTCCATTCAGGATCTAGGATTTGTCAAGCAAGAAATAACTAGACACCATTGTTTTCCTGACCCTGTAAAACACACATCAATATATAATGTACCATAGATATATATTTATTAAAGACTATTACTATACTTTTTCATCGAATATATTTAATGACAGATCATAACATATTCAGATCTACAGAAGCAAATAATATCAAATGTCAAATTTGAACAATCTTCAGAAATCGCTAGTGATTCAATGAATCGCTCACAATTCTAGAGGGAATCGCCGACGATGGGGACAATCGCTCACAATTGGGTCTAAGAAAAACAAACCGAATCAATAAATGATTACAATTTAAATTTAAGTTTCGGGCTAGTAAATTGCCAGAAATAACGAAAATCACCGGCAATTTATGAAATTGCTTGCGATCTTTGTGATAAAATGCATATTTTATATTTGAACCCAAATTTATAATTTTCTACTATTTTGAAAAAAAATTGGCTTCTGAACTGATCTTGAAGACATATTTTTTGACCAAGTTTTATATATATATAACCCGAAGACAAACAAATTCACCCAACCAATAAAATAAATTAGAAAATCCTAATATATATTTTTAGATGTCAGTAGATTTACAAAGGGGACAAGAGATTTCTCCAGAACAATGAAAATTTAAAAAAAATCTATTTTCATGATCCTTATCTCTTTTATTTTAACCTATTATTAATTCTTGGATTTATCCCCAAAATAATTCAACTTGCACACACATGAAACTATAGAAACATAATGAAATATTTCATATAAATATTTAACCTTTACATGATCATGGTAAATGGTTTTCACACATAGTTAAGAATCTAGAGTTTTTTCCACATGTGCACACATATAAATCTTTTAAAAAAAAATTAGGTTACAAAAGAAAAGAAAAGAAAAAAGGGGCACCTTAATTTATATACCCTTTTGGGTTGGTTGGAAAAACCCGTAAAAATATTAAATAGATTAAATACCTTAACTTTATATCTAACCTATTTAATTTAGTCACTCTGTTACCATGTTAGAAACTAGAGGATTCATAATTACGGGTTTAATTAATTTATATGATAAATTAATATGAACATTACATCATATAAACTATATGTAAACAAATAAAATATTACTTACTCAACACAAATAACACAGATAACACTGTATGTATAGTGGAAAACCCCAAAAGGGTAAAAACCACTTGAAATAACCTTTTACTATCAGAGAACCAAATTTACATCCAATATTTTCCACTTCCTCTTTCAAACCCTAATCACAAGGGTAAACTTATTTTACCTTTGATATATTTCATGAACAGATCAAATGAGGACCTTAAAGTCCTATTTATACAAGGTGATCGGGTATGTCTCCCGACCCACCTTTTCAACCTAAAAAGGTTGACACATACACCTAGGTTTATAATTTTTAATATTAGAAATATAATCATTTCATGATATTAAATATTTAACCTAATATATATACCCAGGTTAGCATATTTAATAATAGAAATAGAAATAGAAATTCATATTATTAAATATTAACCTATATAATGGTGATGGAACCATATTAATTAAGGGGTGGGCAACCCACTTAATCATTATGTTCCAACAACTTCACGGTTTTCTGGCGAAAATCTTCATTTTTCTTGGTTTTTCCACCGTTTCGATCCATTTATTTTGTGCTTTTTAGTGTTTTCATTGTACGAGAGCATCAACGATCTTGGTTTTGCAGCAAAAATGGAGCATGGAATTCTGGGGAAAATCAGACAACATTCCGGCAGCGTGAGAAGAATGTGGGGGGTGAGAATGGAAAATGTTTGGCTAAGTCCTGCTATTTATAGCTTGCAAATGGAAGGGGGGAGGACATGGCACCTTTTATTATCCCTTTTGTCCCTTTGCTAAAGGGACAAAGGGGACATACAATTCTACCTCATTCTGGTGAGGACAAGTGGCACACGATCCTTGAGCAACTTTAAGTTGGGGGCTGAGTTTTAGCACCCAAGAGCTGAGAGAGGCGGTTTTCGGGTAATATGAGTGACCTGGGGGCTAAAAAAGGGTTAGGAACAATTTTATGTCCTTTATGTCCCTTTGCAAAGGGATAAAGGGGAAATGAAAATGTGCCTTCACCACAGGCTGCCACGTGTCCATAAAAAATTTGACTAAGTACCAAATAGCATACCTTGGGAGCCAACTTGCGAAGGCAATATCTCGAGCTCCCGGATGAATTTTTGGGTGAAATTTTATATGATTTCATCTGAAAAAAATCAATGAATCTAATGGTGATGGTACCGAGATCTAATTTTGACTGCAACACCTTTAAATGGCTTCTCATTTCTTGGGATCGCTCATTTTGCACTAGAAGAATGAGTTGCCTCTAACAATGTATGAGGTTTCAAGAGGTCCCATTTTTTCCACCATATAGAGCATTGAAAATGATTTCCATAGGTACTTTTTTTGATTTTCAAATCACTATGGAGGTCCCATAATATTTCTTTGAAGCTCAGGTCCTCTTTCACGATGCATGCTCCTTTAGGCCCAAAAACCAACTTTCAGTGGCCTGGCTCCTAAACCTCCGATTCTTTCTAGATTTTCCCTGAATCAATTCTTTGATATTTTGGAATCTAAAATACACCCCTATGATGAATATTGTTCTTGCATTCCACTTCGATGATGATGTACTCGACTTAAAAAGGTTGATGAAAGCCCCTTCTAAGGATGCTCAAGAAATCACTTTGCAAACCATTGCTCCAACATGCTTGAATGATCTTGTTTGTTCCTAAATCACTGAGGGGGATTGATTTTGCTTTCTTAAATCATCTAGGGGGATACATGTCAATCAAATATGGACTCTTGAAGGACAAGACTGAACCTGACAATGAGGGATGGATTGACTTGAGGGGGTATGACTATCAAATTTTTCAACACTAGAGTACGTTGTCATGCTTGAAATTTGAAAAATTTCTTCTTTCACATTTTCATGACAACAGGGCCAAAAACATTCAATGTGCATACAAGACAAATGGCTTAGCCCACAAACAATAACATATAATGATAGACAATGTCAAGCAAAAGTGTAAAAGACAATCATGGTGGCATATAGTCCTGCAAAGAAAATGGTGCACATGAAGCACCCATTAACATGCTAAAAAGATATAAAGTATGTCAAGACGTGTATGTATCCATGAAATAAGAAGTGTGCTAGTAAGAGTAGGAAGTAGTATATGATGGAATTATAACATGTGTGATGTGTGGGAAAGTAGATCCCCCCAGGAGCCTTGGTGGGATTGGTAAGAGGTACAATGCTAAACATCATTGCTATGTGTAAGGCCATGTAAGTGAGTTGCATTCATAAATAAAGACCAAATAAATGTGCATATGTATATAGAAAAGATATTGACATACTAAGTATCCATCTAACATGGGAAACATAGTGTACATGTAAGTATAAGGAAACAAGAATAAATGTAACCAAAATATACAATATGCTGTGTATGAGTGAGATGAAATGATATGCAAAATGAATGTTATAGGAGTAGCGTGCCCCCTAGCGGATGTGGATGAGTATGATATGAGGTTCATTTATAAAATACCCCTCAACAATCAAGAATGAACCATAGAACAAGAGTGCATCATAGGGAAATTGTTTGAGAATGTGTGCTACAAAGATAGATCATGAAGCATAGAGTGTGAAAAGTGAATGTGGTGACGTTCATTTTAGATTTAGACCCTCAGTAGTCGAGTATGAACTTTGGAACTAGAGTGCGTCATAGGGTGATGATGATACAAAGTGTGTATCAAGTTGTGCAAGATTGCTTAGAAATAGGAAGCATGAAACATAAAGCAAATGAGTAGAAAAAGGTAGACACTTGATGATGCTAGCAAGGGGGGGGGGAAGTAAGCATGATGCCCCCCAAATGTATGATGATGAGTAAGCTATCTGATGAAAGTGAATGATAAGGGTCCTCCACTCGATGTCTGAGGAGATAAAAGGTGTGTGATCATGCTCTAAGATTAGTGGTGTATGAGACTGATGATGTATATGTGAAAGAAGCCTAGGTGGTGAACACCTATAGAAAGGATACCTAGGAGGTGATGAGCACCTATGTGATGTAGACCTAGGAGGTGATGAGCACCTATGTGAGGTAGACTTAGGAGGTGATGAACACCTATGTGAAGTAGACCTAAGAGGTGAAGGAGGTGGTGAACTCTTATGTGAAGGGGCTTCCCGAGTAGGGGACTTAGGCCAAGGAGATGGACTAGTAGACCGATGAGAATGAGTAGGTCGTGTGCAATTAAGAGAGATAGGGGAATAATATGCCTTAGATTTGAGAGGCCTAGAGGGCATAGATGTTGAATTAGTGAAAGGACATCCTCAAGAGGAGGTTGAGGCAACGGTGTGGATGGTGGAACACCTTTGAGAGTGACATATTGCTTATTTTGAATGAATTTGAGACACAAGTGGTTCATGGAAAATATATCTTGAGTTGTGCGGAGCCAAGGAAGACTTAAGAGCATGTCACAACCTTCGATTGAAGGTTCCACAACGAATGACACAAACATGGTGAGAGGCCCAACTATAACTGGAAGCTTGATGTACCAATAAAATTTGGGAATAGGATATGAAATTTTAGAGAGTGGATAGTTGATAATGACAAGGAGTGAAATAAAACACACATCAATATGAGCTTATGGATTGATCATGGTGTTATTGATAGTATGAGGTCCGAAAGAAGCATTGATGTGTAGTGTATTAGAAGAAAATTTAGCATGATAATCATGATAAGGGAATGTGATGAGTGGTGGAGATGCATCAATATTAACAACGAGAAAATATAGAGGCCTTGATGAAGGAGGAGGCACATCACGGTATGTATGATTAGTTGAAGAATTAACATCTTGCTTGTCATGCTTAGGTAATGGATCTTTGAATATTTTGAGATTTTGGTTGTCATTGACCGACTTAGATGCCAAAGGCTTAGGGAGCTCGATTGCATTGTTGTTGATAAGATCTTGAATGAGATGCTTAAGTTTGAAAGATTGATTGGTTGAATGCCCAATACATTGATGATAGTCACATCTAGCATTTTTTGTCATAATTGCGGCTATGAGGGCGAGATGGATCAAGATTGAGTGGTGGTGGAAGCGTAATAAGATTTCTTTCAATAAGTTGTGGTAATAAGAAATGAGGAGCATAAGACAATTTTGTAAATGTATGCTTTGGAGGTTGCCATTGAAGCTTTTCAGGAGTAGATACAATGTTAACAATAGCTTTTGTTTTAGTGGGCTTAGGAGATGGCTTGAAAGTAGATTTTCCTTGAAACCTATTCGAAGATGAAGATGAAGATGAAGCTTGATCATGATATTTGAGCTTGCCCATAGATAAGAGCTTTCTTTCACGTAACTTAAGCATATGGCATAATTGATCAAATGAGGGAGAGGTTTCAAAGATAACACTCTCTTGCAATGGAGATAAAATAGTTTGGAAAAAAATATCTTGCAATTCAGAATCAACGAGAACATTGGTCATCTTAGCTAGATTGTTCTTATAGCGTAATACATAGTCAGCTAGATGCTCATTAGATCCTTTTTTGATTTGTGCAAGTTGAGTGTAGGATATTTTAGAACCAATATTGATTGAAAAATGTGCAAGAAAATCATTGGCTAAATGTGTAAATGAGGTTACCAAATGAACAGGTAGATCATAAAACCAATGCATGGCGTAATCTTGTAAGCTCCTAGGAAATAGATTGGATAGAAAAGTATGATCTTCCGCATAATCGAGACATGACACATGAAAATATCTAAAATTCTCTTGAGGGTTACCATGGCCATTGAAGGTGGGAAGCCTAGGAGTGACGAAATTTAGAGGAAGTGCATACGTGGAAATGATGGGTGCGAAAGGAGTGTGAAGGAGTAGGGTGGAATCAAGAGATGGAGATGCACGAGAAGTAGCCTACTAAAGTTGACGGATTTGAACTTGGAGATCCTAATAGAGAGGTGCTAGGTCTTGAGTGTCAGAAGAACATACTAGCTGCGTGTGGGAAGTGAGAGGCTGAGTAAAATGATCGGTAGGGTTAGGCATAAAAACAAGGACATTGGAAGTAGGTGGAATGGTAGAATTAGGAGGTTGAGCAACAATATGCATAGAAGTGGTAGTGGATGTCGGAACATTAAGCTCAACTAGATTGGTGGCCTCCTCATGAGCAATGAATAAGAGCAGATCTAGATCTTACAGATGTTCAACAAGATGTTCAATAAGAGCTCATGAAAGTGTTCATCGGTAAATGGTACATAAGATTGAGCCATGATAAAATATTGAAAAGATGCCTAGAAGCAAGGTTGGGTCCGAATAGACATGTTCACCAAATGATTTGACAAAAAAATACTTTATTAAACCCTAATTGTAGAGTAGCCAAATGTACACTATAATATACAACTGCTAGATGTAATATGACACAAGAAATAAGAAAGTAAACATGAAACCCTAAGTACACGAGGGAGAGAAAATGACTTAGCTGATTTAGGCCTGATCCCGAGATGTTTTGAACTAGGAAAACTGCTGAACATGAGGTGATCTGCGTCATCAATGCTCAGAATGAATTTTGTAGGTCACGAAAAAGGGTGGACGTGGGAGCTTGGATTGCGTCAGTGGTGCCTGGGCGCTAGACTCTGCTATTGGGTGCCTATGATTGCGAAAATGGCCAGAACCTGGTTTTTATTGTGTCATACAAGTGTTGTTGATATTCGCTTTTGGTCACTTGTATGTCACATCTTGATCAGCAAGTGTACCTATAACCTGCAAAATAGATGTTCACTTGCAAAACCTACAAAACCACATCAAATCCAAAAAAGAAAGATGCAATATGGGGAGTCAGATTGATCCCGAAGGTCACCCGAAAAAGTGAACTTACGACCGAGCATTGCACTACATCTCAGACTCCATGTAGTTCTTGTGAGTGTGTGAAAGAATCGTGCCCTTATATGCCCGTGTTCAAGATGCACTAGATAGCTGACTAGATTTGCTAAAATATGCAAATGTGTGGATGATATAGAATAAACTTCCCCTTCCTCTGCAGTGAATGAAAAAAATGCAGTCCCTTATCCCTTGAATGGATGCTAGATGGATGCCTTTGAGTGATTTGGATGCCTTTGGATGCAAGCTTAGGTGATGATAGTATGCTTAGAGCTTAGTCCTTTATTTTGTTCATATAGCTATGTATTTATATGATTCCCTTGGTTGAATTTCATAATTTACAATTGGGAGGACAACCTATAAGAAAATAAGATTCCCAAAAAATAAAAGAGACCCAAAAAGAGCGAGTAAGGTGGAAAGTGGTCAGGGGCACCCAGAGGGGACGAGGGTGCCTGGGTGTTGGTGTCTGAAGTCATAAATGATAAACGAGTAAAGTCCTGACTGGGCTGTAGGGTGTGTAAGACCAAATAAAAAATAAGAAAGACATAAAAGAGGCCAAAGATAGCTATCAATTACTAGTTTTCTCGCTTAAAAATCATATGCATGCTAGTATGATTTTAGGACCTAGAAATGTACCAAAGTGCATTATTTTGTGTTTGTAAGTAGATAACTCGTTGTCTGTGTTAGATTTGGGTTGAAATATTGATGGAGCAAGTTGGATTTGGGTTGTATATGCTTTGTTTGACAAATAATGGTCTGTAAGTGTAATGGAAAAAACACGTAGGAGAGGACATGACTGCACTACGTGCTAGTGTCTGAACTGGGCATTAGTGTCTTGACAGTTGCTCCAGATTTGATATTTTTTAGGGTTTGATAAGCTCTCCTTCACTTCACTCTTTTTCGTTTTGACTTCATTTTAGGGTTTCACTATCGCACATGAACCTGTAAACCAGACCCTAGCTAATTGCACAAGAATCAAACACACATTAGATAGAGCAAATTATGCTCATGTTTGATGTGGATTGATCTCAACAGTCACCCAATGTGACTGTCACCGAGTGCTTCACTACATTTCAGACTCGATGTAGTTTTGGTGTGTGTGTGTGTGTGTGTGTGTGTGTGTGTGTGTGTAGTTGCATCCCTTAAAGATAGGTTTCCCTTATGCTAGTTGTACCAAGATAGTGGGCTACAACTCCTTTGCCTCTAAGATCAACGTGTGTGATGGAATTTAGAAATTTCCCTTCTTATGCAGTGAATGATGCAACCCAAGTGCAGTCCTTCAATGTTGATCTTTGCCCAAGTAGTAGATAGGCAGTAATAGCCCAAATCATCCAATCCCTTAGAATAGTAAGTCATATATATATGATTTCTTTACTTCAATTTTGTTATTAACAACCCTAAAAGCCGGCCCAAAGTGATAATAGAAGTTTTAGAAAATATAATGATCAATGTGGCATTTTAAAACATAATAGAAGTGGGAAAGAGGACATCTTTGCCCAAAGGGGACAATAGCGTCTGAGCGCTCCCGTCCCTACTAGATGCTAGTGTTCGAAAGGATCCGAGAATAAAATGGGAAATACTAAGTTAGGTCACATGTTGTGCAATGTCCAAAAGTAAAAGGTGTAATTCCAGAAGAGCAAAGGATGAAATTATACAAAAGATAAAACAATGTAAAAGAAAAAAATGTTGTTAATGAATAGTTTTCTTTCTTAGGAATCATGCATATAATGACATACTAGAGGCATGATGTAATAGTACTAAGTGCATAATTTTATGTTTATAGTAGGATACCTATCTTTATATTATTTGTAGGCCTTAGAAACCTATAGCTATCTTAGGGTTAAGGTCACTATCCTCTATAACTACGACACTAGCGCTCATTGAGCACTGTTATCAATTGAAGCTGCACCACTTTGCTGAAACTAGGCTCAACACTTCAGTGAAACATTGAAAGAATTTCAAAGTGTGGGACAATGGTTACTTTAAGGTCAATCTCCAGGTGAAAGATTGGTTCCTTTCACTCCAATTCACTGTAACTAATCTAACCAGTTTAACACTCTAATACTAACTAGTTCTACTTCAATGTTTCTAAGGAACCAGGGTTCAGAAAGGTGAAATAATGAAGTAAATAAGGTGATGCACCAAAGTGGAAGTGGATTCTCTCCCTGAGATGAATAATGAGATGGAAAATCCAAAGTAAAGAGGTCAGAAAGATGACACATTCAACCCTACAATTTTACCAAACTTTGATTCTTTGCATAAATGACACAAATGATGTAAATAATGCAAGTATAACTCACACACAACATGCCATAAAATTAATAGAGAAGCAAGAACACAATTATACATATTAAAGGGAAGAAAAGAGCCATAATAAAAAATATTATTGATTATAATGTGCATAGTCTATTACAATAATGAAGGAGACAATGAGTGCATTGCATAACACCAACACAGAAGTCTACAATGCAGAATACTTAGCTACACAAAAGGGAAGCATAAGCTTGCATTCAGAAGATGATCAATTACAATGAAAATAAGAGTTGCATATATAGAAGAAAGAGAAGGAGAAGAGGAAACCCGAAATTAAGCAGATCAACCACTCCCACAACCACCAAGGACCACTTAGCATTCAAGTTTGAAGACCCAACATGTTCATCATCAATTTTTCCAAAATCCATACTAAAAAAATGACCACAAGATCATTTTATATAATTACAACTCAAGAAAGAACATTTTCGTGACCCAAATATTCTCCCATCATGTAGTACTCCTTAAGATCTTTCCGATGATATAAAGTTTGTCTTATTTGGTGTCCTAGATTAAAAGTTATGAGCATTTAAAGATCACCATGTCGTCCGCACAGTTGACGGCCACGAGGCCGTCAAATTTAACCTTGGGGTCACTCCTACAGATGTGTCAGTTCCCCATTGGATCCTGGAGCCTCCATTTTTGATCTGAGAAATTTGAGGGATCCATAGGAGGAATTAGGAAACTAGGACCCACGAAAAAGAGGAAGCCGCGGGAAATTAGGATTTGCAGAAAAAGAGGAACCCGAGGAAAGCAGGGATCCATAGAAAAGAAGAAACCCGTAGAAAACAAGGATTTGTGGAATAAAAGGAATCTATAGAAAATAAGGATCCGTGGAAAAAGAGGAAGTTACAAACAAACAAGGATCTATGGAAAAAGAGGAACCTGCGGAAAACAAGGATTAGTGGAAAAGAAGGAACCCGTGGAAAAAGGATCCGTAGAAGAGAAATAACTTGCGGAAAATAGGGATCCGCAAAAAAAGAGGAACTTGCGGAAAACATGGATCCGCAAAAAGGAAAGAATCCACGGAAAATAGGGATCCATGGATAAGAAGGAACCCACAGAAAATAGGGATCTGCGGAAAAATAAGAACCCCAAATTTCAAGGATCCGCAGTAAAAGAGGAGCTTGCGGATTTTAAGGATCCATGGAAAAAGAGGAAGATGAGAATTCCTTCATTTTTACAAGTTTTCCAAATAAGCATAAGTAATTATTTGACAACATTTTGGTGACCTCTTGGGGGACATTTGCTTGCCAAATGTATGAACCAATGGCCTTCTATATCCATTGGGCATGAAGTCAACATATAACTTGACAAATAATCTTAAAAGCTCTGAACTCACCTTGAATTTGACTGATTTTTGAACCTATCTCAGCTTGAATAACTCACCAAAAACACAACTTGAAATCCAACTATAGCTCTACCTTAGATCAACAACAAAAAATTCCATTTTATCACTTGATTCCACATGCCTATTTTCCCTAACTTAGTTCTCATGACCTAACAACTCAAGGAACTGCAAAAAGTGATAACCTTTGCAACACAACACTTATTCAGGAGGATCACTACAAAAAATATTAAGGGAGGATATCTCAATCAGTGACCACAAGAAATGAAAAAAGAAGCCCCCCCTAACAATAAAACGAAACAAGAGAGCAACCAAAAAAGCTATGTACAAGATGAAACACACCCCTCTCAGTAAGAGGGTTTAAGATAAATCCCATTAACTGGGATCTGAAGTACTTCCCCATTGAGATTTGACAACTTGAATGCATTAGCTTGCTTTTAAGATGAGATGATGTATGGTCCACTCCATAGCGCATCAAATTTGGAGTGTCTTCCTGGTTTGGCTCTATCTACATCCCACTTCAAAACAAGGTCTCCCTCCTTGAAGGTTTTCTCATTAGCTTTCCTATCAAACCACTGTTTGGTTAGTTTTTGATGCTCTTCTAATTTATGCATGGTTGATTCCCTCAGCTCTTCTAATTCAGCCAACTCTACCATTCTAACTACTCTTGCATCTTCACCTTCTAATTCCAGCTGATGGGCTAGCTCTAATGAAGGAAATTCAATAAATATTGGAAGCCTAACCTCTCTACCATACACAAGGACGAAAGGATAATTACCTATTGATCTTTTGGGTGTGATCCTATCAGCCCAAAGAGCAAGTTTGACTTTTGTGTGCCATTGCCATCGATTTATTTCCATTGTTCTCCTCATGATCCTGATCAAATTCTTGTTGGTGGACTCAACTAGGCCATTACCTTGAGGGTAATAGTTGGAAGAAGTTTTTAAATAGATACCGTGTTTGAGATCCCAATTAGAGATCTTAAATCCCACAAAATATTTAACATTATCAGATATTATAGTATGAGGGACCCCAAAACCTTGTCACAATCTCTTCCAAGAAGTCTAGAATGGCTGTCTCAGTTGCTTCTTTGAGTGCAACAACCTCAGTCCACTTGGTAAAGTAGTCATTGGTAATCAAAATCCATATATGACCAACACTAGACACTGAATTGATCACGCCAATGAATTCAAGATCCCATTAGGAGAAGGGCTGGTCCGATTGAATTGGATGAAGTGGAAGGGTGGCCAAACATTTCTTACTATTAAATAAGGCACATTATTTGCATTTCCTAACCCATGAATGAGCCTGGTTGAATATTGTAGGCCAAAAATAACCAACTCTCATGATCTTCATAGCTGTAGCCCTTGGAGAAAAATGACCACCAGCCAAGCCTTCATGGAATTCACCAAGAATCCTCTCAATCTGATCTCTATCAATGCATCTCAACAAAACTCCCTCTAGGATTTTCTTGAAGAGGGCACCATCAATTAAAACATAAGGAATAGACTGAATCCTGAAGTGTCTCTTTTTTTCTTTATCCATCCCAGGGGGATATTCACCAGTTGCTAGGAACCTTACCATATCATCCACAAAGTTGTTTCCATTAGGTGCATGTGCTGCTGATTGTTCTTCTTCTTCCTCAAAGGCATAAGAGGCTTCTTGGTCATCATTACTAGCATCTGATGCAAGTTTTTCACATAGTTCTCTACCCCTAATCAACTTGGTAGCTTTGATTGTGACATCATATTCCATGATTCTTGCTACCCATGCAACCCTCTTCTCACTAACCTCTACACCTATTATGAAATTTCTCATGCTAGGATGAGAAACCAACACCTTGATAGGATTTTTGGTGAGCATATGCTTGAATTTTTTGAGATCCCTCATGACTGCAAAGACTTGTTTCTCCATATGGCTATACCTCAGCTCATAGTCCTTTAGTGTTTGACTAAAAAAATCCACTAATTTCTCTAAACCTTCATCGTTTTGTTGAGTTAGAATGGCTGCCACACTACTCTCAGCCCCATAAGCATACAAGATAAAATATTTTTCATAATTCAAGTTAATGACGGCGGGAGCCTGAGTTATTGCCTCCTTGATCTTATTTAAACTATCCTTACCTTCACTAGTCCACTTGAAAGGAGCGTTCTTTTTCAGCATTTGAGTGATGTGTTTGACCATTCTCGCAAAGTTAGGAACAAATTTCCTAAAAAAATTAATTTTACCAAGGAAATACTGCAATGCTTTCTTATGTCCTAGCAAGGAGAGCAAGGATTCTTGAAATTATGTCTGGGTCAATAGCTATTCCCTCTTTTGAAACCACGTGACCCAATAGTTTTCCTTGTGGGACAACAAAAATGCATTTCTTTGGGTTGAGTGACACCCCAAATGCTCTACACCTTTCAAACACTTTCTCAAGATGTTCCATGTGATTCTCATACTCCTTTGAGAAAAAAGTGATATCATCCAAATAGTTCAAAATAAACTTGTTTATGAATTCCTCGAAAGCAAAATCCATGGCCTTTGAAAGGTAGCATCAACATTAGACAACCCAAAAGACATTTTTTCACAGGCATATGTTCCCCATTTAGTAGTGAAAGTTGTCTTAAACCCATCTTCTTCTTTGACCCATATCTGATTGTATATGGGATATCCATCCAAAAGGGAGAACCTCTCACCCCCTGCTACTGTTTGCAAAATATGATCCATGGAGGGTAAAGGATAGTGATCCTTTAAGGAGGCTCTATTTAGATCTCTAAAATCAACACATAGCCTGATCTCTCCATTCTTCTTCCTTACAGGAACTAAATTTTCCACCCAAGTGGAGTACTTGATAGGAAATATAATTATGGCCTCTATGAGTTTCGACGACTCTCTCCTCATTAGGGGTTCAATTTTGAGTTTACAAGTCTTTGTTTTTGCCTAATAGGTTTAACATTGGGGTCAAGATCTATAACATGTTGCATAATTTCAGGATTAAAACCTTTAAGATCTTAATAGCTCCATGAGAAAATATCATGATATTGTTGACATAAGGACACAAAAACTTCTTTTTTCAGTTTCACCACATACCTTTCCAAGTAACAACTCCTTATCTTGGGAAATCACAACCTTTTGATAGTCTTCTTCACTAGTTGTCATCCTTTTCTTTTCTCCTTTGAACTCATCATTAGGGCTGAATATGCTTTCAAGAGTAACCAGTTGGTAATTTGTTGGTTCTTAATTAGATAATCTGATCTCCCTAGCCTTCTTACATCCTTGACTACAACTTAGATTTATTCTCAATAAAATGGGTAATTTTCTCATCACTCTCAAAGAATTGCCAACTCACATTATTGTCAGGAATGGATGACCTCACTACCATCTTGATGTGTTGATTACACCCCTGAATGAGATCTCTAGGTGGTACAAATTGTGACCCTGCAAAAACCATCTGATCAACTTCCACGTTTATCTTTCTTAGAACAAATTTGAGATTAATAGCCTCAAAAATCTCAAGGAGGTCCTAAACTTTATGTTTATAAGCCCTTAAGAGATTGTTCTGGTAGCACACTTTGCTCTTACTTGGTGAATCAATTCAATATCCCCAAACACATATAAATTATTAATATGCCTCTTTTAAGCTAATAGTTTATGAACTAAAGCCTCATACTCAACTATGTTTTTGGAAGATATAAATTGAAGTCAATGAGAAAAGAGAAACTTCTCACTCTTTGGGGAAATCAAAACAACACCTTCCCTAGCTCCATTTTTACTCCTAGAACCATCAAAAAACATTTTCCATAGGCCCTGGGAATCCTCTTCACTTTCTCTTAATGCACTTGGGATAAAATACCCCTCTTCTTAGATGCAATAAGTACCTAAACCTATCTCAACAGAAGTATCATATGGATCAAATTCATACCTTTCCTTAGCCCAATCATCTAAGATAAGATCAGGGACTGATTGTGATGAATGTAGTGCTTCAATTGGTTCTGAATCACTACTCATTTCTCCTTGCACTATGATGCTTGAGTTAATAGGACTAGGATCATGGACTTCCACATTATAAGCTGATATAAGCTCAAATTTAATTGTAAACTTAGTCCCATACCTTGTCCTCAACGTCATATGAGACGAATACGAGGACAAGTAACCTCCTACCTTGGATGTGAAGTCTCTTGACAACCAAATAACAAAGAGAGGAGGTAGATCTATAGCTTATATGTCTTGAGAAATGATTAGGCTAGGGCATACATGGAAGTTTAGCTCAAGGCATTTGATTATTCCAACCGTTTTGACTGTAGTACCATCCAATTGTAAAACATGCTTAGTGATTGGAGCATACTCAATCCAATAATTAATGAGATATACAAGGGAGGATATTTCTTTGTTTCACTTACTTTCCCCTCCTTGGGTTGATATAAGATGATTGAAGAGCCCGAACTTTGATTTTTTGTCCCATCTGGTGGAATGAGCAGCTTCAAAGCTTCTTGCAAGAGATCTAATTGATGTGGAATGGACAAGGCATCCCACATTGTCACATTCAAGTTCGTCTTCTTCATCTGCTCAATAATGTTGAAAGGGAAGTTCATGGAATTTATGCATTAGAGGTACAACATTCCCCTTTCCTTTTTGTTCGATTCATGAAAATTATTTGGTTAGCGAAACTTGTGTGTTTTGTGGGTCTGCAGTGTTACGTGGGTTTTGAATGTCCTGCAAAATTTCTTCATTATGCAGCTTTTGAGTGCTTTGCGGAAAGCTGGATGAGGCTAAAAATTTACTCAAGTTCGCAGATTGATTGAGAATGTCACGCTGAAATGGAGAAATAAGAGGATACCTGTTAGGTTGTGGAGCCTGTTTTCATGTGAGAAAGTGTTGAAGACTGTACACTAAGAGTACTGTACACTTTCCATAGTTAGCCTTAAAATGTGCCCAATATATCGGGAAACGTGCTTTTCTCATACTGGCGATATTTCTAACCCATAGGTTTATGGGACGGTTTTGGCCCATGGTTTTAATACCCACGGTTTTGTAAAACTGCTTAAGCAGTTGTCTACTTATATGGTTTTATGCATATGGTAGGTATAATGTAACATTGCAAATGTGTTTTGAATTCAGGTGTGAATTCTATAGAGTTTGTTGAGCATAGCTCCAAATAGATCTGGGTATTGTATTGAGAGAGCGGTGACTTGTAATAAAATCTGAGCAAGTGATTCTTGGTGGACGTAGCCCAAATTGGGTGAACCACGTTAAATACTGTCTCTTTGTGTTGTGTTATTTTATTCTGCAATTTTATTTGAGATCTGTAATAATTTTTGCTGTTGTGATTTTGTGAGGGATTATTCCGCATAATTTATCCCTTATTTCCTAAAAATTGGTATCAGAGCAAGGTTTGGTTTGCTGAAGTGTTGAATCGCAAGGAAAGTTTTATTTTGAGTGGGAGCTATGGCAGATGATGGAAGATCTAGGGTTGATAAATTCAATGGGCATAAGTTTAGTCTTTGGAAGATTCAGATGAAAGATTACCTTTATAAGAAGGATCTTTATATTCCGCTATCTGAGAAGGTGAACAAACCCTCGAGCATGAAAATGCGGAATGAGATTTGCTGGATAGGAAGACACTTGGGACAATCCGGATGTGTCTTGCATCTTCGGTATTATTTAATGTTTCAAAGGAAAAGACTACAAAAGAACTGATGGATGCATTAGGGAAGTTGTACGAAAAACCCTCTGCCTCAAATAAGATATTTTTAATGAAAAATTTGTTTAATATGAATGATCATCTGAGAAGGGTCTACCAAGCAGACTCGTTTAAATGATCTAACCACGGTTGTAAAAATGCTAGCATTGGTTACAAGGAGCATTTGATGAACAAGTCATAGGAGCTTTGCAAATTCAGTTCTATGCTTCCTTACCCGATGAGTAAGAATAGCCTAATATGGCAGATTTTCAACAAAGATCCAACTTATACTCACAAGATTGAAGTTCTTTGAACCTGATAATGTAGGGGTGATGTTAAGGAAGAGAAAGTGCCAATAATAAACCCAATACAAAGATCTTCTAAATATCAGAGAATGCTTTGATCAATAGACAACATAGAGGGAGACAGAACTGAAGATACAGCCTTGGAGCTAATTAAAGGACTGCATATGTCAAAACTTGGGCATGTAAAACATAGCAAAGCCTATATTGTAGTCTTACTTGACAAGAACAAACAATATCACCAGAATTAATCTAGGAAGCAATTGTATACCCATGAGTAATGGTATGTCAGAATGCTTTGAAAACTTGATTTGCATCAAAACATTCACTGTCCATCGCTTCAAAAAGGAGGTTTAGAAAGAGAAGAACCCTATTCCATGCTAAATCCACATAGGCATTATTTTGTTGATTATGTTCAAGGAGATTTTGACCAAATTTTTCTTTAAAATGATCATGCCTTGGAGTTCATAGTTAAAAAATTAATTCTATTCATTTATCAGGGTAGAATGCTTGTAATACTTGGCTTGATAGCTAAGAATGTCAGACATGTGCCTACAGTTAAGCATTTTCAAAATTTGATGTCAGTTGGGTAGTTGGGAAGTGACTGGTTCATACTGTGATATTTACAACGACCTCCTTAGGTCTTACCAAGGGTGATCTTGTGATGGAAAGAGGTAAAAAGGTTGGATCCTTCCATTTAATGCCAATGACAACACTAATGTTTATAATATTTTGGCTCCAAAAATAGATACCATCTCATTTGTGTAACAATAATTCTCTAGTCATGATGAGTTCATAACCCTGCATGAGTGTTCAACTCACCTTATTAGGACTTTCCTGGATATACTATACACCTCATGTTTCAGTTTGTAATAATTCCATGCATATTTTGTATCACCATAAGTCTTGAGCCATAATTTTCCCTAGGTTAGGACCTATCTTACCTGAAAAGCCCCGAGTAAGTTCCCATCTTCATGCCCTATAACCTTGTTTCTTGACCGGCATAGGTATTAACTCTACATGATATTCAAGATTATAGATGCTTCAGAGAAACCATGATTTCCAAGCTTTACCCTCAATCAGCGGTTGGTCATGTTTCCATGCTATGCCATAGCTGTGCATCAGGACCATGATATAAGCCTATGAACCACCTGGGAGCGGTGAGTAAATTTATGAGTGATTACAACCACATTATCATTCACATGCAATCTCATTTCCCATATTTTATCTTTCGAAACCTTTATACAACCTTGGAAGAAACACATTTTCATACTACACTTGTTTAGACCATGCACCTAGTGTGGTTATGTACATACCATGGCATCATGATTTGACGCATGTAGATAACTTGGAGGAGCACGACATGTTATGTTTTGACACATTTCCCAGGTAAATCAGTGAGCTAGATTGTGATGAATGTACACTTCAAGCTAGTTATGTTAATCACAGAGGCTCAGTATGTCTCCTTGCCATCATAGGCACTTGAGTTAATAGGACTAGATCATGGTTACTTCAATGCTTGATAAGTTGGGGCATAAACAGGAGGAAGGATTCTGCATAGTAACACTTAGTCCCATATACCTTGTGCTCAAGAGCATATGCTTTCCAATCTAAGGACGAAGTATACCTCCTATCTTAAGGTACTGATTTCATCAGTTGACAAATTTAGAGGAAGAGCAAATGAAGCTGGAGGTAGATCTATAACCAGATCATGAATCCTTGAGATAATGGTTAGGTTGGGGCATTCATGGAAAAACTGAAGCTATGTTCAAGGCATTTGATTGGTCTTCACGGAACCATCCTGACAGGGTTGTAGACAGCTTGCTCAGATTGTAAAACTAGTCTCCTTATTGATTGGATCATTGTAATCCCCAAAGTTGTGGATCTATGTTTTCAGGCATCACAAAGTGTGATGGCTATACCTGAGATCTACTCATACAATTTGCACTAGTTGGCTTTCCAATAATTAATGATATTTACAAGGAAGGAGGTTTATTTTTCTCACTTACTTTCCCCTCCTTTGGTTGAACCATAAGCTTATGTGAAGAGCTTGGATTTTGGCCCATGGTTATTAATACCCATCGGTTAGGTAAAAGTTGCTTCAAGCAGCTGTCTACTGTATATGAGATCCAATTGCATGTGGAATGGTACAATGAACATCCCACATTTTTTGACATTCAGATGTCATATTCTGTGGATATTGTTCAACATGCTGAAAATAGATCATGGATATTGTGCATTGATAGAGTACAACGTGACTCCCCTTTTTGTAAAATATGAGCAAGTGATTCTTTGGTTGGCGGAACTTAGTCTTCCAAAGTATGGGTGTTCCACAGTTCTAATACTGTCCCATTGTGTTTGTTCATTTTATTTGAGTGCTCTGTAAAGCTAGATTTCTGAATATTAGTTTTTACTGAAGTCCGTATTCTATGAAGATTACGTCCACATTGCTGATCACGAATTTCCTAAGAGGAGGAGACCTTACATCCATTTTCCTTTTCTTTGATCTTGTGTTATATGTCACGTGGATTCGCGACTTATTTGAGTGATCCGCATTTGATTAACCGCACAAAAGTCATCAGCCTCAAAGAACATAAGATTGGTCTCAGGGAAAGCTCCTTGAGTTTCTTCAACATTAGCACTTGGGACTTCCATCATTGGTTTGTGTTGATTGAAGGAACCTTGCACCATGAGAGCCTAACCTTTCACACCATTTTCACAAGAATTCTGATCATGAGGCTGATTACATGAGAAACACCATTCAAATCCTTGAATCATATTATTTTGGATAGGAACAATAGCCTTGCTCAAAGTAGGAGTAGGTGCATGTTGTGGAGGTGGTAATATTTGAAGAGGCAAGTTAGGATTTGCACCTTGAAACCTACTTTGCTGGTAATTTTGTCCATACCCCTGATTTGGATAGTAATTCCTTTGTTGATACCCTTGATTCTAATTTTGGTAGGGCCTAGGAGCTTGGGTTTGTTTTTTTATTTAGGGAAACTATCTCATTGGACATATTCTTGATTAGTGCTTTGAGATCATCTATCTCATTAGAAGAATTAGATGTAGGGGTAGATGAACTAGCTTTAGACTCAGGGATTGGGGCAAGAGAAGGTTGAATTTCTTGGGGAAACTCTAGGAAAAGAGGATTTGGGGGTCTAGGGGCTATTTTTTTAGATCTTGAATAAAAAATTCTCATCCGGAATAGCTGTCCCATAAGTAGTAGGAAAAGCCATAGCTCCCATTGACTGACTCATCAATGTAATATTAAAATTAAGGGCTCTAAAAATATATAAAAAATGCACCTTGAGGAGATGGCCTGAGAAGGAGTGGAATTCTTTCCCATGTCTTTTGAAATCTGAAGTTGAAGTCCATCATTAACTCACAAGGGGCCCTTTTGATAGTTGTTAATTGCTCCAATAAAGAGATATTATTTTCCTTTTCTCCAAAATTCTCGCAAAGCTTCTCCCCAAGATCATCCTATGTATGAATAGAAGCATGTTGCAAACTTCTATACTATTGTAATAATTTTCCTTTGAAAGATGAGGCCAAGAGCCTAACTACCACATCATCTTCAGTAACAAGATGAACTGAGCAAACATTAGCAATATCCGAGGTGTGCTCAATAGGGGTATTTGAATTTTCACCAATAAAGAATGGAATGCTCTTTAGGGAAGATATTGATATGTCATGTTGGGCATTCAAAGCCAAGGGAATGCCACCATTAAAGGTCATAAAAGGTTGATTTCTTTGATGGGCCATGAATGTGATGGGTCTTAGAACCCTAGAAGACATCAAGAAAGGCCTACTAGGAGGAGTAGAGAGAAATCTATTTGGAGGTGATGGTGACCTTTGAACAGACCTTCCTCTTCTTCTTCACCTTGGTGACAATTAAAAATATTCAAAAGGCTCTCCACTTTCTATCCTTTGTCTTGTTTGAAATATTCTCATGAAACTGAAACAAATGACTATTGAAACTAGTAGATTTGAAGTTAGGAGCATCCAAATGTGTTGCTTGTTTCCTCCAAAGGAAAAATACCATTGAAGCACACACTAATTTCAATGTAGTAGATCAGAATTGAGTTGTAGATTGCTCAAATGTGTCCCATTGAGCGTGCCAAAAACTGTTGTCACTTGAAGCTGCACCCCTTTGCTGAAACTAGGCTCAACACCTCAGTGAAACATGGAAAGACCTTCAAAGTGTGGGACAATGGCTCCTTTAAGGTCAATCTCCAGGTGAAAAGGTTGGTTCCTTTCACTCCAATTCACTGCAACTAATCTAACCAACTCTACACTCTATACTAACTAGTTCTACTCTAATGTTTCTAAGGAACCAGGGTTCAAAAAGGTGAAATACTAAAGTAAATAAGGTGATGCACCAAACTGGAAGTGGATTCTCTCCTTGAGATGAAGAATGAGAGGGAAAATGCAAAGTCAAGAGGTCAGAAAGAGGACACATTCAACCCTGCAATTTTACCAAACTCTGATTCATTACATAAATGACACAAAGGATGAAAATAATGCAAGTATAACTCACACATATGTCATAAAAATAATAGAGAAGAAAGAACACAATAATATAGATTAAAGGGCAAAAAATAGCCACAATAACAAAATATTATTTATTAAAATGTGCATAGTCTATTACAATAATGGAGGAGGCACTGATTGCATTGCATAACACCAACACAAAAGTCTACAATGCAGAATACTTGGCTACACAAAAGGGCAGCATAACCTTGAATTCATAAGAGGATCCATTACAATGAAAATAAGAGTTACATATATAGGAGAAAGATAAGGATAAGAGGAAACCCAAAATTAACACTCCCACAACCACAAAGGACCACTTAACATTCAAGTTTGAAGACCCAACATGGTCATCATCTATTTTTCCAAATCCCATAGTAAAAAAATGACCACGAGATCATTTTTTACAATTAGGTTCAATAAAGTGCATTTTCAGGACCCAATTTTTCTCCCATCATGTAGTACTCCTCAAGACCTTTCCAACAATATAAAGTTTGTCTTATTTGGTGTCTTGAATCAAAATTTATGAGCATTTAAAGATCACCATTTTGTCCGCACAATTGATGGCCACAGGGCTGTCACATTTAACCTTGGGGTCACTCATGCTAACGTGTCAGATCCCCATTGGATCCTAGAGCCTCCATCTTTGATCTAGGGAATTTGAGGTATCCATGGATTTTTAGGATCCGCAAAAAAAGAAGAAGCCACGAGAAACTAGGATCCATGGAAAAAGAGGAACCCGCGAAAAACATGGATCCACAAAAAAGAACGAATCTGATGAAAAAAAGGATCCACAGAAAAGAAGGAATCCACAAAAAACAGGGATTCACGAAAAAAGAGGAACCCACGAAAAACATGGATCTATAGAAAAAGAGGAACTCATGGAAAACGTGGATCCACAAAAAAGAAGGAATCCAAAGAAAATAGGGATCCACGGAAGAGAAGGAACCCATAGAAAATAGGGATCCACGAAAAAGAGGAACCCGCGAAAAACAGGGATCCGCGCAAAAGAAGAAATTCGTGGAAAATAGGGATCCACGGAAAATAAGGAACATGTGGAAAATAGAGATCCGTGGAAAAAGCGAAACCCACAGATTTAAAGGATCCATGGGAAAAGAGGAACTCACGGATTTTAAGGATCAATGGAAAAAAAGGAAGATGAGAATTCCTTCAATTTTACAACAATTTGTCCAAATAAGCATAAGTGATTATTTAACAAGAAGGACCTTTATATCTACACAATGTGATTGATCTTAAATTGGATCCCTATATTTGAGAAGCCTGTTGGGAACCTATCTTTTACCTGTCATAAACTAATGACCCCAACATGAATCTTACTCTTCTTCTCATTAGATTAGATTCACTCATTTTATTATTTTTCCTACTTTTCTTATGCCATCAACCCTAGTGTAGTGTATACACTTAAAATTGGCCATCACTAAGTTTAATAATTAGTTCATCCTAATATTATTAATATTCATCCAACATGCTAACATTATCCTCTATCCCATCCCACTAACCCTCCAATTAATCACTCACTTAACACTAATATAATTTATTCACACATTTGAGGAATTTAATATTCCCTAGACTACCCACCCTACCTACTAACTAGCTTCTCCTACTAACTACCTCACTAGCATAATAATCAAATGTAAAATTTTCCAAGCTAATTCATGAGCCTTCTACCACCTTTTCTAGATTCCTTTAATTCTAAAACTCTCCAATTCTACCACCTTCCATGAATTTTTAGTTCATATAAATTCCTCCTCATATAAAATCTCCCATCCTCACATTTATTCTCCACCATTGATCTAATCCAACATAGATTGACCTCCACCCTCCAGTTTCTTAATAATTTATCCACTACCCATCATACATGATCGATAAAAAGTAGCATAAAAAAACTCTACCACCTTGAGAGCCATCAAACATATTACAACTAAGCGCTGCCATATTTTGAAGTTATCAACAAGCAAACAACAATCAACTATCAAACAACTTGGGGAAAATCCATTCCAACAAAGAACAATCCAAATCTAAGGTAAATGAGGCAATTTCTCATCCTAATATGATTATCTTGGATTCATTGTTTCTTTATTCCATTATGAAGTGATAAGCTTAACTCTTAGTGAAGAGTCTTGACTTATTTTCAAGGCTTCTATTATGTATGCTTGGAACTAACCTTAACACATTTTAGCACTCTTGGTGGGACTCCCACACACTTTAAAACATTACTTCCTAGTTGTTAGGAACTCATTTACAATCTATGAACAAATCATAACTAAAAGGGTGCAAAAATTGAATAAATTTGAATTTTTCTTAACATTTTTCTGTGTTGGCTGCAAACAATGTTTTCGTGACTGAAAAACGTTGTTTTTTTCACTTTAACGTCATTTTCACATATAGGGTTTTCATTTTTGTGGTCTGTGTGTAGATGGTAGGTGGATTGCATTTTCACGACTAACCGTGTCGTAATTATGACATACTGCATTGTTATCGCTAACCATGTCATACTTGCAAAAAATGTGTTGTTTTCACCTCTGACCACATCGTTATCACGATAACAAGTATAACACTTTGGGTTTCTGATCCCTAATCACCTTGCATCTAGTTTATACCATATTTTCTAGCTAGTTAGACCTTGTAAACATCCAGGTTTTATGTTTTTATCACTTTTAGCCAAAAATGTAGAACTTTGTTATCACACCAATCACATATTTTTCAAAAACAACTGTGTCGTTTTCGCAAATAACCTCAAAATTTTCACTAGCGTCATTTTTTAGGTGATCACATCGTAATCGTGATAAACCGTGTTGTTATCGAGTAACTACATTGTATTCGTTCATGGCAATGTCATTTTGGAACTGTGTAACGTGGTTTTATAGATTTCTCTGCTTGCTGAAGACCTAATTCAAATCCAAACTACTAACTATGTATTTTACAACTTTGATTGGTCTAAGAGCTAGTATTAAAGCCAAAATTTAGCTATATATTTGCTTTAATTCACTTGCATAATCTTGTATATCGTTATATATTTCTTTTTGTGTATACTCGAAACAAGGTTGTGTATGCTCTCCACTTGCACCTCTTGGTGATCAAAAACAACATGGGCTCTATTTTTTCCCTAGGGTAACGTGACGTGGATTTCATACCCACACACTTACCGTAGTCTTTAGGCATCTTATGACATGGATTTCATCACCACACACAAAGAGACAATCTGTTTTCCAATGGGGTGTATAAATTCAAGGAGAGCTATTTTTACTGGCTAAACATTGACTTGTTTTAGGATCGATGTGAAGTGAGGGGCTTCCACATCCCAATACTCAGACCTTAGACAAGATCCTTTCCACATAGACTTGGGCCCCATGTACTGCGAGGTATATAAGGGACACACATATCGAGCCTTGTTTATATTAGCTTTAAGACCTTCCAACTGTAAATAGTTAATAGTGTAATGAGCCTAACACTTTCGAAGGTGCCCACTCCATACCACATAAATTGAGGGTTGAGAGACCAATCTATCATGGATTTACATGAGGTATATTGGTGGGCTACTAGTCATGTTGCACACCCATTTCTCCTAGCATATGGCTTGTGGCTTGTTCGACATTTTTTGTGTTGCGAGAAACCAATGTGTTTGAAAAATTCACACATATAACCTAAAAAAACACATTTTCTCAATCAACCTTGATAATTATTCATCTATCATATAATATCATTTCGTAAACCTATCATACCCATCTCATACCTTTCATTATCTATCATCAACAACCCATCAAACATAAACTTCCTACCAAATCATCCACCTATCTCTTAACTAACACCCATTTACCATTTGTTCTTGCTTAACAACATTCTTATAATCTTGCTAGACCATCCAAAATCCTCACCAACACAACCTATGCCCAACCTTTCAATTCTAATCCACATCCACTATCTGTAACTCTTATTCAACCTTCCACAAAATCATGTTCATTTTTAATCAAAATCAAAATCTAATCATCAATAACATCCCATCAAGCTTGATTAAAAATCTAAAATATAAAAGTTAGTAGTATAACCCATCATCAACAACGTATCTGTAGACACCCTAAAAATACATACATATTTCTATCCTATTTATCCATATCCAACACATAATATGCTAATTCACATTCCCTTAGAAATAATTAAATTAATTCTATCATGCTCACATCCCTTTATAATTAATTAAATTAATTCTATCATGATTTAAGTATTCATCCCTCCAAGATTTAATTTAATTAAATATATCACATCCCCTTTTAAATTAATTAAATTAATTCTAAGTACACTAAACCTAAACTCCTGTGGACCTTGGCTAATTTAATTAACTATTTATTTAATCAAATAGTTAATTACCTACTCATCCTCCACTTAAGCTCCACTTCATTATTCTAGTCACCCCACTCAACTCCACTTCTAAAATCCTACAAAAGTGGAAGCAACAAAGTTGCACGTACAACCACCT
Organism: Taxus chinensis; assembly: GCA_019776745.2. Taxonomy (NCBI): domain Eukaryota; kingdom Viridiplantae; phylum Streptophyta; class Pinopsida; order Cupressales; family Taxaceae; genus Taxus; species Taxus chinensis. Next base: position 302,218,686 of record CM034150.1, on the reverse strand, counting down.
TCTCGGATACAAACTTATTGTCAATTAAAAATTTACTGGCCCTTAATGAATATTCAATCCATTCAAACTATTATAATTTCATTGAATGCTATTTTAAGAATATGCATTGATGATCTCATTAAAAACCTTCAACCACTCCATGGTCTCTCCTTCAATTACAAATAACAGATAATATCCTTCACAAACAATCCATAGAAGCTTTGTATAATTGCAGCTAACCTCTGCTAATTTCTTATTCAAATTTGCATCCTTGTGTCTAATTTTCTCGTAGCATTATCATTCCTTCATTTGGAGATTAATTTAGAGCATCCAAACTCCAACAACCATAAGAAATTCAACAAGTGTGTGTGCACTTAAGTAATTTCATCATTGAGGTTGCAAGAGAAGTTCAGAGAAAGGTTTGTTATTAGTTTAGTTGCTTATCTTTCACTTTGCTTAGTTTTTCCATGTATACATTTCTGGCATGCCCGGTGGAATTCCCACACTTATCTTATCATTTTATCTTATCTTTTAATAATCTGGTAATTTCTATGTTTTTCTTGTGTAGTTTTAACCTTAATGTCCAAGTTTTAGGTCTTTTGGCGCAATAGAGAATGAAAAATTCCCAAAAAACCAAGTTTCTTACCATTTTTAACACATTCTGTCCACTTTAAAAAACCCTGCTCTAGCGTTACACATTAATTGCGCTAGTGTGCAAGTGCATGCGCTAGTGTCACAATGAACACACCTTCGTAGTAGTGCACACGTTTCCGTCCAACTATTTTAAACTATGTATTTTACACGCTCTAATGTATTTATCTATGCACTAATGTTACACAAATTCTTCTGTTTCCATGAGCTAACATTAGTGTACACGCGCTTATGCTCATGTTCACGAGCTTTCCCTGTAGTACACATGCTAGCGTAGCTTGTTAAGGCTAGCACAATCAAGTGCACGCACTAGCGTTCACTGTCTGTTTTTTTATTTTTTTTGTACTTTCCAGCAAGTACACAATTTTCTAACCTCTATTTTTGGTACTATTTTAATCATATTTTTACAGGGTTTAACATTTAATTTGATCTTGGTGTCTAACGTGTTTTTTTATCATCATTAATATAATTTTGACGAACCACCATGTATGATCTTTTCTCACACTCATTCGAGTGATCTTGAAAATTAGAAATGGCGCATTTGCATTTTGTGTTTTACATTGTGACTTTCACCTCAGGAAAACTACTAACTTATGGTTTGCAGGACCAAATGTACGAAGGTTGTTTTATTATCAAGATACTAAATGAAAGTTTCCTTGCTCATGGAAATCAAGTAAACTTAATCATCCCTTTATTAAATTTTATAAAACTCTTTTAGTTAATTTTTTTGGAGAAGGGTTTATCCCCCCTTTGAGAGTAACTGTGGGAAGTGCATGGCTAGGGGTGAAAAAATCATTATGGGGAGTACCACAAGAACCCCAAAGTAGTTGGAACATTGAGTGAACTAGCCAATGAAATGAGATCGCCACCCACTTGAATAGTACACCTTTGTGAGGATTAGAGCCAAAATTATCCATAGTGGCGACCCCATTTTGATTCTTTGGGTAATTCTTGATACTTAGGGAGAGAACCATTTTTATAGGAATCCCCACTTGACCAAGCCAACTTAATCTTAAAGGCCTTCCTTAACAACATCATTTTCACCTACTTTATGTGTTATTTTGTATTCCACACTCTTATCACACATAATCAATCTTATTTATGCACTTTACTATCTTATTCTTCACTTTGTTATGAGTAGATTATATCAATATCATTTCTAAACTCTTCTATCTTAACATTCACTTTGTTAAGGGTTGATTCGTCGATCTTCATTGTCAAGTCTCTTCCATCTTAGCATTCACTTTTTTAAAGGTCGAGCAATCAATTTCAATCATAATTCTCTTCCATCTTAGCATTCACTTTGTTAAGGGTCGAATAATCAATCACAAGTCTCTTCCATCTTAACATTCACTTTGTTAAGGGATGAGAAATCAATATAATTGCTAAAATATTTCATCTTAGCATTCACTTTGCTAAGGGTCAGGTAATCAGACTTTAATTTCCAACCTCTTCCACCTTAGTGTGGAAACTAGTTTTTCGACACCCCTAGGTGACCTAACCACACAAATCATATCCATATTTTAATCATTATATCTAAATCCTAAACCATATTCTACCCCCCATAACACCTATTTACCCCATAAATATTCACTTGCCCCCTCCTAAACCTCATAAACCTCATAAACCCATTTTATCCTAGTAAGGCCAAACCTCCATAATCTCCTAACCTCCTTAACATACTCTTACTCACCTTATTTTCCACTTAACCTGAAACTCACCCATTTGGAGGTGGTTTCAACCACTTTCAAGTGAGTTTTCCCCACTTTTTTCGAATCACTATCGACTCCTAAAATCACCAACGATTCTATATAAACTCACCAAATTCCTTACATGAGGATCCTTGCACATTGTATCAACATTATGCCATTTTGGAGACTCAAATGAAATCACTTGCGACATCTCAACACATTGTGGAGCCACACTAAGCCCTCAGAGATTTCACACCCTCATAAGGCCTCTCTACAACATTCGTCATCCACATTTTGCATCAAAGGCAAGGTATTGTCATCTCTTTACATTCCTTGTTTATCTACGCATCATTTCTAAGAATAATCCAATCATTAAATCATTCATTCAAGATGAAATTTACATTTTATTCAAGACTAGCTAATGACACATTAATCGCCAACGATTCCCTTTAGTCGACAACGACCGTCTTGAATTGCCAACGATTCCTTTCAGTTGACAACGACCGTCCTGAATTGCCAACGATTCTTGCTTTTCGGCCCCATTATCACGTACTGCATGTTTTAAATCCGCCTTATGATCTATTTTCTGCTAATCTTTGTGTTTCAAATGTCCTCTATCTATAGATGACTGTTTCAGGTAAAGGGTTAAAACCATATACCATATTTGAATTTCTGATCATACACCCACCATTCATGTGGGAGCACTTAAATATCGACTACAAATTAAGTCTATGTGCCATTGCACTCACACCCAATCTAGACAATATCACCGAGCAATTGGAATCCCTCCTTGAACAAAACGACAAAGCCAACATTATTGGGAGAACGTTTTCAACCTCCCCAACCCATCATTGAGGATGTTGATTGAGTTCCTCTATCCTTATCCTTTCACATTATTTGTATTTTCATTATTTTCATTATTTATCACCTAATTATCTAAAAATGAGTTGACACCCATCAAAGGAAGCCCTTTGGTTCCTAGGATTGGCCTTTTCCAAACAACTCATCATCGTATCACTAATATATATCTTGTTAAACTATCTATTTGTGTGTAGGTTTCCTCATTCATTGGAAGGAGTCTCTCGTGCCCATTTGTACCCATACATCTCGACGTTGTCGACATAGGTATCATTAAACCATGCTATTTTATGATTTTTAGTGTTTTTTTCATATAATAATAATGAATCTAAAATCCACCATAAATATTCTAGCATGCCCGGTGGGAACTTAGTCCCCTTTTCAAACAAATTTTACATTTTCATAGTAAAATCTATTTCTTGTTTCATTTCTTACCAAATTTTCAGTGTGGAGTCCTCTGGTAACTTTCTTAAAAATGCATAAAATAATTAAAAAGGAATATTTAGAAAAAAAAGGTATGGCTTTCCTTTTTCTTTCAGTCTCCTTTCAACATTGCATCTTGTGTGCTTTATCCTCATCTAAATCAATCTCTCTTTCGGGTCTTAAAAAGAATCTTCATTCTTGCTTGCTCATCTAGCTTAAATAGGGGTTAAAAATTTACATTCACTACTTCCCTTCACACAACCTAATCATATTACAAATCAAATTCACATTCTAAACACTTCCTTCTAGGTCTACTACTTGGATTTCATCACCACGGGGGTAGTTGATTCGGTGTTCTAGTTGAGTATAAACAATTAGTGAGAGGTATATTGGCTAAGAACTCGACACCCTTATCATTGCGGGACTGTGAAGTGAGGGGGTAGACCCCAATATCACGCCTCGTACCGAAACCAACATAGATTTGGGCCTCTTGTAATCTTAAGTATATTGAAGAATCCAACCTTAAACACACCTGAAACCTGCCTTATTTGACCTAATTCTTAGTACCCCTTATCAACCATTTTTTTATTTTCACATGCTTTAACTTAATCAAGATAATTAAAATCTTTTGATGATTGTGTTATGTATTAATTTAAATATATTTATGTCATTACTCATTTTTTATTTCATGGTTTTCACTAGACACCAATATTATATTCAAAATACCATCGACATGTCAAACCCATTGTAACAATACCTTGAATTAAGTCAAGAACCTCCACGTTCCCCTAGTGTAAAATTAGATACATCCAAAATTCCCTATGAATCCATTCCACAACACTTTCACAGTTGAGATCAAGTGTTAGAAGAACTTCTAGACACCAACTCGGTTTCCCTTAGCAGTTATCTTTCTTCTCGAGTTGTCTGTCTTCCCCATTATAGTGCAGAGCCTCCACCACCTGTCACCAATGTCACATTCGATCAATCCCATCTTATCAATCCGTCCTGCTTAGCGATCCCTCTTATCATCATGTTATTGAGCAAATTACCCCATATCCCACCACTAGTAATACAAGAACATCAACACTTGTCTCATCCGCTCTCATAGTTAACTTCAAACTCAACGCTATCTCGTCATAAAATATAGCTAGTCAATAAGAACCCTCGCCATTTGTATCCTTAGCTAACCCTCAGGGTACCCAAAACCTTACCATTACTGCATCACCCATGGTTAGTCAACAAGGGCCCGTACCGTTTACATCATCAATTAACCCTTAGAGTGTCTAAAATCCCTCTTTTACTTCATCACTCGCAGTTAGTCACACCATTTCCACTTCTCTTCTACCCTTGACAAGCTCTTTTGGTATGCCTAGTTCTACAAGCCCCTTGGCGACATCACAACTTATCATTTCGCAACAATCTACATCCACAGTCTAGAACTGATTAATATCTATTCCTATGTCCTTACCACCCATCAATACGAGTGTTATCACCAGCACTCGTCCCCTTTTACAACCTATCTCCTTGATGAGTGTGTCATAGTACGTATACATTATGACTCAATAAAATCCACCACCGTTGCAGTCCCCTGTCTACACTTCCATCCCTTACCCCTATCAGTATATTCCTTCACAACCATTAGTATCTCAACAAACTTACAACATACCGTGGAGCCTTCCTTTTCAAATACACTCCCACTGTGTCACCCATATCAAAAATCAAACCCCCTCATGTATAATCAAACTAATATCTCAAACACCCAACCCCCTTAAAATGACCCCATGCAAGCATTAATAAGTAGAACCACGAGTCTCAAAGTTGCAACCATAGGACCCATAAATACATTTCTTATGAGCAGATCTGTAATGAGCTTATCAACCCATTCGTGCATTTTAAACCCTATCCTCCTCATTGGGAAATTTTTAAGTTTATCAAATTCTATACAAAGACAGATTCACAACAACACATTCATGCCTTTCGTCACTGGTGTCCCCAAAGATTTCACTTAGAAAGCTTGGGATACCCCTTTTAAATTTTTGCAGATTTTCTCTAGTATTCTCTAGAAGGTTGCAAAAGGTTGATTGGAAGCAATTGGAGAAAAACCCATTTTCCTAAAATGCCTGAAAATCCCTAAAACTATTTACTTTATGTTTTTCCCCCTTTTTCCAAAGAAGAAATATACCCACACTACGGTAGCACTGCTGCCTGAAACTCTTTACTTCATGTTGAAGGTGTTTTTTCCTTTTTTCCTCTCACCTACTCCAACCAAAAATTGATTTTCATGATTCTATTGTGTAGAGGAGGTTGAGAGCTTTCTAGAACGTCCAAGATCTCAAAAAATGGAGCATGTGGTCAAAAGTTATGGCCCATTACTACTTTCCTGTGTTAAGTGGTGGATTGAAACTACTTTATTTATTTTAAGTAAAAGTAGTAAAGTAATGTGAAATCACCGCTCAACAAAGGAATGAAAAAACAATGTTAAGTGGTGAATTGAAACTGCTTTACTTGTTTTAAGTAAAAATAGTAAAATAATGTGATATTGCCACATAACAAAGGATAAAAAAAATAGAGTAATGCGGTGAATTGAAATTGTTTTACTTATTTTAAGTAAAAGCAATATGGTAATGTGAAATCACTGCATAACAAAGGAAATGGAAAGAGTTGTAATGTAATGTGAGAAAATTGCTTAACAAAGGAAAATGAAAAGTAAAGTAATGTGGTAAATGCAAACTACTTTACTTCTCTAAAAATGAGAAAAATAAAGTAAATGATGAAGTATGCAGAGAAGGAGAAGTAAATGGGGGTCAGATTCTCGTAGGTAAGGAGAAATTACAGAACTTCAAACAACCATAACTTTCCGCTCAAAGCTATGTTTCACGCGTTCTTAGAATTTTCAGAAAGTTCTTGGATCCCTCTACACATCAACAACATCAGATTTCAAATTTGGCAAGTGTAAGGGGGTTAAAAAATGCATTATTTATGCTGCACGCCTAGGCACAATAATAACCAACCACTAGAATTTAAGGCAATATGGGCATACTTCTTCTTCTTCTTCTTCTTCTCCTCTTTACTCCTCAAGTATATTCATTGTAAGACTTAGGAAATTCAGTGGTCAATCACTGTTACTTCAAGTTGTTTGATAAAGTCAAATACTTGGTGGTAGTTAAGAGGTAGTTATTCCAACTTTAAAAGATGGAATATTCCATAGTTGTATGTGGCATGTAACGAAAAATTCAAGGAGAAAAGTGCTCAACTCCTAACTATTTTGTAGTTATTTATTGATTGAAGTATAATGGATATTGCTTCCTTGTACTTCACTTATGATGACTATAAATAGAGGAAGAGACCTACAAGGTTAGGGATCTTAGAACTTTTGACAAATTGTTATTTTACGTTGTACATGGTTGTTTCAGACTTTGTGTTGAAATAATTAGATGTGCATATTGTAAACAGTTAAAATTTGAATAAGAATAAAGAAAGATTTTGGTTGAACTTTGTGTCTACTAAAGTTTGTCTATTCAATCTATGAATGTTAATGATAGACTTTGTGTTATGTTGACTTTCATAATAAACATTCTTCAGTTTTTTTGCTAAAGTTGTAAGAATTATTTAATATTTTTTTATTCCGTGTGGCCATATCTTGCTTTGATAACTATTTTTTACCACACATGTTCCCTTCACATATCAGCTTCTAGTTTTCACTTCCCATTTTTACTTCTAGTTACAGTACAACTGCTCACATGCTACAAAATTGTTTAGCTATGGTGCATGAACTATCTAATTAAAGTAATACCCTGAACTTAGTTTAAAATAGGCCATAAAATAAATGAATAACTCAAACAAGAGCTTCATCGTTAAATGAAGGGGATTTATCCCATGATTGCCTAGGTTTGTGTATCTAACCATGCATAAAATCCAGCCAAAAGTTTTTGGGAACTCCATTGGGGAACAAAATAAAATAAAAAAAGACTTGTGCTTATCCTGTGGGTGTCGGAGAAATAAATTTGAGTTATCTTTAGACTGACTTAAGATTTTGAAAAAATTGTTGTGCTCAAAGTGAACTGACAATTATATATTTTAAAAAAATTAAAAAGAAAAAAAAATTGGCGACTTCGTATCTGCCTTGTTCTATTCTTTCTTTCCAGGGACAAGCTGATAAGAATGGCGTACACTCAAGAATGATACTTTATAAATAACTTTCATGGCTGGACAACAACCGCAAGCTCCGGTTCCTTGGGGTACAACTATTGGCCCTCTTGCATTGGTTCATCCACTACATGAATTGCCGTGCAGGTCATGAAAGAGTTTCCCAAAATTCAATGGCGACGATAAGCAACACTTGGATAATCATATAGCTGCATTTTTTTGTAGCTTGTGGATTTCTGGGAGTGCCTCATGAAGATGTATCTGTTCGACTGTTTGTTGAGACGATTTAGGGCGCTGCTGGAGAATGATTTTATCACCTTCTGCTTGTATGTATCACCAAATAAGAAACTATGAGAACTTGGTTTGAAGCTATTTTAGATCCACAGATGATTCACATGATTTTTTGGAAAAGATCATCCAAATGAAAAAATAACCACAAGAAAACATGAGGGATTTCATTGTCAGGTTTCAAAAAATTCTTTGTAAAATTCCTCCTATTGCTTCCCTCAACGATGAGAATCAAAAGATATTTTTCATTAATGCTTTTTCACCTGAAGTTGGTTATCAGCTACGTAGAGAACATCCTGCTAACTTGTCGGCAACTCAAAACATTGCTATCAAATTAGAGGATGATCTTATCATGGTAGGTAAAATCAAGCTTTCAACTGCGAAGGTTGCAGGTTATACTTTAGGTAGTATTGCTAATCTATTGTTGCAAAAGTTGGCCAATGATATGCTGTAGATAAAGAATCAAATGACGCAAGGTAACAATGTTGGAGTGAATGAAGAAGATCAAGTTGCTGCTGACTTTGATCTACCTGAAGACAATGATTTTGTAGAACTTGTTGGTGACTCCAACATTGGCTACATAGACTATGAAGTAGAAAATGAGGCTAATTTCTTATTAGATCTGAACGATTGCATGGAAGAAGAAGAAGCCATAGAATTCACTGCTTATGCTTTTTCATCATCTATCTTTCAATACCAAAAGCCTCTTCTTGCAGAGAACTCCCTCAAATCAGTCATGGAGGAAATAGTCAAAGAAGAGCCTACTGCCCAAATCAGTCTGCATGAGGAAATCCATAATGAATCCATTACAAAATTAAAAGTCATCATGAAGAAGGAAGAGTCTTTTGCAGAGTTGTCTGTGGAAGCAATAACAAATTCAGATCGACTTGCATGCAATTTTATTCATGGAAAGGAAAGTCTGTAGGATGCACCCATTCATGGGCATGAGCTTCAAAGAACTGAGAAAATCATAAGTAGGCCATGTACAATAAGATATCTGGCTAATTTAGAACCACCTGTGAATTTGAAACTAGTCATGCTTATTTCAGAGCATGAGGATGAGCTACAATGCACCAAAGATCAACCACAGTACCAGCTTCAGAAAAGTTTTCCGCTCTTGCTAAGGACCATGTTCAATGCAAAATCAATTACATGGTCTAAGTTTGTAAGGAAAGACAACTATTTATCCTTTTTAGTTGTAGGATTCGTCTAAGCTTCCTTTTCCTATTATTAAAGTAGCATAGGTAGTTTTGTTTTCAGCAAAATAAGTGCTTACGCACACTCTGCATGTTTCCACTTGGGACATGTATGATTTTAAATGTTTGTATATGGTTTTTGCAAGCTTTTGTTTCCATGTTTATCTCTCTTCATAATCAAATTAGATAGTTTGAGTAATTTTTGAGATTTCTTTAGAGCTCCACAGCTCATTTCTAGCTAGCAGTCATCAGGTAGTTCTAGTTCGGAGTTAATTTCATCACAGATTTTGGAGGCAAATTCTCAAAGGAAAAGATCAAGGTTAAACTTGACGCCATGGCCCAATGGACAAGACTTGAAACCAAAGATGCTAGGATCTCATCTCCATTTATTCTATTTTGACAGAAATAAAGATGTCCACATACGGAGCTCGTTGGTTTCCCCAAAGATTTCACTTAGAAATCTTGGGATACCCCTTTTAATTTTTTACAGATTTGCTCTAGTATTCTCCAGAAGGTTGCAAAAGGTTTGATTAAAAGTAGTTGGAGAAATACCCATTTGCCTAAAATGCCTGAAATTCCCTAAAACTATTTACATCATGCTTTTCCCCTATTTTCTAAAGAAGAAATCTACCCACACTGCGGTAGCATTACTGCCTGAAACTATTTACTTCATGCTGAAGGTTTTTTTTTCTTTTTTTCTCCTTTAAGCTACTCCCACCAAAAATTGATTTTCATGATTACATTGTATAGAGGAGCTTGGGATATTTCCATAAAGTCCAAGATCTCAAAAAATAGAGCATCTGGTCATAAGTTATGGCCCATTACTGTTTTCCTTTGTTAAGTGGTGGATTGAAACTGCTTTACTTATTTTTAGTAAAAACAGTAAAGTAATGTGATATCACCGCTTAACAAAGGAATTGAAAAGCAATGTTAAGTGGTGAATTGAAACTGCTTTACTTGTTTTAAGTAAAAATAGTAAAGTAATGCGAAATCGCCACATAACAAAGGAGGAGAAAAATAGAGTAATGCGGTGAATTGAAATTGTTTTACTTATTTTAAGTAAAAATAGTAAAGTAATGTGAAATCAACACATAACAATGGAAATGGAAAGAGCAGTAAAGTAATGTGAGAAAGCCTCTTAACAAAGGAAAATGAAAAGTAAAGTAATGTAGTAAATGAAAACTACTTTACTTCTCTAGAAATGAGAAAAGTAAGTAAATGGAGAAGTATGCAGACAAGGAGAAGTAAATGGGGGTCGGATTTCCGCAGGTAAGGAGAAATTGTAGAACTTCAAACAACCATAAATTTCCACTCGGAGCTCCGTTTCATGCGTTATTGGAGTTTTCGGAAAGGTCTCGGATCCCTCTACACATAAGAAACATTAGATTTCAAATTTGGAAAGTGTAAGGGGTATAAAAATTACATTACTTCTGCTGCAGACCCATGCACAATAACATCCAACCACCAGAATTTAAGGTAGTATGGGAAAACTTCTTCTTCTTCTTCTCTTTACTCCTCAAGTATATTTATTGTAAGACTTAAGTAATTCAGTGGTTAATCACTGTTACTTTAATTTTTTTTATAAAGTCAATTACTTGGTGGTAGTTAAGAGGTAGTTATTTCAACTTTAAAAGATGAAACATTCCAAATTTCTATGTGGCTTGTAACGAAAAATTTAAGGAGAAAAATGCTCAACTCATAACTATTCTGTAGTTATTTACTGATTGAATTATAATGAATATTGCTTCCTTGTAATTCACTGATGATGACTATAAATAGAGGAAGAGACCTACGAGGTCTGGGATCTTAGAACTTTTGGAAAATTGTTGTTTTATGTTGTACATGGTTGTTTTAGAGTTTGTGTTGAAATAATTAGATGTGTATATTGTAAATGGTTAAAAGATGAATAAGAAGAAATGATGACATTGGTCGAACTTTGTGTCTACTAAAGTATGATTGTTCAATCTGTGAATGTTAATGATAGACTTTGTGTTATCTTGACTTTCATGATAATCATTCTTCAGTTCTTTTGCTAAAGTTGTAAGAATTATTTAATATTTGTTTATTTCGTGTGGTCGTAACTTGCTTTGATAAATACTTGCTACCATACACGTTCCCTTCGCATATCAGCTTCCAGTTTCTTCTTCTATTTCTACTTCTAGTTACCGTACAACCGCTTACTTGCTGCAAAATTGTTTAGCTATGGTGCATGAGCTATCCAATTAAAGTAATACCCTAAAATTAGTTTAAAATATGCCATATAATAAATGAATAACTCAAACAAGATCTTCACCGTTAAATGAAGGGGATTTATCCCATGATTGCCTAGGTTTGAGTATCTAACTATGCCTAAAATCTAGCCAACAATCATGCTTGCTATTTTATAGATCATGAACAAGATATTATGCTAAAGAAATTTGTAATGTCATTAAATGGGCCCGCTCTTGAATGGTATAACAACATTAATCAACATTCCCATTATTCATTCACACAACTAGCACAATTGTTTTTGGAGCATTTGTCTATCAATATTGAATGTAATATATCTATCACTAAGTTGTATGCTATCAAACAATTTGAGGATGAATTTGTTGCTGATTTCATTTCCAGATGGCGAGGAATTATTAATTAGTTATCATTTTCTCCACCCAAGACAAAGTTATCAAGTTATTCGCTCGATCTTGTGCAAAACACATATCATCCACCCTTGAGATCCAACCATTTCAAAGGTTCGATGATGCCTTTACCATGGCCCGTAAATCAAAACTCTGAGCCATTAAGGATGGTAATGTTGAATTACAATCTAAGAAACCTAAACCCGAGTCTCCCTTTAAACCTCTTCCAACAATGAAAAATTCAAGGGTTCAACAAATACGGTCGTCTTGAAAACCGCATCTTGACCACCATGTAAAAGCACACCTTTAAGGGAGTCTTACAACTCTATTTTTGATAAGCTCATGACTTGTATGATAAAAATTCCTCCCATCTGACCCATTAAAGACTCTGACCCTAAACCATCAAGGTATAGGTTTGATGCCTATTGCAAATATCACTAGATCTGAGGACATGACATTGAGAAATGCTGCTCTTTTAGAAATGTCCTCCAAGACCTCATTGATCTAGGTGAGCTACAACTTGACAATCTGAATGCACCTCCCAATAAAACCATAGACATGTTCAAACAACCTTTTCTAAACCATCTCTAGCTAATAGTAAAACTAATACCACATGAACTCAAAATTCCATCGCTCATATCATCAACACCATTAACCAACTCCTACATACACATAACCATGTGTTGCTACGATTGAAACAATAGGTATATAATCAGACTTTTCGGATATCCTTATTGCTGAGACCTCAAACCTGCGTACGTCATAAATTCTAAGCCCAACCATATCTATTCACATAAACATTTCTGATACTATCCCTTTGAGATTGCAAGAAAAGTAATCTGTTACTGAAATCACAAATAACCCTTCTAAAGACAAGGTCTCACAACATCAAATAAAAAATCCTGGTAGTCGTATACAAAAATTGACAAGTCATCTACACATAAATAACTCCCACAAAACTAGACCAACATGCCACATGATATAACATATCTACCCTATATTCTGGGACCACATCCCTCATCAACACTTGCTGTCTCCATCTTAGAATCTAAAACTACCATCAAACCCACACCTAAATGTATCGCACAAGGCACACTTCAAACGTCTCATCTTTCTAAACCATAAGCTAACATCCAGATGACCACACCCTCGTTATCATCTCAACCAACCTGGCCATGATATTACACTAAAATACTTGAACAACTAGTATAATTTTCAACCATAGTACTACCACCAATCAAGCCCTTCGATCCTTGGGGGTGGAAACCTTCCTTTTACAACTACGAGGTAGTTTTTACTTATCATTAAGTACTAGGACATAACGTAGAGGAGTGTAAATCACTCCATGCCGTGATCCAATTTTTTTTTAACAGAGGACACCTCTAGGAAAACAAGAATCATCCTCATCCACATATCAAATCCAAAACAAAACATTCACGCCACCAAACCAAATCTGTCACTAAAACAGACTATCTCGAAGTTTCCTCCAATAATTTAACCAACAAAGACAAGGATTATCCTAGTAAGTCCCCTCTAAGTAAACAAATTCACACTGACCTGATTCATCCTAGCCACAAAATTCCCATGTACCCACAGAGGCACCATTCTAGAGTCAGAACAAGTTTAAAAATCTCTATCTTAGTTGTTCAACCTTTACAGGCCATCTACCCCTTTTACAGGCAATGTTTCCAGCCCTTTAGTAGCTTCACATCTTAGTTTACTTGACATCGCATAACCACATCAAGCTTCTAAGGAGAAAATTGCATCAAACACCTGTCAAGAAAGTGTCTGTTTGTCAGGGGTATTTAGAACTCCCCACAACATTGACAACATATGATATAAGCCCTTCTAGACATCTCCGTATCATCAGAGAAGCCCCAATCATTTTCTGACCTCCTCGATATTGTCAAAATGTCTACAACCATTACATTTGACGATTTCGAGATTACTTGAATCTACTTCAACTCTGGACGATTTCATGCTTTGATTTCCAACCTATTTGTCACTAGAAGAGACACAATGATAGTTTGACTTTAAAGAGTCCATGATCTGACCATGACAACTAACATCTGAGAGGAGACCATAATCAGATACTTCCAAGACCTCCGAGTCAATTTCCCCATCTTCAAAAGCACACCACCTAAGATCTACAAGACAGCAAAACAGTCCAAATACCTTTTTATTGGAAATCCACCCATTTAGAGCACCCAATGAAGAGGCTTGCCCTTTCTCAATACCTTCCTTAATACAGGGAAATGAATTCACTAAATTCTCTATGAACTTATTTTGTTTCATTCAAAAGAGAGTGAGGGAAGTGCAAATACTATATAAATGAGTGGTGAAGAACTCCCTCTAACTGATATTAGTAGAGGGACGTTGGAAAGACCTGGAAAATTACCTTGCTTTGGAAAAACCACATGGACTGAGGAAATTAACTCACACAAATAATCTAGTAAGGGGCGGTGATTTCTCACAACTTGTACACCTAGGGATTACTAGTTTCAACAAGTCTTGGGCTTTGACACAGGTATAAGAATCCTATCCTCATATGCCCCACTAAATCCCATAGTATAAATACATTTCCTACATTAAGACCCTCCAGTAATCATATAGTAGGTGGGTGAGAACATGAAGGGTGGGTCCCGACAAAAAGGATTTCAAACTGAAGGTACCCACATATAGGAGCGGGGAAGAAAAATCCATCTCTACACACACATTGGTACCTAAAGCCAGTAATCTCCAAGTAGAGAGGGCAAGGGTTCCTGATAGGAACAAGATGATCCATTTAGAATATCGGCTCTAATCACCTTCAAAGCTAATTGTTTAATGGAACTCGTGGAGCGTACTGTGGTACTGAATCCACTGCTCGACCAAAGCGGAGCTCAAGAAATTTTTTCCATCGTCAGATTCACCAGAATACGGTGACCATGTAAGGATGACTATCAATCCAGCGACGTCAGAGGAGCTCAAAAAAACTAGGGCCCTTCTTTATAAATCATTGATTCAACTGAATCCACTTAATGGAAGAAGTCACTTGATCCAAGAAACCATTCACAAGGTAATCTTACCTTAGGCTTCCCCTCCTTGATCCAAATACCAATAAGAGTGTCATGATCCAAGATCTTTCTTCTTGACAAGATCTTGACTCCTATAAATTTACAGATAGCAATATCAACTTCTCAACCTAAGGCAAGGACACGAAACTCCACGTCAGGGTCAGCTGATCAGATCCACACTTAACATTTCCATGGAGATTGTTAAAATCAATAGAAGTCCCACCTTAGATCTCCTATGAGTTGCCAAAATCGAACCACTTGAATACTCACATCCTTGACATTGGGCTTCACTAGAAGGGACCTCCTCAATCAAAACTAGGGCTGAATTTCCTTCATGCCGAGTATAAAAGAACTTCAGCCACCATATAGGTCCAGCGCTATCTCACCCCAACCAGAGAGATAGTAAGGGATTTGATGATCACTCCATAGATACGAGCTTCTGCAACACTCAAAAGCTGAAAACGTCCACCTCCACCTGGGAAGATTGCTTCCAACACCCCTCCATTTCAACACCGCTCCTTAATTTACCACTTTAGAATCCTGAGTGCACTCCGGTGAGAATACTACAATGACCTAACAATAATTATTACACTCCAGACCCTCCATATGGGAACAATGGTCTCACTTCACATGCAAATATCTCGAAAAAATTTGTGGTTCTTACTTTTTTGGCAAAAAAGGATCCTCCTTAATCTGAGCGGTTCAGATGCTACAGTCTATGAGCTCTACCCAACCTTTTGCTATTAATATTATATCTCCATATACATAAATTTATTTAGGGAAGGCTACATAGTGATAAGTTCCAAATGTCCAAAGTGTAAAAGAGTGAAACTAAATGATACATTCAAAGGATCCCAAAAAATGCCAAGTACTATCTTGCCTGAAAGACCTAAAATGATCAAGAAAATAATTCATTGCATACCATTTTGTTTGTTATTGCACATACACATCATCTAAGATGATTAGGATAAATATAATTTTGCAACTATCATAGAATACAGATGGACATGGAGATGGATAATTTTTTTTCATGCAAAATATAAAGTATCAAGAGGGTAAAATAATGCACCAATGTCATGTACACATTTAGATCTGATAAATATCATGTGAACACACTCAGATTGTAACACATCCACCATCAAGTGGAATAACCCATGACATGGTGATACACAAAAATAAATAAATGTATTACATTTGTTGAACAACTGCAATGAAAAGAGGAACCTGATGAATATTCGTGTTGTTGATGGAAGAAAAATATTAACCAGAGGGTATAGATCATGTTCAACAAGTGAACAAAAGATTGCATCTAAACACTGCAACATTAAATTCCTTAAGAAATTATGACACGAATGTTTGTGAAAGGTACATGAATATTTCCTACATAGATGAGGGAATGCATTAAGCAGGGTACATATCTGCTTCCCATTACATTGATTATCTCAAAACATGGTCGAGTTTACAATCGATTCTAGGGTTTTGGAACCTTCCAATCCAAATTCCACACTCCATTTTGCATAAAATGCATGTTGCAAATTTTTTCTAACAAATTCCAAATACATGAAAATAATAAACCATTGCTTACAAATAAAAACTTACAAATGAATGTCTACATCATCTATTGTTATGATAGCATGAAAGGAATGATAAGAAGATTGTTCCAAGCCACGATCTCAGATGATAATAGCACACCACATTAGATTTTCAAAACAAAAGAGCTAAAATACCATATATGGAAATCCATCATAAATCATAATGCTCAATACATTGCAATACAATGACTTGAATTAATCAATAAGAAAAATGTACATATAGGAGGGAAGTGCAACTACTACCTAAATGAGTGGTGAAGAACTCCCATTAACTGATACTGGTAGCTAAGTTAACTCTAGAAGACTAGTAAACTAACTCCACATAACTGAGAAGCTAACTCAACACCTAAGAAAGCTAACCCAACAAGTGTAGGGCTAACACAAGTTTAAGAATTATCCTAATAAATAAATAAAAGGATAAATAATAACCTACACTAACAACATCAATATAATCTCATCTCACACCTTCAAACAAATCCAATTACCTGATACCATTGTCGCTCAATCACCCACTGTCTTGTTGGGAATTATGGAATGCGGAAATGAAATCAATTACCCAAAATCTACAGTAGTGGAAATGTAAACTAGATAAATCCAAATCAAAACAAAGTAAACACTCATAACACAACATGTACCATGGTTCACTCAATGTGGGCTACGTCCATCAAGATAGAGATCTCATATATATAATAAACTAGAGTACAAATCAAATCTTTCCACAAGAGTATAATGCATCTCTTCTAGAATATCTCCTCCTCTAGATCTCTAAACGGATCTCCATGAGTGCACTCCAACCGTGCCTCCAAACCACCAGCTGATCTCACATAAATAGGAACTACTACATCTCTGAAGTGCAACCAAGCTCTCATGTAAATCTACAACCAAGACCTCTCACATGGGTCTACCAATGTGCAATCATACTTGTGCACTAAGAAGTAAGCCTCTCCTCTATCATTGCATCAACTTGTGCAAACATGAAGACAACCTCCTCTACAATACTAGATCGACATGGATCAACAATACACCATGATCTCATGGATCTAGAATACAAGATCTCACAACAACCTATGGATCTACAAGAAGAAACTCAATACAAGATCTCACAACAACATGTTGATCTACAAAAAGAAACTCGATGTGCTTTTCATACTATGCAAGCCATTACAATGAGACAATAACAATACAAAGGAAATAAAGTAGAAGGCATTACACTCTTCTCACCATTTAAATGTACCTGCTATTTCCTTTTGTCCAACTTCTCTCCATGAAAGCCCTATCTTCATGTAACCAACATTTTCTTCTTCTTCTTCTTCATCCTCTCAACCAAGGATTCCACATGCAATACTAATCAATTACATGCAATCACAATTCTAACCCTAGCTTTCAAGCTTATATAGCCATATACAAACTTAGGGCACCTTAGTTATACATTTACAACCTTTATATCACCTTTAGATCAAAGATTGGATCTAATCCCATGTCTAAAATAAAAACATAAATGCACAAGTAATCGGTGTCGGTTTCCTAACCGGTGTCGGTTCCTTGTTTGCTGACTGGTTCCAATTCCCTCACCGATGCTGGTTCCTCCCTGGTGACCGATGCCAATTCCTTGACCAACACTGGTTACTGTGTAAACTTGCAAGTTGTAAAACATGCTACTTGTGAAGTAATTTAGCTCCATAACTCAACATATTTTACGTACCTTTAACGATATTATCACTCCCACCTTGGGTACGATGACGTTTCCTATCAAAATAGGTGTCAAAATCCTCCATGAACTCTTCTATCTTGTAGAAGAAGAGTTCTAATACAACATATTGGTAGTCCATACCTGGATCTGTGCTATGTGTTATGTCCCATCTACCTTACATTGTTTTATTAAATACAAACGCGAGGGAAAAAAATTTATGGTTCCCACCGATCCCAATCCATTTAAATCCTGTCACATGACCTAGAGGTCTAATGACATGTTGCTTCCCTTACAGAATTCCATATCTTCAAACCAAGCCTCCACAAGTGCCTCTATCCCCGTATCCAAATTACCAAATGATCGATCCTTCAAGTACAACATGCAACATCTCTCCTTGGGAGAGTATCGACTCCTAAGTCTTAATGCACTCCCTACACCTAAAATGTATGGGAGACTTGATAAACAATCCCTCTACGAGCATAACGTTGGAAACATCATTTCCTTTGGTCCCCTTTCCTTTAAACACACCTCGTTTATGGAGGCATCTATTTCCATTTATATCATCTTGAAAATCAACCACATGCTAAACCATTTTCCTCAAACTTTTCATTCCTAGACAAGCCTCAATTTTCTCAAACTTATCTTCATCATTGTACATGGAAAGGTTTAGGTCTTGGTAGGTATGAATAAGGTCCACACAATTTACCATTTGAAGACTTGAGGAAACCTCATGAAAAACATGGCCTCGGTTTTAAAGCATCATCTTCAAATCCATCACCACTAACATCAAAACCACAACCATACCCATCACCATCATCAGACCTACCCTCTAACAACGATGATACCATATCCATCCCTCCCAATTTTTTTTAATTAATTCTATCACATTAGGACCAATGACTTACCAAACTAATGACAAGACCGAATCTCTTCCCTTAACACTATCTCACATGATAAAGGAGGATTCCCCACTATCGACATTCTTCATTATCACGATGATGACACTATCTTAACCTATATGGGTGTTGAGGATCCATATCCTTAGAAAAATTTACCCTCTGATATATCTACACTTCTTAATGAATCTACCATTGACGTTAATATCGAAACATCACAAAAACAACACATTGTCAAAACCGGTCAAGATTTAGACCCCCATGAACTCCAACAATTCATCATGTTGTTATCTAAACATAGTAAATATTTCACGTGATATTATAGTGATAAGCCTGGTATATACCCTAACATCATTATCCACAATATCATCACCATCCCAAATGCTAAGCCAATATAGCAAAAGTTTCATAGGATGCATCCTCACATCACACTATTAGTTAAATACGAACTCTAACATCTTATTTCAACCAATTTCATACTACCTATCAATGATGCCCGATGGGTTTCCAATATCATACCCATTACCAAAGCCAAAATTACGCATCTGTACAAAATTCCAAGACCTTAACCTCGCTTGTCCTAAATACAATTTCCAGTACCTAGCATTGATTAGCTCATTAATCTAACAATGGGCCATGAAATGTTGTCTCTTATGGATGGTTTCTCTGGTTATAATCAAATCCTCATCACACCAGAAAATCAACATAAGACATCCTTTATCACCCAGTGGGGAACCTTCTACTATAGAGTAATGCCCTTTTGATTGAAAAATACATGAGCTACTAATCAGCGCGCTATGACATGCATCTTCCACGAACTCATTCAAAAAACTGTAGAAGACTACGTAGATGATCTTTTCTCGTATATCACAATTTTTTATCCTTCTCAATCCAACTAAATGCGTATTCAAAGTTCTCACATGAAAACTCATGGGATTCATAGTATCTATTAGGGTAATTGAAGTGACCCAGCCAAGGTCAAGGCCATTATCGAAATGACTCCTCCATCTAATATTAAACAACTCCGTAGCCTTCAAGGAAAAATTCAATATATTTGTCACTTTATTTCTCAACTATCAGATTGTTGTCAACCTTTTCACCTTCTTCTAAGAAAATACATCCACTTCAAGTGAAATGACGATTGTCAACGGGCCTTCAACACCCTCAAACAATATCCCTTATCATCACCAGTGCTTACACATCGACGCGAGGGTGATCCCTTGTTAACGGACCTTCAACACGCTCAAACAATGTCCCTTATCATCACCAATGCTTACACCTCCATGTGAGGGTGATCCCTTCTATCTATATATCTTCACTACTGACCATGCCTTGAGAGCCATGCTAACAAATTGAGACAAATAAGGTAAGGAACATATCATCTATTACATAAGCCACACCCTTCATGAGTATGAAACATATTATTATGAAGTGGAAAAGCTATGTTGTGCCTAGATGATCTTCTCAATATATCCTATATGGCTTAAATCATGCAAAAATTGACCTTTTAAGCCTTATCTTGCTTCCAATATCAATGTTCCCTACTTCATACACCTAATTCAATGTGAAATCAACCTTTGAGATGATCATGTCACAAGAAAAACTTTAAATTACTTTATCTTTCCAAAACTACCTTTCACAATTTTATCAAGAACATGGTTAAAAATAAGAAAAATTAGTCCTCTTTAGCCTTAGCTAACACTTTATAACTGTAATGCCCCTGATGTGTTGATATCTATACTTTCCTTGCTTCTTTGAATGATGTTTGTAAACATTGACATGTGATTGTGTTCTGAGTTGTGATCTGCTGAACTGGTAGATCATGTTTGCTAGAATGTTATCAAAATTTGTGAAATCCGACTGTTAAATATTCTTATGGCATTGTTGCACTTGTGATGATTACCATTGAGTACTCACCTGATTGGTTTTTAGAAATAAACCAAGTGATTTTGGATTTTGGAAAGAGAAATTGGATTCTTGGGACAAATAGATAGACATGTAATC
The DNA here is from genome assembly GCA_019776745.2 of Taxus chinensis. Taxonomy (NCBI): domain Eukaryota; kingdom Viridiplantae; phylum Streptophyta; class Pinopsida; order Cupressales; family Taxaceae; genus Taxus; species Taxus chinensis. The sequence continues at coordinate 302,197,601 of CM034150.1, read as the reverse complement.
TGATAAGCTATCTAAGTTTTGATATGATTTTATGTTCCCTAGATTATTGTATCTATATTTGAAGAAAGACGATAGCTTGGATCAATTCCAATGATCCAAGGAATGTTATTTGATCGATATATTATTATGATCATATTATATAAGTCTAATTGACTTCATTATAATTGCTGATATACTATCTTATTCAGATTTAGTTGATTATAAGTTGCAGGAGTTGCTTTGTAACATCTTATTATCATAGTCATACTGCTGCTTGATCTCATTGGGAATTCGATTATTGCATCGAGTTATTTCAATTTTTTGAAAGCTTAACCTAGCCTATTCTAAGGTGGCATGTATATGTGTTAAAGGACCTAACTATGTTCTATTTTCATTTAAAATTAATCTGCATAAACCTAAGCTAAGGCTGACACATTATTAAATGGGGACCAAAAACTTATCTATGAGCGTAAGACTTAACTTAGGTAAAAACCATGGTTGGCATTGCGTGGAAAGGATGAGATAAGGTGAAGAAAGTGGTGCAAATCCTTAGGGGTACTTGGCAAATTAAATTTGGTGTTTAATGGCATGTGCCGCCACCTTTGGTAGCAACCTAGTCCAAGTTGGCATGCACATTAGCCAAGATAACTAAAATTCTTAGTAGTGTTTTGTTTAAACATTTAGTTGTTGCTAATTTTGGAATGGAGGTTGTAAGATTTTAAGGGGTAATTGGAAGTCTACCATTGCATTAATGATCTCGTTGGAAGTGAAAAACCACCTTGGAAAGGGCATGATGGTTTTGGAAAAAGGCATTGGGGTTGGTTTTCATTTTGCAATTGGTATTTCGAGCTCTATAGCTCTGCATGCTAATCTTTTGATATTCGAACTGTTAGTTCGTTTCTGCTTCATTAATGAACTCTCCATTACATGGAGGATTTATTGAAGAAAAGTTTGTGGTTTGGGCCATAAAAATAATGAGGAAGAAGAAGTTGGGATTTCTGTGGAATCTGTTCAAAGTTCTTGGAGAAATCTTATGGGAAAGCTTGGATAGAAAGTTTGGGATCTTGGAGGAAAATTTTGAGAGCTCTACCAGGCATGATAGGTTCTAAGTCATTATAAAAAATTTCTCAATTCAATTATTTCATGAAAATAATTCTACTCTTTACGTGGAATTACATTTTTGGTTTTGGGTTTTGTTGTTTTTGTGTTATTCGTTTATTATCAAGATGTATTATGAATATTGCTTTGAATCTGAATGTATGTTGATTAGAATGACGACTGGTTTTATATGCATGACTGTGAATGATTATTGTGAAGGAATAATGCATTTCATATTTTTCGGATGTGTATTTTGACTGCAACTTAAATGGATTCGGGCATAGTTATGGTGAGTTATTATTTTGAAAATATGAATTCCTATTACAGTTGTGTTTTTGTACTTTATTATGCAATGAAACTTTGTTTTTATTGATACCCATCTCTGCTAGGTTAATGCAAGTTTGCATGATATAATGAATGCCTGGAAGTGGGTGATTGCGTGATTATGTTTTGGAATGGCTTTATGTTTCTGGGTATTTGATATACCAAAGTAATATTGGTTTGAATCTCTTAAAACAGTCTATTCTTGTCGATAATTATTGACTTGTTGATTTGTTTTGTATCGACTATATATTTAGTGGATCTGGCTTAAGTTAATAGAACTCCATTGCTGGAGATAATAGTTGTATTGGGTGTTCATGTATTCAATCCTTGAGAAGTGATGCCTTTGAATCTTAACTGGGTTGCTCTGCAGGTTACACTAGATCCATTTGAGGATCATGGGAAGATTAAGTTTAATCAACGTCTTTATTTTACTTAGATTCCTTGCATGAACACCTCTAAAATTTTTAATTCAAGTCGTTGATGGCTCGTTTGGGTATTTTTAAACTCATCGATAGGTGACTGGTATTTGTTCTTGCCTCCTTTCTTTTCACCTTATGGAAAGATTTAATATGGTTTAACCATAAACACCCGGCGAACTAAGGAATATAATTTTGATTCGTTAAATATTTTTTTGACTATTCTTATATAGAGCCTTGGGATCAATATAATGAATGGTTTGTCACCTTGCTTTTGAATCTTGTTGTATTCGAACCCTATAGGGATTGATACAGGTTCAAATGAAGGATGAGTTCTAGTTTTAAGAAATTGTGAAGTTGAATCTAACCTGACCTCTTACTGGGAGTATAGAGTACTGCTAGTGCAAAATCACAAGACCCTCAAATGAGCTCTAACAAATATAATTTTCTAAGGTAGAATCATTTGGTGTGATTACATAACATTGAAATTTCCCCAAGGTGTGGGACCTTGAAAAATGGGAAATCTCTCTAGATTGAAGGTTGGTTCCTTATTCCTCTGTTTAGGTGCATACATAAAAACTTGCAGAGGATTTGTTCTTAATCCTAATCTAAACTTTAGCAAGGGGAGAGGGATAGAAGGAATACATAAATTAAAAAAAAGCTAAACTACGAGGTGATGCACCGAAGGAATGACGAACACTTATTTTGCTAATAGACATAAATCAACAACATGCATACAATAAACAAACACAGATAGCCAGATATATAATGGGAGATAAGATGAAAGAAAAAGAGACAAGAAAGGATCTAAAGTCGATCATAGATGTGTTTTATTGCTATGTAGATTGACACAGTCCATTATAAAGTAGCCAAGAGACAGAAACATAATGAAATTTTTGATGGAAGGCCTGAACCCCACAAATCCCTTTGCTAAGAGGAGAAGGGAGCCTGCAAAACAATGAATTTCCAACCCTTTAAAATGAATCCTTCCCCCGTATTTATAGATTCAACCTGAAAGAAGAAGAGAGAGAGAAGCGGGAAAAATAGGTTGAAGCTCAACCACCACTGTTAATGCCTCTGATGAAATCTCTCCCCAAATCCGTCTTTACTACATCAATCCTTGGTTGAACGCCTTTAAGGAAGAGGAAACAACGAAACAGATCAAATCTGATCTGGTTGTTGAGGTAAGAAGATCCTGCATTGAAAGCCTAAAGACGTTTTCTCCATTTTTCTTCACCTAACCTCCTCAAAATTAAAGTTTTAGACCTCCATGGCATGGGTGAGGCCAAGATCTTTCCAATGGCATCAGATTTGTAATATTTCGAGCCTTGGGTCAAAAGATATGCCCCTTTAAAGTTTGTATCAGGCCTGCTTTCCCCTGAGACATGCGGCAGTTTGGCACTTTTTTAGAAACCTTTTCTCTATTCACCCCTTGAATCAACGCCATACTGACACTTGGCATTCTCCGCTTATACCTTTATACTTATCCAATTTTGAAGCCTTCTATGTTCACCTTTTGAGTCTGTTTCCTCTTATGCGGGATCATGGTCGATCCAATATTTGGCATGAGGGTGAAATATAGATAAAAATTTGGTGACTCACAGGGGTATTTACCTGCTAGATTAAAAGACCAATTGCCTTGTCATATCCGTTTGGCATGGAGTTGAGAAAGACGGTTTGATACTAATTTTTCCTCTGATTCATGAGCCCAAATGCTTGCACTCCCAATTTTCATAAGAAATCTCGAAATGAAGGTTTTTGTGAGTAGAAATTTTTTTAAACCCAAGGCTTTGTCTATCTCTCTGAATGGACTACACAAAATCCACAAAACAACACCACACTATAGACAAAATTTGAAATCATACACGTTCCAAATGGAACATGTAGAGCGTGCAAATAACTTAGGAGAAAAGTAATCTACACTACAACAAGACAATGTTCATAAGCACTTAGAGGAAAGAGAAAACTAAACTAATATGTATAGGGTGAGAACTCACCTTTTAGTTGCAGTGCTTAAGATAGATCCCATTTACTGGAATCTATAAATCTTCACCCTCCAATGTAGACAATTGAAAAGAATTGCTTCTTTTGCATCTTATGATCATATAAGGATGACTCCAGATGGCGTCAAATTTGGAATGCCTTCCTGGTTTTGCTCAATCTGCATCCCATTTCAAAACTAGGCCTCCTTCCTAGAAATTCCTTGCTTTTGGCTTCTTGTCAAATCATTTCTTGATTAAAGCCTGATTATTCTTTATTGCTTGGAGAGCATGCTCTCTAGTTTCTTCTAATTCTATCAGCTCTGCACACCTGGCCTCCATTGGTCCAAATTCAGACCTCTCTAGTTGCTTCATGAGCTCTAATGCTGGAAACTCAAGTGATATAGGCAACACTGCCTCTTTCCCATAGACAAGCATGAATAAATAGCTACCTATAGATCTCTTGAGTGTTATTCTATCAGCCCATAAGGCCATTTTGAGATTTGTGTGCTAGGTCCTCTGATTCTCATCAAGAGTTCTTTTGATGATCTTTAGCAAGTTTTTGTTTGTGGACTCAGCCTGGCCATTACCTTGAGGGTAATAGTTTGATGAAGTACTCAAATAAGTCCCATTCTTAATAGGACATCCTGTGATTTTGAAACCTATGAATGCTAATGCATTGTCTGATATGATGGTGGTTGGCACTCCAAATCTGGTCACTATCCCTTCATAGAAATCCAAGATACTAGACTCATTTGCTTCCTTGAGTGTCACTGCCTCGGTCCATTTGGTAAAATAATCTGTCACTGTCAGGATCCATTTGTGACCTTGGCTTGAGTTTGGATTGATGACTCCAATGAAGTCTAAACTCCATTGCACGAAAGGTTGGTCGACTGAGATTGGGTGTAATGGAAGTGCTGCTAGCCTTTCCTTGCCTTTGAAGAATGCACAATTCTTGCACCTTTTGATCCATGTGTAGCAGTAACTAAACACTTTGGGCTAATAATATCCTGCTTTCATGATTTTGAGTGTTGTCACTCTTGGGGCAAAATGGCCTCCATCTGCTTCAACATGGAATTCTGGTAGCACTCTCTCCACCTGATCTATCTCAATGCACCTCAAAAGAATGCCATTGATGTCTCTTTTGAACAAGACACCATCGATAAGAACATATGGGATGGCCTGTAACCTGAAATGTCTCCTTTTTGCTTTACCCATCCCATGAGGACACATGCCTGTTCAAAGGAAGTGCACCATGTCTTCGGTCTAACAAGGAGCAGGTACATCATCTCTCCCTTCTTCTTGATCATCTTATAGAACAAGAACAACCTCATTTTCACTGTCTACTTCATCTTGCTGACCTAAGGCTAGTTGTTCACATAACCCCTTCCCATGGACTAGCTTGGTCACCTTGATCTCAATGTCATATTCCATGACACGGGTGATCCATCTTGCGTGCCTTTCATTCAGGTCCTTGCCGAGAAGGAATTCTTTAACTCCCGGATGGGAGACCAATAGTTGGATTTTTTTATTTGAAACCAAATGCTTAAACTTATTCAATCCTCTAATTATTTCTAGGACCTGCTTTTCAGTGCAGGAGTACCTCACCTCATAATCTTCCAAACTCTGGTTGAAGAAAGCAATTGGTTGTTTTGTACTTTATTTGTTTTGTTGCACCAAGGTTGCAGAAATTGTGTCGCTACCACCAAAGGCATACAATATTAAGTCGTTGGAAAAATATGGGTTCACAAGAGTTGGGGCTTGTGATATAACTTCTTTAATAGCCTCAAAACTTGCTTTTCCTTCAGCTATCCACATGAATGTTAAGATCTTATTTAGCATCAATGTTATTAGCTTAACAAGGGCAACAAAGTTTGGAACAAACTCGCGGAAAAAATTGATTTTTCCCAAGAAGCTTTGAAGAGCCTTCTTGTGACTTGGCAATGACAATGCTCTTATTACTTGAAATTTCTTTGGGTCAATTGCCAATCCTTCCTTTGATACAATATGGCCTAGAAGCTTACCTTCATGGGTCAAGAATATGTATTTTTTGGGGTTCAGTGACACCCCAAAAATCCTGCATCTTTGGAATACCTACCTTAGATGGAAAATATGATCTGTTGCATTTTTGGAAAACACTGTAATGTCATCCAGATAGATCAACACTATTTTGTTGATCAGTCCCTTAAATTCCATATCCATTTCCCTTTGAAAAGTGGCTCCAACGTTGGATAATCCAAATGGCATTTTCTTGTATGCATAGGTGCCCCATTTAGTAGTGAAAGCTATTTTGAATTAATCATCTTCTTCCACCATGATCTGGTTGTACCCTGAGTATCCATTTAGGAGGGAGAACCTTTCCAACCCAGACACTACTTGCAAGATCTACTCAATTGAAGGGAGTGGGTAGTGGTCTTTGAGGGAGGATCTATTCAAATCCCTGATGTCAACACACAGTTTGATTTCTCCATTTTTATTCCTGATTGGGACTAGATTTACAACCCATCTTGAGCATTTGATTGGAAATATGATGCTTGCCTCTATCAACTTGTTCAGCTCCTTCTTCATCAGAGGCTCTATATGTGGGTTGACTAGTCTCTGCTTCTGCCTGATGGGTTGAACAACTGGATCCAACTCGATTGTGTGTTGTGATAGCTTTGGATTGAACCCTCTTAGGTAGTCATAACTCTAAGAAAACACATCAGAAAATTCTTGGAAAAGTTGTATGAATTCATACCTTTCTTGCTCGGTGGCCGCCTTGCCAATTTGAAGTGTTTTATCTTCTCCAACTGGGATCGACTCTGAATCTTCTCCTTTGATCTGCATGTTAGCCTTCTCCTTTTTGAACCTATCATTATGATTGAAAATAGATTCTAGTGTCACTAAGCCTTTGGGAAGCTTGTTTGTATGCAACTATACTATTTGATTCCCGTACTGCTGCTCTAGTATGCTCTTGTTTATAGCCAAGAATTCAACTTCTTCTTTTAGAAAGTTAATGATATGTTGATCATTCTTAAACACCTGCCAACATGTATTATTATCTGGCACTGCTGGCCTCACAACCACATGGATATGTGGCTGTTCTCTATCTCTTTTGATGCTGTCAACCACATCAAACGTTGCCCCGACTGCTGTAAGTCTGTCAGCAGCTTCATTCTCCTTCCTAGATATGGACACAATACTGAAGGCCTCAAAATCCTCCATGAGATCCCATACCCTACTCTTGTAGTTCTTGAGTAGGTCATTTTTTATAGCATTAATTCCTCTAACTTGATTGGAAACCAGTTCATTGTCACCAAACACTTGTAAGTTCTTGATCCCCAGCTTCCTTACCTAATGAAGACCTTAGACTAAAGCCTCATATTCAACGGTGTTATTTGAGTAAGTAAACTGGAATTTGAAGGCTGAATAATATCTCATACCTCTGGGGGACACAATCATGGCTCCTCCTCCAGCTCCTTGTCTACTCCTTGAGCCATTAAAGAACAATTGCCATACCTCATTTTCATCCTTGTATTCTGGCTTAATTAGGTTAGGAAGGGGATGATTCTCTTCATGTAGACAGTAGACACCTAGTTTAGATTCTTTTATATCCTTATAGGGGTCAAAAGCATGTCTTTTTTTGGCCCACTCATCTAGGGTTATGTCTGGGATAACATCCCACCTTGGTATCTATTTCGTTAGTGTTTAGGAGGTCTTCTTGATCAAAAGTTGAGTAGTTGGCATTGATTGGGCTAGGCACATAGGATTCAATATGATAATCAACAGTATGTTTCAGATCTAATTTTGGCCTTCACCGCGATACCTTTTCCTAAAGAGCATATGTGACCAATAAGAAAGACAGGTTAGCCTCCAATTTTGGCAGTGAAGTCTTTGGATAGAAATACAAATCAAAATGTGGTGGACAAATCTATGATTGAAACATGTTTTGCAAAATAGTCACATTAGGGCAAGCGTTGTAGAGTGAGACTCAGATCCTTGATAATTTCCATAGTGGTCATTGTTGTCCCATCTAATTAGACAACTCCTCTAAAGATGACTTCATATTAGAGACCCAACTGATCAGCTATTTGTTTGGGCATCACAGAGCTACTATCCTCATAATCAATCATACGATTGTTCACCAATTTGTCTCCAATAATCAATGAGACATAGAAAGGAGGAGGTCTCCAAGTTTTACCTTGTTGTTCTCCATGGTTTCTCCTTGGTTAAACCACATTAGCAAGCACTCTGTTGTTGGTTAGGGGGTGATTTGAACTTGACCAATTATGTATGGTAGTCTGCAACAAATCCCTCTTCCCTGGAATGGCCAGTGACTCCCATAATGAAATGTTCACACTTATCCTTTTCATCTATGCTCAATAATATTGAATGAGCTATATTTTTGCTGCCCCTTCCTAGACACATTTATTTCTTGCACATGGTTCATTACAGCCGGTGCTCTGACTGGGTTAGAATGGTGGTCTGGATTGTTTCAGTATGTTGGGGGTTATACTTGGAGCACCAAGACCTTGTGGAGTAATGGAAGGTTGAGGGTCACCTGATTTCATTGGTATGGCCTTTTCCAAAATTTCTCCTTTTGGACTGTATGTTAGAAGCCACACCTTGAGGAGGGGACTGATTCATCCCACAAAAGTCTTTAGCTTGCCAATTGACAAGCATGGTCTTGTTTGGGGGGCCACCTTATTGAGATCTTTATTTCTGATCTTCCTCTTGGTCAGGTTCTTGTGGCACCATACTAGTTTAAACCATCAAGGCCTAATTTAGAGAACCATTAAAGCACAATGATTAGTTATGTGACTGATCACATGGAAAGCACCAATCATATTCATGTGCCATATTATTCTATGCTGGGACCAATGCTCTTGATGTTGAAGCTATGTTGGGATCATATGGCTTGAAAGTTCTAGTAAGCTTGGGGTTGTCCTTGGTTTTAGCTCTTGATTCACAGTCTGAGGTGGTGGCCTATTGTGTTGATACTGGGGTCTAGCTTGATATTGAGCCTGGGGTTGGTATGGCCTAGAAACTCTAAGTTTGTTGTATTTTGATGGTCACTAGCTCATTCCCAAAGTTATGAAGTTGCTTCATCACTTCCTGAAGACTCTTTAGAGGTATTAGATGATGAAGTGAAAGCTTCGGCTGAGCTTTGACTCCTAGGGGTGGGTATAGGAGCTAATGTAGGTGCTTTACTAGTAATCAGGGTTTCCTAACTTGGGGTACAAAGGCATGGATGGCCTAGGAGTGATTTTTACTAGCTTGAATCAAATGGTTCTCAGCCCCTATAGAGAGGCTATAAGCTGAAGGTAATGTAGTTCCCCCCATTAACTGAATCATTAGAGAAATATCAGAATTTAAAGCCCTAAGAAAGTATAAGAAGGCACCTTCATTAGTGGGCTTTACTACTGTTGGAATCCTATCCAAGGTCCACTAGAATCTGAGGTTGAAGTCTGTTATCTACTTGTTTGGGGCTCTCTTGATTGTTGTTAGTTTCTCTAACAAAGACAAGCTATCACATTTTTCCCCAAACTAATTGTGAAGATCCGTGCACATTTGGTTCCAATTCTAGATAGAGCCTACTTCAAGAATCCTGAACCATTTTGAAGCTTTCCCTTTAAATGACTAGGTGAGTAAGCTTGACTAACAATGTCCATCTCATGGAAATCTCATGCATTGTATAGACCATTTGTAATATATTGGACATGGTCACTAGGAGAAGTTTGATTTTCCCTAGTGAAATATGGGATGCTCTTTAATGCTACAATCAGAACTGGGTTTTGTGCATTCAAGGCAAGTGGACTACTGTTGGTGAAGTTGACATATGGATTTGGTTGTGCCATTCTAGATTGGCCTAAGAACCCTTGCAGACTGAATGAAAGGCCTTGCAAGTGGAGGTGTTGACAAGGTTCTGCTTGGTGGAGATGGAGATCTCTGAACTCTTCTTCCTCTCATTTCTCTACTTGGAGATAGCTGCAAGTATTCAAATATACCTTCTTTCCTTTCTCTAGACTAGGTTTTTCTCATGAATCTCCCAAGCTTGGGGATATTGAAACCAGTAGATTTGTTTCATTTGGAGTCTTCAGATGTACAATTTTAAGACTTCTTAAAAGCCAGAATCACAAGAAGTGTACATTAATCCCTATTATAATAAGATGGAGGACTTATTAGGTCCCACTGGGTGTGCCAAAATTGTTAGTGTGAAATCATAGCACCCCCAAATGAACTCTAAAAAATCTTCTTTTCAAAGGCAGACTCATTTGGTGTGATTGCATAACATTGAACTTTCCCAAAGGTGTGGGACATTGAAAAATGGGAAAGCTCTCCAAATTGAAGGTTGGTTCCTTATTCCTTTGTTTAGGTGCATACGTAGAAACTTGCAAAGGATCTGTTCTTAATTCTAATCTAAACTTTACCAAGGAGACAAGTGATGGAAGGAATATAAGAAATTAAAAAAAAATTAAACTACTAGGTGATGCATCTGAAGGAATGATGAAAAACTTATTTTTCTAGTAGACACAAACCAACAAAATGCATACAATAAACAAGACACAGATAGCTAGATATATAATGGGAGATAAGATGAAAGCAAAAGAGACAAGAAAGGATCTAAAATTGATCACAAACGTGTTTTATTGCTCTGTAGATTGATACAGTCCATTACAAAGTAGCCAAGAGGTAGAAACATAATGTAATTTTTAATGTAATGCATGAACCCCACAAATCCCTTTATTAAGAGGAGAAGGGAGCCTACAAAACAAATGAATGTCCAACCCTTTACAATGAATCATGAAAAAATATTTATAGATTCAACCTGAAAGAAGAAAAGATGAGAGAAGTGGGAAAAGTCATGTTAAAGCTCAACCATTGGTGTTAATGCCTCTGATGAAATATCTCCCCAAATCCATCTTTATTGCATCAATCCTTGGTTTAGTGCACCTTGAAGGAAGAGGAAATGGTGAAACAAATCAAATCTAATTTGGTTTTTGAGGTAAAAAGATCCTGCATTGAAATAAGCCTGAAGAGATTTCCTCCATTTTTCTTCACCTAACCTCCTCAAGATTAAAGTTTCAAACCTTCATGGCATGGGTGAGGCCGCGATCTTTCCAATGACATTAGATTTGTAATATTTCGAGCCTTGAGTTAAAATATATGCCCCTTCCAAGTTTGTATCGGGTCTATACAGGAGGGTGGGAAAATAACTTGAAAAATTGGTCCCATTTTGATATGGGATACGTGGCTAGTTTGGCACCCATTTAGAAACCTTTTCTCTATTCACCCCTTAAATCAGCACCATACTGACACTTGGAATTCTCTACTTATACCTTTATACTTAGCCAATTTTGAAGCCTTTTCTATTCACCTTTTGACTCTATTTCCTCTTATGTGGGATCATGGTCGATCCAATATTTGGCACGGGGGTGAAATATGGATAACAAGTACTCTTCCTTTTATCCAAGGTTGAAATTCATTCTAAAGTCTCAGGGATACTTGTTATAATCAAACATTAAACTTTTTTGGATTTGATAATGGATGGGTGATTGATTTTCAATAACTACTTTAATTCTTATCCCTTATGATGACTATGAGGTCGCAGTGCTTCTACAGGTAGCCTTGATTGAATGTATTAATGTTTGGAGTGCTTAATTAGATTGATCTCCGAAAGTGTGATAGTGGTATAAATCTTAGTTGCATATATTTGGTGGGTTCTTCCTGAGTTTGAAATGAAATTCCATTCATAATAAACTCTTTCGATTAATGATATGCTTTGTTATTATGTTTAAGTTCAACTATAAGATCATAGTTTATAACTGTTGATTGGATTATCGATGGAGTATTCTCTTTTGTCCCCTTTTGATTATAGTTCTTTTAGAACCAACCCTTACTTGAGAGTCAATTTATACTATCAGGTCTTTAGTAATAATTACTCTGTATTCAGGGTAAGTGAGTGGAATCACTTGACTGTTATAGTGAGATCTAATATTGTATGGATGGTTTGCTATTGCTTGATGAAATATAACAAAGGGTTCTTTAGTAAAGTTTAATAAAATTTATTAATAAGATACATGATTACAATTATATAAGTATGGGATTATATGAATGCAATCTTATAAAATATGAACTTACTATTATAATTAAGTTACCACTTTATTGTTATTGCTTGAGTGAGATATAATGATCCATAGGGATCCAGAAAAAACATAACTTCATTAGTTCCATTAGCACCAAGAAGGAGAAACAAGAAAAATGAATAAAATGAGGTAAACAGAGGTTCTGGAAGGAACCACCGTTCTATGCAGAGCGGTGGTTTCAAAACTGTCACCCAGCCATGGTGGTGGTCCTGAGACCGTTGGTCTGCTCAGGGCGGCGGTCCTGACACTTTCGAACAAAATTGAAGAATGGAATGCGAATGGATGTGAATTTGAAGTGCCCAACTGTGTCTCTTCCCCTTCCATGCCTTTTCACATCCTCTAATGCACGGGAGGACGTGAGAAGGCCTATATATGCATGAAAGGAGCAAGAGAATGATCATTCAAAGATCCAGAGAGATCGAGAAGTAGAGTTTAATGAGAGCAGTGAGAAATATCTTCGGTGCTGGAGTGGAATTGTAGGAGCAAGGTGTAGAAACAGAGAAAATAAGTAATTGGAGAGAAGGTTTACATTGTTTCTTATTTTCATACTTATTGTAATATGTAATTGTCTATATTAGACCAATAAAAGTTGGAAGAAAGAGAAGTTTCCCTTCCCGACTGGTTTTCCTCCATTGGAGGTTTCCAGGATAAAATTGTTGGTGTTAAAGTTTTGAATTCTTTCCTTCTCTACAATTTCATTTCTATAGCACTAGATAATCAGTCACGAAGCTCTAATTTTTCAAGCAAATCTATCATTTTCCAAAGTTGAAAATAGAACAACATAATTGTGTGATTCATAGAGTTCCAAAGTAGAAGTGTACAGATCATATAACAGTTATAATATTGAGTTGTAAAACTTAATTAAATAAGATGTATGATTACATTCATATAATTATGGGCTTATATGAATGGAATCATAATATTCTTGTGGAATCATAATAATATGATTGATTAGGATCAACTTCATTGTTTCGGATCATCTTTGTGTGACTTAAATTATTATCTGATTTGAATTACTTGAAAGGATGGTATGTGTTAACTTGTCTTCTCTAGATGGTTTCATTTATGAAGTTTCTTGTGGCATGATCAAAATAATTGTGTTCCTTCTTTTGAACGTTAGGATAATTTCATTTAAAAACAATGTTCCTTTTATGAAATTGTTAAATAGAGCATGATGTTCTGAAGATTTAGTACATATCATGCTTAGTTAGTATGAACTAACATATGCTAACAATTTTATAGATAAACTTCATGAAAGGTGAAAGAAGGAAGACATAAAAAGTTGCATTTATTCTATTGATTGAAGTTAATAAATTCAGTTACATTATTATTGTATAATCTCCTTTAAGTATTCATCTTTTGAAAACTTGAAAGGCCTATGCACCATTTATTGTAACTACTTGAAACATGTTTTCATTGACATAAATATGTTTGATGTTACTTATTGTTTAATGAGATAAAAAAATTACATGATTCATATTTTTTAAGAAGGAATAACTGTATGTCTTTATTGTAAATTGGTTGCGATTCCTTTATTAAAAATGATGCAGATTGTATTCATAATCTTGCTTTAATGGGTATAAGGAAGAGTTATTGATTTACTATATGCCTTTAGGACTGCTTACTTATATGGAATAGAAGAGTTGTGATAAGTTATCTAAGTAGCTTGAGTATTTGATAAGTGAAGGAATGATATACTAAGTCTTTTAGTTTGAATGGACTATGGAATGTACTATTATAAGTATATGAATATAATGTTATGTTCATCAACTTGAAATGTGGAAATGTACTTATAAGGATGAATTGGTCTTTAAGTGATGAATCCTAAATACATACTTACTATCTAAGTACTTATTGTAGATGATAATGAATGATATATTAAAATTATGTACAAATGAATACTTTTAATTAAGCTGTAAATAAAGAAAAGTTGCGTGCTATGCTGAAGTGTTGACTAACATTGATAGTATATGATACTTGATAAAGGTATGATGCATACCTAAATAGTTAGCTATGTATAAATGCACCATCTCTATTAATTTTAAATATAGAGACATTGTATTAGTGCTGCCCTATATTGATATAACTAAATTAGTGGCATGGCACTTAGCTGTATTAATGAGAAATGTTTTCTTAACTGATTAAGCTTAAGGCATAATTAAATCTATAACTCTGTACTTAAATAAAAGATTGTTTTGATCCCTACTCAAAGGATATTATTGGCATGATATTTAATAAGGTAGATAATAAAATTTGGGAAATTAAATATCCTTGGATCAACTTGAGATAGGACCTTAAGTACAAACCATTCGAGGTGAAAGTGTCATGAGACCAAGGCTAACCTGTCGTGATTTAATTAATACTCTGAAACATTAAGATACAATGTTCCAATTTAGTATCCTTGGCGGGTCAAATCACTACGAACGCTACACAATCGCATCTATTTAATGATGATAATTACTATTTATATATTGTTGCTTAACATCTATACTGAGTTGCCTCATCAAGACCCTGAATTGTGACATGGTATTGCATTAAGTACAAGATTTGTTAGAGTTACAAAGGCATATTGAACCTCACAGATACACACCCCGATGTAAAATTATGATGGCTACGTGAAGGGAAGTGGTCTAATAATGATGAAAATAATTACGAAGACACTGAATTTCCCATAGATATTGTAGAATGAGATAGAGGTACGTCTTCTTGTAGGTTAATCTAGATTTGTACCTTGTACAAGACTTGTAGTTGTTTACATCACCATTGATTACTAATCCATAAAACTAAATAAGTGGTTAGTGTGAGATGAAAAGTTCCCAATGGTGAGCGTGCCATCATGGAACCGAGCTTGGCATACATGACTTTGAAATTTTGCGTAAATTAATCTAAGCTACTAATTACATTGTCATGATTTCACCAAGATCTAAGCTGAGAAATGCTTGGTGGGATTCCGTGGTGGAACCCAGGTAGACACTTAGATAACTTCACTTAATTATCATATCCTAAAAAAGGAAATACCAAAGGATACATTTGATGTATTAGCTCATAAAGAGCATTGAGGGGGATCAAGTATGATCTGTATACTCTCATGCAACTGCACATGGTTTATGACAGTTATCGAAAATGGATTGCATTAAGGTTTATGTTGGATTTAAATATATGGGTATTTAAATTAGAAGCATAAAGTAATTTTTTTCCCTAGATGAGAAGTGACAAAAGGTAATAATAACAAAAAAACTGATCATCAACAAATAAAACTTCTCATTCCTTTATCATTCTCAAATTGTCCTCTAGTTCTTAAAAACCAAGTCATTCACCCAAACTAGTTGGGAACAAACCATGCAGACCTAAAACAAATTGAAACTTGATCTGAGTACCCTTTTGGGAACTTGTGCTCCACACTAAATATTTTTTCTCAACTCTTAAATATTCTCCTTCAATCACACCCTACATTCCTTTACTTATTTAGCCTCACAATAGCCCCACATTTACTGTTTTTCTATCATAAATCTTATTCAAGGGGGTTCCAAATCAAACTAAAAGGCTTTTAGAATACCCATTTTCCTGGTCTAAGTTCCAACCAAGTTTCAATCCCAAATTCAAATTCAATACACTTTTCCCTCTCTCTTCTATATTCCGATTCGGTCACGTATACAATCTACAAGTTCCTTGAAGGAATGTCATAAATTGTGAGTTTTTGGGACTCAACCTTATTTCGAAATTGCCAAAATATATTAGCACAAAGTATTAAGATGATTTGTTCAAGTTTTCAACCTTTGATGAGGAGTTTAGATCCCTCAACCCGCTCTTTCCTCCTAAACCCTAGATAGGGTTTTACTAAGTTTGAGAGGACCAAAAAGATTATAAAATACACAAATCTTAGTTTCTTGGCACAAAAATTCATCTATAGGTCTATTTCCATTTTCTCCACACTCCTGATTTATCAACAAACATGAAAATAATCATCAAAAACTAAGAAGAAAGTATTCCTTACCTCTTCTAGCCCGTAGATGATAGAGTTACAGACTTTCTCGGCACCTCCTCAACAAAAAGTGAAAATGTCTTCATGTAGGGATTAAATTCTCTATCAACAAGATTTATTAATATTCTACAAATGATTCCACTCAAAAACCTTCTTGTTTTTCCATCACAAGACTTGTCATAAGAATTTCATGCCATGAAACAATAAAAAATAGTCCCTTTTAATGCTAAAACATGGTAATGTTCTCACTCCTTGACTTTATCATCCAAGACAACCATATGCAGATATCTACGACATTAAAATCATCAGTAATGTACACTTCACACTTTGAATTAATACTTGGAGGAAAAATATTCAATCTATATATTTGAAATATTGAAGTTTCACATTCAAACATGTTCTTCTTAGTTCATTGCAAGAGTTACAATCTTCTTTACACAATATTATTGTGAAAAAATTTATTCTCCAAGTTTTCTCCCCTCTCGCATGCTCTTATATCTCTTGAAAAGATGAACTAACTCTCTCTATCCTCAAGCCTCCATCCTTTTACTATCATACATTCCAAACCCTAACTAATTTCTTTGTTTCAATATTCCCTTACATAATAAAAAGGCATTTTACATCTTCTTGAACATTTATTTCATTCACTTTCATCCTCGAGACCCATTAAAACTTACCTAGACACCTTTCACACACCCTATTCACCATTTAGACCCTCTAAATTCATCTAACAAGCCAAATTGGCTTCATTACACATTTGAAAATTCAAAATTCCCATTAGGCAGGAAAATGGGGATCATATCTAAGTTCATATTTGGTGATATTCTAAGGCCTTCTAAACACACCAACTAGTCTAATATGATCCTCTAAATATATCCATGATAAAATTTGTTCAAATGGAGGCTTTCCAAGTGATGCTCCTACATCAAAGCTACCCCTCACTCATATAATAAATTTACAGATACCATGGCCTTCCTTGCATCTCTTATACCTCGATCACTAGACGATTCTAAAATATTTGTTTTCATACACAAACTTGAGCAACCATATTACACCAAAATTGATCTTTCGATTATCAATCATATAGAAGATAGCCAATTTGACACTTGATACACTCAGACACACAACTATATTTTCAAAAGAAAAATACCTTCAAATCTATATAGAAATGGTAAAATATCCTATCAACAACATGCATCCCGCTATGCCATACTAGGGGGGATCCTTTATAAAAGAGGGTTTGATGGAATTCTCCTCTGGTGTCTTAAATCTCCTGAAGCTCATCTAGTTATGTAAGAAGTCCACCATTAGGTATGTGGTGGACACTTTAACAGTTTATTTTTTGCTAAACTGATCATGTGCATGGGCTAATACTGGCCCACACTTAACTAAGAGTTTTGTGACTATGTCAATAAATGTGTTAAATGTCAACAACATTCCAACCTTACACACGTTCCCAGTCATTCTCTCCAACCAACTCAGGACCTTTGACCTTTTTCATAATGGGGACTCAACCTTATTGGCCTTATCAATCCTCAATTATCACAAAGACATAATTCCATCATCATATCAACTAAATACTTTACAAAATGGGTGAAATTGATCCCTCTTATCTCCACTAAAGAGGATAAAATCTTCAATTTCATTCATCATCACATTATCTATTGCTTCAACATTCATCATAAAATCATCATAGAAAATGGTAAATCATTCAAAAATAAGAAAGTTCAAAAAATCTGTGACACTTACAATATCAAACTTAGCTTTTCCACACCTTACTATCCACAAGAAAATGACTAAGCTAAAGCCTCTAATAAAACCCTCAACAAAATCCTTATCAAAATTGTTGATCAGGCTGGTTGAGATTGATACCTTCAAATCCCATTTGCACTATGGGCCTATATGACTAGTAGTCAAACCCCTATGGGTGCTACACCTTTCTCCTTAGTATATGACACTGAAGATGTCCTTCCCCTTGAAGTGCATATCCCATCCCTAGGCGTATCACTCAAATATTTAATCTGTAAAGAAGAATATCGTCAAGAATGCCTATCATAACTAGAATTGTTACATGAGCACCGACTAACAACACTCGAACATATCAAAATCTATCAATAATGAATCAAACAAACATATAATAAACACCTCAAAGAATGTGACTTCAACGCTAGTGATATTTTCTATAAATAAAATCAACATGTTACTAACATGGAAAAGGGAAAATGTGGGATGTTTACTCCAAACTGGCTTGGACCATATATTAGCACTCATCAATATGGGTAAGTAGCTTATTGTGTAGATTCCCTTAATGGTAAACCTAAAAAAGAACCTATTCATGGCTTGCACTTGCATATTTTTTATGGTTAACATATCAACCTATGTGGCCCTAATCAAATTAATGTCTCCATCCATCCATCTACTTACTCTTGTGATGATTTGGAATCATGTGGTTTCCCATTAGCATACCAATTACAACCTTAAATATAGGTACCACAAATCTTCTCATAGCATATTCCACACAGATGAGTTCCTCACTCACATTTAGGAAACCCCACAATCGTTACTATCACACCATATCTCTATCTACCCAAATGACGACATGATAAGGATATACATGTAGCCTATACATTTACTTTTCCCCTTTTAACTGGTCACCTAGGCCTTCATTTAGCTCCAAAAATCAAAGTATCCATGGGATGGATATGATTAAAATATAAACTGATCCCTCGAAGGATGACTATCAATAAAAATATTTATATCAATCAATGTGTAGACCAATCCCTCAAAGGATGACTAACTAATTAAAGTATACACATATTCAAATGAAAATAGATTCTCACATTAATCAAACCTCATATTTAAACAAAATCAAAAGAGCAACCATCCCAGGAAAGCGTCCCACACCAATAAACTTTCCCATAAGACACAAACTTCCTGCATCGATCATCTTGCACAATATACAATAAAGGTGGGGAAAAACCGAGGAACCATCAAGAAGGACCCCTTTTCCTCATACACACCACACACAAACCTTTCCAGTTTCATAAAATGGTAAATACAACTATCTCATATGCATCCATGATCCTAGTATGACAACCATTGTGGGTTATATTTTAACATTAATTATAAGGCTGTTGTGCAATGTCATATACATAACAAAATTACCATCATACATTATATATGCTAAGAATAGTAAGGAGACAAACATCCCACAA
The DNA here is from genome assembly GCA_019776745.2 of Taxus chinensis. Lineage (NCBI taxonomy): Eukaryota > Viridiplantae > Streptophyta > Pinopsida > Cupressales > Taxaceae > Taxus > Taxus chinensis. The sequence goes on along the minus strand of CM034150.1, from coordinate 302,178,482 downwards.
CATGTTCTTAACCATCATAAAGTGCATGACAAAAAAAGATCATCTCACAACCATACCTAAAATCATCAGAAATACATATATAACAACTCATAACACACACATCTAAAACATACATTTCAAATATCTCCATAAGACATCACATCAAATCATAATAAAACTCAAACATAACACAAATCTGAATTTATACACACACACATCAAATGTTTGTACATCATCAAAGGCTCCAAGAGCCTCATGCATTAAAATATCTCAAAAAGGGCCTACAAAACTATGTAGAGAACTAGAATCCTGACAAGCGAATGTTCCCTCTAGCACTACTCCCCTGATCACCAACAAGGTCCCTAGCTGGTCCCTCGCCTAGACTCCTCGATGGTTGGCCCATGCTCACGATGATCCTAGATGGATCCTGTTGCCATTGATTCATGTACTCACCATATCTAGGCTCATTGGGAAGCCTCTGCCTAACTATAATCTCATAATAGTTTAGCTCATCACCCAACACCTGATACTAAGCCATGCTCACATAACAAGTGGTCACATCTGTCCACTGACATGCACTCTAGTTTCCTCAAGCTCCGCCCCTGATATTGACCTCGTCATTACCCTAAAATTCCTTTGTAAGGTCTCACTCACGATGATATCTATCTCTATGTGCTCTTGCCTAGGTGAGATACCCATGCAAAATTGTAAGCTGCTGGCTCACCCCATCTCTCTCGGTAGTAATTATGTCTCGTTCTTGAATCATGGCATCTCGAGAACTATAGCACTATCTTTCTCAACAATTAAAGTAGCTCGGTCAACTATCCATGCATCCTTCTTCGTCTCCATACTCACCATTTTTAGATCTAGAAAATTCACTCCCTCATCCTCCTCACCCCTATAACAACCTTGTTATGATCAACAAAATTAAGTGGATTTTTTTAAACTATACCCTTAATATACAATTAATGCTACCAATGATTAACATTATTATTTAGCTTACTGTTAAATAATCCAACATAGTTAAAATATTCATAATCCATCTGATAACATATAATAACAATGTGCAGATGTAAGGGTATATCTAGATCTCAATGATCTTCCTTAAGTCACTCTATCCAAGTTTGTATGCTATTGTATACTTGGTTAAAAATTTTAAAGGCTATGAGAACTATGTACATCTCCTAAGTTCCTACCTAGAAGGCATTCATGCAACTTCCATCTGGTATCCAAAACTATTTATTTATGGGATTGGTAATCAAAAAATGTAGTCAACTATTACATTACTTTGGCCAAATTTTCAAGCACTTCTTTACAAGCTTAGTTATGAGACTACACACTATCATACAAAACTCATCTTCTGTTACCACACAATAATTATTTGGATTCCTTGTTGTTTAAGAAGGTAAATTAGGCAATAAGAGGGAGAGTCCATTACTGGCTCCTTTCCCTAAATGAAAATAATCCCAACTGTACCATCTTACGGTTCCTAAGGGAAACAAAGGGACCACATAATGATTTCCCATCATTACGTTCTCACTACCCTTCCCATTACCATCCTAGGTTAGCACGAAGCTAATATTTTATCGAGATGATGTAGGAAAATTATGCCCCACGCTCCTTATATTTAGGTTACCTTAGTTGAATAATGTAACTAAGTTATCCTCAGCAAGTTTCTTTACATTTTTTATTTCACAATACTTAATATTTTTTGTAAGAGGGCCTTTGTAACTCAACGAGTTACTAACTAGTATTAGTTCCTCTTTCCATACTTTTAATAGCTTAGTAATTGTAGTTACGTGTAAGTTAATTATTTGTTTTTCATATGGATTTATTTAAATACATTTACTCGTCATGATTAGTTTATTAATACCATAAATTAGTACATAAACATCTTTATTTTATTTTCCATGTTTCCTTTTGGTTTATATGTCAATATTCATTCTACCTTGATTATTCTATGTGAATTAATGAAATAAGGAATAATCACATAACTTATGAAATTTTAAGCTTAATTAATAAATCATCTTTATAAATAAAATATCTACATTTTAGTTCAAATAAGATAAGTCATAAGAAAAAATTTCAAATAATTTATAATGATTTACAATAGTCAGCAAGAATAATACATTGTGCCACAATGCCCTTTTTAAGATGTGATGATATTTCAATCACATAGTCAAATTGATTACAAATAATTCTTTTAGATTTATTTCCCAATAAACTCCAGACATAAAAAAATCAATAAATCTAATCTAAGTAGTTACTTCAAGTATAACAACATTTCCTACAAAACTGTAGGGGAGAGAGATATATGTGGATCAATTCATATGAACTGGCACTAGTTCACATACTCTTATTCTCTGTTGTAATTATAATGAAATAACATAATACGATATCAGATAAGATTATTCTTAATCAATAATTTATAAACATAAAATCCATAGTTTATATTATGAAATCTACCTTAGAAGCATATCTTAATGAAACCTCTTAAATGAATAAAAACATTGTGTCCACTATTAATGTATACAACCAACCAACATGACTTAGACATTCAAACAATAATGGGTCATATAATACATTACAAAACCTCAATTAAAAATGTAATTACTCACAATATTTTCCAAATTTACCACTAATAATAACAAATAGAAATTTCATAATGCATGTGGTCATTAACAACAACGAACCTTCTACCAACTAATATATCAGCAGAGCTAAAATTCATAAGGTTGTAACAATCAATCATAGCCCAATCAGAACCTCAACTAACTAAAAATGAATGAAGTAATTATATTTTAGAGACCCTTATTAAGTTGACTACACCTATATATAATCATTGTTTACCACAACTTCAAAAATTCCATGTAAGGAATCATTTAATCGAAATAGAAGTTAACCAAAATGTCTAGTTCCAAGAAGAGAGAGAGAGAGAGTCTATCGATAATAAACAAATAATCATTAATTGTTTTACATATATAAGAAATAAGTAATAGAAGGAGACATAACCTTTATTCCCTTCCTAAGATTTCCCCCAACAAAATAAAAAAATTCATGCTTGGTTATCACAAAATCAAGCCATTATTCAAATATACCAACAATAGTAACCCAAAAAATGTCCCAAACTGAAATCATATGTATGCAAAGTGAAAATATCGTTTCCTTCACTTTTGTAAACAATCAATGGAATTAAACTATGTTCCTATATTCCCATAATAACAAATTAAAGAAAAAAAAACTAAAACATAAGTCCAATTTACATTTTTCATAACCTTCCTCTTTTCAAGTTTTCAATCACCCAACAAAAAAATATTAAAATAAATTCCAATATGTCCGTAAGGGAGAGGGTCCCATGAAACAATAAAACAATCCTTACTTTCATAAAACCAAAAAAATAAAAATGATAACAAGGATCTAAGGAGCTGTAAAAACTAAACAAGTTCATTTTTATGCCAAATTAACTCCTTATTTCAGTTTCCAAATTTCACACAATAATCCAAACCAAAACATATTCAAAATAATAACATCAATGCTCTAAGGAGTTGTAACTAACTCTCATTTCATTTTCCATATTTCACAAAAAAAACCCAAAACCAAAACATATACACAATGATAACAACAATACTTTAAGATGGAGTTAAAAAAGTGTTATTTCTTTTCCTAGATTTTACAAAATAATCCAAAACCTAAAGCGTATTCAAAATTATAACAACAATGCTCTAAGGAGCTGTAAAAATAATCAGATTCATTTTTATTTCAAACTATCTCCTTATTATTTTTCCAGATCTCACATTATAAACCAACCCAATACGTATTCAATTTCCATACTTCACATGATAATCCAAAAATAAAACATATTAATTTACTAGATTTCACACAACAATAAAAACCCAAAAAGTATTCAATTACTTCATTAAAATAAAAACAAAGAGTAAGAGTAGAAAAAACCATGCCTACATTTTTTTGCCTTCAAACTTCTTTGTAATTTTTTTTCTAAGTTGAAATATTCAAAACAATGCATTTTTCCATTAAATATTTGAACAACATATTTAAACAGTAAAAATGCCATAATATTTGGAGAAAAAATAATGAAATCCCCATACAACAATCATAAAAAAAAATCCTCCAAAAATTCCATCCACAACCCACAATAGAGCTCTAAAAATAGATGAAAATAAAACACTGCGGTTGCATGCATGACCTAGCTTCTCAAGGAAGCTAGCGTTTCCCAAGGTGTCCTGTTGTCCATAATAAATTCCCAAAAAACCTCTTAAATGCCATACCACTTCAAGGATTAAACCATAAATCTCATCTTTTTAACAAATATGCCATGCAGCCTTAGTTTAATAAACTATTCAAAACCAATTAACTTGCATGGTGGGGTGTGTCAATTCTCCACCTCACATAATTCATTAACCAAATTAACAATGCCACGTAACAATCCAACTTAACTCCTCAAACACATATCATAATATGCTAATATATATATTATTAACTCATTATAAGTATATATATAAATATTAATAACAATGATATTAATAATTCAATAAATGAATTTAATTAAATCCGGGATAGTACAACCCCCTTAACACCACCCTCCCATGGAGCCTCCAAACGTTCTCACACTCGCCTCTCAGACCCATCCACCTAGCCCTGCCACCATGAAACATATGACTCTATAACTCCGACATTATCCATGCCCACCTCGCCCCCCTATGCGTATACCCTAACCCTCACTCCATCCTCATCCACCATCGAAAGTGGTTTAAAAACCACTGGAAGCCCCACATCTACATCCCCATCATCATGCTTGTAAGCCAAAACCACCTCAAGTACATCCTGCACTAAGATAAATTATCACCTGACGTGACCAAATATGATCAACTCACAGTGGTTGGCTCGCCGACCCCGTACCCACATATCCTACTGAGTAGACCTCAGTTCCCCCTCTGCCACTGCCCACACTTTGAAACCTGTGTATGGACTCAATACCAAATTACCTATTTATAATCCTTTTAGGAGCCTCCTGTAATGCTCCTCTCCTCTCACACACCATGTATCCCCAAAATATGATCACCACCTCATGAAACCAACACTATAGCATAGTCCAACCCATAGGGCCCATGGTAACCCTCTCAGCTGAGCCACTACTATATGATCCTAGGCCCAAAAATCTAGTAAAAAAGCAACATCAAATTTGAATCTCCTCATCCTCCAAGCCCAAAACTCTCTATATGTATGAGCTAGAAAGGAAGGATATCAAACAAACACTATCTTATGCTCTAACATATCACCCACTACCCCAATCAACATCAAAGAAAACCTACCACCCATTGAATTTGGTAGGTCATAACAGTTGATACCTATCATCATCATAGTCACGAGGTCCTGACCCTTCTCATCATCATTGAAAAATGAACCATATAAAAATCCCCTAGATGAATATACAACATCCATGACATCATCACCATAAAGATGTTGTATAGAAAAACCTTTTCCCACATCATCTATAACATATACCTTCTCCCTTTCACTAGGTAGTCACAGGATCATTTGAATATTTTCTAAGGTGACTTCCATCTCACCCGTTGGCAACTAGAAAGTGCCTATAACATGATCCCATCTCTTAAACAATACCAAAAACAATCCCATATCCCTGTGGATATGCTTATAGTGGTGCATCCCTCCCAGACCAACCTCCTCTAGGTGCCCCCAAACATCCTTCAAGAAAATCTTGCACACACTATTTAATAACTTCGAGATACGATCTTATGTAGTCAATCGATCCCTCACCTACCTCCATGAAAACAAAATACTATTATACACAACTCATCCAAATCACTCATTTAAAAAAAAAATAAGGTCCCATATTACAAAATTACTATAGATTGAGAAACAAGGACGGAAGCCTGATCAATTTATTAATCTCAATCAATCAACCATTACAGAGAATGGGCTGCAATATTTATAGATATTGCACAGCCAAATACAAACAAAATATTAAGTTGCACATGTGAACCAAATTCCTAAATATATAGGCTTCCAATAACATCCGGGAAGCACAAATGAATAAATACAAATATATTGTTCAAAACAATATAACAATATGAATAAAAGACAAATATGGGTTATGAACCATATAACAAAATAACCATTATTATTTAATTAAATAATTAAACTATGCATAATTAATATTAGGATAATAATATTTTATCCTAACATTCCCCCCCTTAATTGTGCATTGTCTGAAGAGATGAGGAGAGGAACTCTCTGAACAACTCGAACTTGTCACGTGCAAGTGACTTTGTGAAAATATCTGCTCGTTGTTCAGCAGTTGGACAAAATTGAAGCTGGATGTTGTGCTTCAACACATGTTCACATATGAAATGAACCTGAACCTCAATGTGCTTTGTTCTCTCGTGAAAAACTGGATTGCGAACAAGTTTGAGAACACCTTCATTGTCAACATACATGGTGGTCGGTTTGTCCTGTGGTATTCCAAGTCCTTCCAGTATGCGACGTAGCCAAATTGCTTCACAGACAGCTTCTCCTGCAGAACGATACTTGGATTTTGTGGAAGAGTGAGAAACAAAGTGTTGTTTCTTACTTCCCCATGATATTGGTCTAGATCCCATAAAGAATACAAATCCAGAAGTGGATTTTCTATCATCAATGTTACCTGCATGATCTGAATCTGAATATCCATTCAAGAAGAATTTTTCATTCTTCTTGTATTCTAGACCAAGATCCACTGATCCTTTGAGATATCTCAAAATGCGCTTTGCTACTTTCCAATGAAAAACTTTGGGTTCCTGCATGAACCTAGATAGATAGCTCACTGCAAAGCTAATATCTGGTCTAGTGTAGGTTAGGTAAATGAGACTCCCAATCAGCTGCCGATAGAGAGTGGCACTTACCTCAGGAGATGGATCTGAACGAGATAACTGTAAGTTGTTCTCCATAGGTGTAGCAATTGGTGTGTAATCCATCATCCTAAACTTCTCGAGTGTTGTCTTGGTATATTTCATCTGAGAAACAAAGATGTGATTCTCTTTCTGCCATACTTCTAGTCCAAGACAGTAGTGCATAAGCTCGAGATCTGTCATGTCGAATGATTGCTTAAGATCTTTCTTTGTTTCATCAATCATCTTCACTGAACTGCCAGTGATGACTAGATCATCGACATAAACTACAACAATCACCATCTCCCCCCTTGCTTTTTGAGGTAGAGATTGGGATCGTATGGATTTCTGACGAATCCATGTTGTACGAGATGCTCATCAATCTTGATGTACCATGCCCGGGGTGCCTGTTTGAGACCATACAGAGATTTCCTGAGTTTGCATACCTTTTCTTCTTGACTAGGTACTACATATCCCTCAGGTTGAGTCATGTAGACTTCTTCTTGTAAATCTCCATTCAGGAAGGCACTTTTTACGTCCATTTGGTGAACTTTCCATCCAAACTGAGCAGCTAGAGCAAAGATCATCCTGATCATTTTGATCTTAGCTGTGGGAGAAAATGTCTCCTCATAGTCAATGCCTTCTTTTTGTGCATACCCCTTTGCACAAGTCTTGCTTTGCACTTGTCCATTGTCCCATCTACTTTATACTTAGTTTTGAATATCCATATGCATCCAATGGGTTTCTTCCCTGGTGGAAGATCAACAAGCTGCCAAGTATTATTCTTCATCACTGATTGATATTCAAAATCCATGGCATCTTTCCAAGCTTTTGACTGTAGGGCTTCCTGGACTGTAGAGGGCTCATCTGATTCAATAACTCTACTCATCAAAGAAAATTTAACTTCTTCCCTTGCTTTACTGCGAGTCCGTGGTCCAGGGGTGGATGTATCCGGTGGAGCATCCAATCTTACATCTCGTAATGTACTTGTACACCATTTGGGCATACGTTGAACCGTTCCCATGGGTTGTGGTTCTATTTGATCAACACCATCATCCCCATCATCACTTTCATATTCTGAGGGAACATTAGCTTCAATTTTTACAATGGGTGAAAAATCTACATCTTGCGAGTCTGGAGGAGGAGTCTCTGCTTCCTTCTTCTCGAAAAACTCAACATCTATGGTTATGTAGTCTTTTCTGGTCTTAGGATCCATCAATCTATACCCAAGAGTCTCTTCACTGTATCCAATGAAGATGAGATTTTGTGACTTCATGTCCAATTTCTTTCTGTTCTGTTTGGGTATGTGCATGCTTGCTTTGCACCCTAATACTCTGAGGTGTGCAATGGATGGTTTCCTTTTTGACCATGCTTCTTGTGGTGTAATTCCATCAAGAGCAGTTGTGGGCGCTCTGTTAAACAAATACACTGCTGTTTTTGCTACTTCTGCCCAAAATGTCTTTGCAAGTTTGGAATCATCGATCATGCATCAAACCATTTCCATGATAGTACGATTTCTTCTCTCGACAACACCATTTTGCTGTGGTGTGTGAGGAGGAGGCATTTGTCGACGAATCCTGTGAGTTTGTAGGTAGTCTCTGAACTCATCACTGGTGAATTCCCCCCCTCGATCTGAGCAGAAAGTTCTGATGTGATGACCAGTTTCTTTCTCAACTGCAACTTTGAACTTTTTGAATGTTTTAAAGGCTTCACTTTTCTTGCGAAGACAAAAAATCCACATTTTTCGTGAATAGTTGTCAACACAAAGCATGAAGTACTGGAACCCAAAATGACTTGGCTGCAGTGGACCACAAAGATCGGTATGAACCAGGTCAATTTTACCATGAGCTCGGAATGTACTCCTTTGGAATGAAACTTTGTGTTGTTTTCCTGCTAAGCAGTGAGGACACTTGTCTGTATCCTTCTAAAGAGATGGTAGCCCATGTACCATATTACACCGGCGAAGTGTTTTGAGATATTTGAAACATACATGACCAAATCTCTGATGCCACAACTGGGCCGAGGTGGACTTTTTAGCCACAAGTGCTTGATCGTTTCTGTGAATGAAATCAAGTTGAAACATACGTCCCACATTTGAGGCTTTTGCAATTATTTTCGAGCCTCTGGATTTATCTCAAATCAAACACATTTTCTTGCTAGATTGACTATCAAAGGCAAGTTTTAGGTTGTGATCTAGGAGTTGACTGACCGAAAGAAGATTCTTTGTCAACTCAGGGACATATAGAACATTTGATAGTCTGCATTTGCATGAACCAAGGGGTAGAGAAATGTTTCCAATCCCCTGAACTGTATATGAAGAATCATCTCCCAACGAAACATGATTTTTCGATGGCATGTCCCTCATTGAAATAAACCAGTCTCTGTGGCCGGTCATGTGTCGAGTGGCTCCCGAATCAACATACCAGACATCACTAGATGACGTGGATGGTTCACTTGATCGAGCAGTGAACAAGAAGTCTTCATTATCTGACTGTTCTTGTTGCTCAGCAATATTACCTTGCTGGTGGGGTCTTCTTTTCCAGTTCCCCTTTTTCTACCCGTGATATTTGTTAGAATGTCCCTTGTAAGATTGTTGTTGTTGTGGTCCAGAGTTGCTTGATGAACCTTTCTTATAAGTGTTATACCAACAATCTTTTAAGTCATGTCCTCTTTTGCAAATTGGACATTACTTCTTCTGTTGATTGTCCCCATGATACTGATTCTGATGTTGGGACTTCTGATAGGATTTAGGTTTTCCTTTACCTTTTCCTTCCCATTTTTGATGTGAAGACAGTGCCTGCTCCTCTTCATCATCCTTATTGTGCATTGCTTCCTCTTGTTGCAGTAGGTTTACTAGCTTGTCAAAACTAATTGTCGTATCTAACAAGTTTAGAGTTGTGACAAAAATGTGGTAAGAAGAAGGGAGAGCTCTCAGAAAAATGGGAATGAGAGATTCATCTTTGATCTCTTCTCCTAGGGCTAGAAGTGAAGCCCTCAACTTTGCAACTCTTCTTAGGAAAGCTTCAATTTTCTCATTTTGCTTGAACTTCAATGTATGTAACTGACTCTGCAAATTTAGTATGACATTCTTATTCTTGGCCTCATATATTGTGCTCAGCTTATCCCACGCTTCTTTTGCTGTTGTGGCATCTCGAATGTGGGCTTGCACATCGTCGGACACTCCAAACAAGATGATGAGTTTTGATTTCTGATCTGCTCTATCAAACTATCGTTGTTGTGTTGCATCAGTTGGTGATTTGGTTAGAGTACCAGTCACAACAGGCCAGATTTCTTCAAACTCAAGTTGTGTCTTTATTTTTGTCTTCCATGCAGCATAGTTGCTTCCTCTGAGCAATTGTGAATCCGGAATAAAAAATTTGGGGGCATTAGTGCCCATTTTGCAGAGATCACTGACAGGGTTTGGCTCTTATCACTCCAGGTATTAGGTCTCCCAATCTATATATCGTCAGTCCGATATACCGAACCTTTTTATAGACGCGCCCTTCCGATATACCCGTCGGTACGTGGAAGAAGCTCGCCCTTTCTATACACCCGGTGGTACGTGAAAGAGACGTTAACATACGTGAAAGAATTCAATACGTGGTACCAAGACAATACTGATGGGGTCTGTGCGATTATTGACACCGGCTCAAAGAAATATCCTCATACGCACGTAACTTCGCTATATACTCGGGTAGTTTCTCAGTCCGGATTTATGTCCTGCAATCGTTCACAGAAGGATGGGATGGTTCATAGTGTGTGCACTGTGACCTTATTACTCCCCGTCCATTTATAGGGATGATGCCCAGACGATGTTGTTACAGCTATATTGGGCGTTAAGTGCAGTGGTAGTCACGACGGCTTTACCTGTAAGCGCTTCCTAGAGGCACCGTATATACCGAACGCTGCGAATGAGATCTAGGATCTCATGAGTGTTACAGAACCAATTTTTTTTATTGTTTTTGATTACAATTCTGCCAATTTTTGAGCAGTTACAAAGTTTGTAGTTGACTATGGCAACCTGCAAATTAGTACAATATGCAGTAGTATATAATTTACATTCAAAAAACTGTACAATTTGAATGGCAGGCAAAAAATTTCAGTTTCGCGGGTCCTGGTGGCCTCCTAAGCCCAATACGACCCAAAATGCTAAAAATTGCAAAAAAGAAGCTGAAGATGCAATTTTTTGATGGGTCTCCCTTTGCAAAAAAAGTCCGAAATGAAAAAACAGACTAGATGGGAGAATTTTTTTTTTGCCCTAAATTAGGGATTTCTCTGCTAAATTTAGTTAGTTATAACTAAATTCAAAAAATCTACTAAATTTAGCAGTCATGCCAAAAATTATGCCAAATTTAAAAAAAGTGAGTTTTTGAGTGTTGGGGCAGGATTCGACCCCCACACCTCTCACTCCCAAGGCGCATCCAATAACCAACTTGGCCACCTAGGGGCGCTTCATATGAAAATGAATAAACTTGTATTTATAGACAGGTAAAATTGAATTACCTTTTGGAAATGTGACCTGGCAGAGGAGAGAGTCCACGTGGCGCTTGCGTGGAGCTTGGTGGGCGTTTAGGGTTTCCTCCTTAAACACATCTGAGGCGTTTTATTTCTTTACCTCCTTGTTTGATTTTCCTTTGGTTTTGGCCGCTTCTTCCTTGCTTTGGCTACTTTTTACTTGCTGTGCCGCCTCTTTTTTAATACTTCTTCATTTGTTTTCTTGTGCAGGTCGTAGGTATGCTAGTCCGGTGCGTGGATTTGGCAGGTGCGTGGGATGATGTACCAGTAAATGATGTGCCTTTGATCTTAATCACTGTGTTTTTTTTATTTAGCCGCCTTTTTGATACTCATCCACCGTTTCTTTGTGTGCAGGTCCGGCGTGAGGAGGACGCAGAGATAGTTTGGAGTTGTATTTCCTTCTACCCCAGGTTCCGCTAATGTTTGTTGCTTTAGCTTCTTTTTTTTATTGATTGTTTCTTTGTGCAGGTGCGTGCGTAGGTCCAGCAGGCCGCTCTTCCTTGCTTTGGCGGTGCGTGGAAGCTTAAACAGGTGCGGATGGGGTTTGTGCCTTTGGGTACACACGCTGCCCCTCGCAATTTTGTGCCTTTGGGCTTATACACCTGCCCCTCTCAATTTTGATCTTGCTTCAATGCACCATGAGCATCAATGCAAGACTTTGCTCTGCCAGATGTGACCTGGTACAACACAGTTACACAATTGCAAATGCAACTTGGATCCCCAATTTAAACAACAAGATATCCTTTATTCAGAGTTCACAAATCCATACACATACAGGTCCACATATGCATAGGAGCTATATTTCTTCTCTAATTTAGAGATAAAACCCGTAATGGGGTAATTTTTTTTTTTAAAATTCTTTATACCTGTAGCAAATTTTGCCTGGTGCTGAGTGCAGCAGTGCAAAAAAAAATTTGCGTTCCAAACACCTGGAACTGAACAAGAGGTTGTGGGTTTGCAGGGGGTTCTGGGAAGTTGCAGGAGGCAGCACTGGCTCTCCTTCTATTGTAGATTTCTTCTCCACGAATTCTCCTTCTTCTGCAACCTTCTCCAACCTTGCCAGGAGCTTCAATTCGCTCTGGTACCAAATGTAGATTGAGAAACAGGGATGGAAGCCTGATCAATTTATTAATCTCAATCAATCAACCATTACAGAGAATGGGCTGCAATATTTATAGATATTGCACAGCCAAATACAAACAAAATATTAAGTTGCACAGGTGAACCAAATTCCTAAATATACAAGCTTCCAATAACATCCGGGAAGCACAAATGAATAAATACAAATATATTGTTCAAAACAATATAACAGTATGAATAAAAGACAAATATGGGTTATGAACCATATAACAAAATAACCATTATTATTTAATTAATAAATTAAACTATGCATAATTAATATTAGGATAATAATATTTTATCCTAACAATTACTAGAATCACAAATGATTCTATTGAATCAATGATGATCCCTCCCAATCGCATGTGATTCTATACAATTGCTAGCGATTTCATAAGAAATCACATGCGATTTCCTCATTACCAATAAAAAACACAAAATAAACAAAAAATTAAAAAATTCACAAAATCCACTTACATCTATAAGGGTAGGTCTCTAACATCTATGAATACCTTTGGCTACCTCAATTTCTTTGAAAAAGCCAGAAATTTTGAAAACCAGAGCACACCAGAAGTTATTTCTCTCAAAATGATAATAACACAAAATAACCCATCACGGGATATTTATACCAAATTTTTCTACCTTGAGGATTGCTAAAGATCCTGGATAATTGCCAGTGATTCCATAAATCACCAATGATTCATTTCCAATATACAAAACCTCATTGTTTGATGTGAAAAACTTGTTAAAACCCTAATTTTGAACATCATGCCTACTTTATTTACGCCTTTGACCTATTCAATAGTCCCACAACTTTACAAACACCTTGTGAATTACACACTTGTAATGTACGAGCTTCCTTTTTGGGCACCAATACCCTCTTAAAATCTAAATTCATATTATTTATATGGATCCTATGTTTATTAATCCAATATGTATTTTGTAGCCTCACAAGAACATTTTCCCTACTACCTCCTTTAAGTCGTATGTCTATAGGTCAAGAACCCATTGGTTCCACTATCACATGACTTCCTAGCGGTATGAGCCTACATTTGTAGCATACTATTTCATATTAAGCCCAAGTTTCCCGACACATCGCTGATTCTATAGCTTTCCAGGAACCTTTTCCCGCCACCCCTATAAGTCATACATCTATAGGTCGAGAACCCATTGGTTCCCCTATCACTTGACTTCTCAGTTACGCAAGACCACCTTTGTTGCAATATATTTCGTGCGTAATCATGGGGCATATTAAATTGAAACACATCCATTTATATATGCAATCTTACACAAGCCCATACACTCTTACATTTATTCATCCACCATCCATTCCAACTAGTGACCTTTTCCATTTATTGCAATGACCTCCAATTTGAGGGGGGACCACCTATCCAACACAAATCCAACTATCTCACTTGTTTTTGTCTAGTGAATTGTCCATCAAAAATCACTTGACAAAAAGGGGAAAATGTAGGCATTACTTTTTAGACACCCCTAGGTGACCTACCCACAGAACTCATATCCATATTTTAATCATTATATCTAAATCCTAAATCATATTTTATAACTGTAATACCTATTTACTCCCATAAATATTCATTTACCCCCTCCTAAACCTCCTAGACCTCTTATACCCATTTTAGCCTAGTAAGTTCAAACCTCAATAGCCTCCCAACCTCCTCAACATACTCTTACTCACCTTATTTTCCAACCCAACCAAAAACTCACCCATTTGGCGGTGGTTTTGACCAATTTCAAGTGACTTCCCCCACTTTTCTAAGATTTCCAATGACTCCTTAAATTTCCAGCAATTCTCTTTAAACTTAAAAAAATTCTTAAATGCAGATCCCTGCACATTGTATAAACATTATATCATTTTGGAGACTTAAAAAACATCACTCATGACATCTCATCACCTTGTGGAGCCACACCAAGCCCTTAAAGAGTTCACACCCTCATAAAGCCTCTTTGCAACATTTTTGATTTGCATTTTGCATCAATGGAAAGGTATTATTATCTCTTTATATTCCTTGTTTATCTACACATCATTTCTAAGAATAATCAAATCATTAAATCAATCGTTCAAGATCAAACCTGCATTTTATTCAAGACTAAATAATTAAAAAGTAAACACCAGTGATTCCATTGAATCACCAGTGCTTCCCATCAATCATAATAACTATCCTGAATCACCAATGATTCCTTCTTTTCAATCCCATTATTACATACTGCATGTTTTGATCCGTCTTATGATCCATTTGTTTAATCTCTATGTTTCAAGTGTCCTCTGTCTATAGATGAATGTTCCATGTGAAGCATACAAACCAAATATGATCTTTGAATTATCGATCGTGCACCTGCCATTTGTGTGGGATAAGTCAAATATTGAATATGAATTAAGTCTCTGTGCTATTGAACTCACACTTAATCCAAATGATATCACTGAGCAATTGGAAGTCATCCTTGAGAAAAGTGACGAAGCCAACTGTTACTGGGAGAACATTTTCAACCCTCCGTAGCCTATTATTGAGGACGTCGAACGAGTTCCTCTATCCTGATCCATTGACATTATTTATATTTCCATTAATATCATTATTTATCACTTAATTTTATAAAAATGAGTTGACACCCGTCAAAGGAAGCCCTTTGGTTCCTGGGATTGGCATTTTCCAAGTAACTCGTCATCGTATTATATAATATCTCTCTTATAAAATGATTTATTTATATGTAGGTTTCCTCATTCGTTGGAAGGAGTCTCTCACACCCATTTGTATCCATACATCTCTATGTTGTCGATGCAATTATTGTTAAACCTTGCTATTTTATGAGTTTTAGTTATTTGGTCCATATAATAATGATGAATCTTAAATCCATCATAAACACTTAGCATTCAATTTGTTAATGTTGACCATTGTGTGTTAGTTTTGTCATTGATGTCAATTCCATCGATGGAAAAAGGGTTTCATGAGGTCATGTATGTCTCCATGAGGTTTTATTCAATGTTAAGTATGAAGGTTGACTGGTAGTGTCCAAGTTTGGTGAGTTCTAAGAGGTCTTGGTGCATAGTTGAGATTGTATAGTCATGGTTTGATTCCTCTCAAGTGAGTAGGAGGTTGTCAAGTGGTAAAAAATGTTGGTAACATGTGTTAAATGTGTCTAAGAGTTTGCACGAGGTCATCGTGTTCAGTTCATGAGGTGTCATGGTTGAGTCAGGTCACTCCATGCCTATTCCTAGCCTTGGAGCATGTAGAATGAGATGGAGGTATGATATTTGGAGCTGATCAGTCCTAACCAAGCATGGCAGCAAAATGGTGGTAGTGTATATGAGGTGTATGGTGAGTTTTAGGTCAGTATTAAGTGGTACAATTCTTGTATGAGGTCGTTGGGAAAAAGAATGTGGAAACATGTAGGATTACATAGGTAAGTATTAATGGCTAGAGACTTTCATACCTATTTGGGATAGATGGTTAATATGAAAAGTTTTAGGATATTGTCATGATGTTTCATGAAAAGTTTCAGGTCAAAGTGAATAAGAATTTTGAAGATACATTAGTTCTGGTAAAATCAAGTGATTTAGAGTGTTTTTTGAGGAAAAAGTTGACCTTCTAATGCTTGCTATGAATTGTGTGTTTTGCATGGGACCCAGAGACTTTGGGGGATGTTTTTACATGGAACTAAGAAGGTTTATAAAAAATAATGAGGTGGTTTTATCTTCATATTTTTATGAATGATTATTAAGAAGATAAGTTGCTTTGAAACCCTAGCTAAAACCTAGCTAAAAGTGATTTGGAGGAAATTGATCGTACTGAACCTATTTTTATTGGTTTTACAAAAGTAATGATCAGATGTTGTAGAATACTCTTCCATATTTCCATGAAGGTGTATTATAGCATGTGACTGTATGTGGTTCCCACCTGAAAAATGAAAGTTTATGAAGATCTTCAGTTTGTGGAAAATCTATCCAAAGAAGGCGATAAATAAAGTGACATTGTTTTTATAAATGGAGTTATTTTATATGTCTATTATAGTTTTAGATTATGGTTGAGATTCCAAATGGCAAAGTGTGCCCTATTTATGAAGACTGGTTTTTGGGAAGTTTGGAGCAACTTGTGGTAAAAGTGGAATTAGAACTTGATTCAAGTTGTGTTATGATATTGGTTCAGAGAGATTTCTATTGGTCTATCAAACTTGTGTATTTTATATGGCATGAATAAGTTATGACCTATTATTTAAGGGTAAAATATGGAGTATGCTTGGTCCAACATGGTCTTGAGTAGCTTTATAAGGAAAGGTGATAGTTCTGAGTTGTTCACTCTTATTGAAGGTTTTTGAGAGTTTAGAAAACATGTATAAGGATGTTCCATCATTTGGTTAAGTATGGAAGTGATTTTTGAAGTGATAGAGTAAGATGAGATCAAGGCTAGTTCTAGAGTCCTAGAAGGCTAAATGAGCAGTTTCAGAGATGGCCCTGGTTGAAGGCCTTCCACTTGGATTTGAAAGGAAATGCAATATGTTATGGAAATAGGATTCAAAGGGATTTATAATGGTATATTATTTTTTCTTGATGATGAGGTTTGATAGGTCATCCAACTCATTTTTTAAGAAGAAGGTTTCTTTTTTTAGGAAAATATTTTTGAGGCTGAAATATTGAGGTAGATGATGCATTTTTGTGATTTTTTGATGCTTTCTATCAGTTGGAGATTGAACAGGGATGAATAATTTTCCCAGTGAAGAAATTTTGGGGTCTTGAAAGTTCCAGAAAGGGTGTAAACCAATTGAGTTTGTAAAACAACATTCTGGGCATCTCAATTTGGTGAAGAGGAAAGTTGGTGTGGTTTTCACATACATATGTTTCATGATATGTAACATGAATTTATGTGATCTAAATGTAGAGGGGATTCCAATTCATGGGTACATACCATAATTAAGGTGTTTTGGTGTGTGCTTGAGGTCTAAAGGTGAAGACATGGTCCTCGAAAAAATTGTTTTGTGAAGGATATGAACCCTCTTGAGTTTGTTATGATAAATTTGATTGGTTAAAGCTAATTAAAGACCATGGATGGTGTTGTTATGTCATATTTTACATGTGTGGTGAATTTGGGATCTTGACTAATCATGTTTATGGTGTTTTTGGTTTTAGCTCATCCATGTGATGAGGTTTTGAGTTGTTTTTGAGTTAGTTTGGTGCATTTGGGTGTGTCCGACCTACATGGGTCCAATTAATGAATTTTTATAAGTGTTGTGTTATATTTTTATGTTTTCTTAATTGAGATAATGAAGGAAGAACTACCTATGAGGTGTATGAAAAAATATAAACAAATAAAAGTGATGTTTTGAGTTCATTTTAAGAAAATTGTTTGAGAGGGAAAATGCGACCTTCTTGAGGGTGTGAAGGAAATTATAAGGCATGAAATCAGAGATGAATATGTGTTTGAAAATATTATGAATTATAGAGAGTATATGTGTAAGGGTTTGAAACTAAGACAAGTCCATGAAAGAAGAAGAAAGATCAAGTTGAACGAATGAGGGTTTGGAGGTGTGTATGTGAGCTACATTAGTGATCTCCATCTGTTGTGGTAGAATTATTTTTTAGAGATATTCATCTTCAGATGATTGAATTTGTGCTTGATCATATTAAGGGGTTGTATCCTCCTTGTGGAGTGGGTGCTTCACTAAGTTAGGGGTTGGTGCTCTACTAAAATAGGGGTTGGTGCTCCTTGTGAAGTTGGTGCTTCACTAAATATATTTTATTTGTGTAATATATGAATAGTTTTAGTGGGTTTATTCCCCATAATGGTTTCCCATTTATATATGGTGTTCATGTGTCTTCTTCTTTGCTTCATGTACTTGTGAATGATTAATACACACATAATGTGCTCATATGGTTATGAATGTTAAATGAATGGATGTAAGTGATGGTAATGAAATGGAATTTCTGTAGGACTGATTCACCCTCCTCTCACTCCATTGTGCTTCCAACAATTAGTATTAGATCTAGGTCCTTGTGAAACAAGTCTATCATCTTGGAGGAGATCCTAGAAACACAAGATGGATAAGAAAATCAAGAAAGAGAATTAAGAGTTGAAATCCATGGCTAAGAAGAATGATGAAACCATTAAAAATATCAAGAATTAGTAGGAGAAGGATATTTCAGGTTTGAGTTCAAAGGAAGAGGAATATGAAGGGTTGAAAAAAAGCCATGTGATTTTTGTCTGCATAGTCAAGATGATATGAAAGAGGTGGAATGAATCTACAAGTAGATTTAGAATTACATAGAAAGGAAAACATTAGTTTGAAGTCTAAAATCAAAAGTATGGCATCAACACTCAAAGTCAAACAAGAAGAGTATGTGAAGTTCAAAGAAGAGATATAAACCCTAAGGGTTAAAGGAGATAAAAAGCCTAATCTATAAGATAAATACGATAGTCATAATTCCAAAGGAAGTGAATATGAAGGTGTTCATGGAAAGAAGTTCTATTCAAGGCCTAATCTCATTAGATAGCTAAATACAATGAGGTATGTAAAATTTCATGGTCATTATTATGCTTGCAATGGTATTAGTCATAGATTAAGGGATTGTAGGAAGTTTTTTAATTATGTGCACCCTTGGAATAATGGAAGAGATCAAAATAGTCATTAGTCAAGAGATAGGAAAGAGGTTGTTTGTTATAAGTGTCATCTTAAGGGTCATATTGTAAGGATTTTCTCTCATAAATCATCTAGGAAAGTGAAGAAGGTTGAAATATTCAAATTGAAAAAAATTGCAGTCATTTTTTTACCCTCAATACCTCTTTCTAACCCCAAGCGCATCGACCTATCACCCAGAATATGCTGGGCACTCACCCGAGGCACGTGCGGGCACCGAGCCCCTCCTTTATGTGATATTTTCAAGAGAGTTCCACCATTAATGGAGGATTATTTATAGAAATAGAAGTTCATGCATTGACTTAAAAGGTAGAAGATATAAATAACAAATCTACACATCAATGCATCACAAAAGGTAAATAAACATTATATAAAGCAAAAGGAAACATATCAGAGTCATGACAAGAAAAATAACATGAGGGTTTACACCCATAAAAAATATGTACACAATAGATCCATGTATATTGATTTAAAAGAGTTTCTAGTAGCCACACTACATTCAAAAGGGTCATCTCATACCATATACATCAAATGAAAGAGATCTAATCCCTCCAAACTCATCTTATTAGAGATCATAACTATGCTTTCCCCATTATAACCCTTTCTATAGACCCCAAGACTCATACACATGCTTAATGATATCTTTTACAATCCTCTAGCATCAATAAATCTAAACCCTAACATCATGAGCTCCAACCCTTAGTATTACCTAACATTTATGCAACACCTTGTTACCCTCCTTATTCTCCTAGCATTCCTATACCCTCTAGTGCCTACACACTACCTTCTCCCTACATGTTTCTATCCCAAGCACTCCTTTAAATAGGATCAATGTCCACCACCATGACTTATCTCTTAAGCAGATCACGTGCCAAGTGTCCATGTGGTCCTCCATAGGAAAATGCTTATCCTCTTTGCAAAACCTTCCACTAATTATAATGATGCCTATGGGAATATTCCCTACATGGAATATCCCTTTCTTGGCATCCATGGTTCCATGCTAACACCTTATCCACTTCTCACGCTTATTTGGGTCCTCACATTTTTCCTCAAGTGACTCCATGATGCCAAATATGGCTAAGTCTTTTAAACCCTTGTTTTACCTCCTGCGTGTTCCCTGGTTTCACTTAAACCCTTCTTAAACCCTTTTCCTACACACTTTCCCCTGAGTGCCCTCTTATTTACTGGTCCTTTGCATGTGCCTATTGGTACTTCGCCAATATTTAGGGTCCAACACAGGTTTGGGTGCCAAAATATGTCAAAGAAGAATCTAATCCAGTCAAGATGACTGATAAAAAGAAAACTAAGGAGATATCAAGATCAATCAAGGATGACAAGAGGCCTAATCATGCAAATGAGGTCAATAATATTGAGTCAAAGGTTGAATTAATGAATTCTATTGTGTTTGAGAAGTTTAGATGTTTAGATATGATTTGGAATACATCAAGAGTTGTAAGGTATGTAACTTGATCTATGTATGATTGTAGACACAACATCATGCACTTTGGGTAATTATCTATTCCCGATTGCATACTACTATCCATATGATTCCTAAGCAAGAAAAGTACTAATCAACCTATGTTTTTGGCCATATTTGATTTGTTTCTATTTCCACTTTGGTATTACACTCTTTTTAGCTTAGTCTATCTTTTCAAACCTCAACATTTATCATCCTGGACACTAGCGCTCAACCAGGATGCAAGTGCCAGATGCCCCCATCCCCTCTGAGAGCCCCCAACCTCTTTATACTTTGTTCACATCTTTTGGGTTATTTTTTTCCATTTGATCATATTATCTTTTTGGTAGTCATAATTTTTGGGGTTAACTACAAAATTCAAGTAAGAGAATCATATAAATATAAAGTTGAGTGATCATAATAAGGGACCAGGCACTAAGCATTAGCTATCACCACCTAAGGTTGCATCCAAATCCTATTCAAGAGCATTCAAGCATCCATTCAAGGGAAATGGATTACATTATTCTGCATGCACTTCATAAGAGGGGAAGTTACTTCTATTCTATGCACACATATATTTATATCTCTTATATCTAGCTATTTGCTTGCTATCAAGTGTGACACGCACAAGAGCCACCTAGGGCCCACTTCTACACACACACACACACCTAGAACTACATTGGGTCTAAAATGTAGTTCAGTTCTCAATCATAAGTTCACTTATTTTACATATGAGGACAATTTGACCCCTAATTTTCATTCTTTTCTATTTTGGATTTGATGAACTCTTAAGGGTGTTACAAGTCAATATTTGATTGCAAGTTATCAATGAAATTGATGATCATTTTGTGACTTACTGGTGACAAGAAGTGAAGGAAAATGAACATATCATGACCACGTTAAGGAGGTTTTATGAGGGTTTTAGTAGTCATAGATTCCCACAACAGGTCTAAGGTGCCCACAGGTGTCCCTTCCTGTTTGTAGGCACCCCATTCTAGGTAGATCTTATGGTCACATTTTTCTAAGGCTATGTGTGACACTTATCCCTCTATGCTCATTAGGTCATCACTTCAGCACAAATATATTTGGTTATGAATCAACTAAGTTATTCTATCCCTTCTTTGTAACTAGGTTTCATACTTTCTGGCTTAATTTTCTTATGTTAATTTTGTATTTTATTGATTATTTATTTACTGCTACATTGCATTAGAATTAGGAATTTGTTTATTCAATATTTTTTTGATCCCGTAGCTTATAAATCCTATCCATAGGATCAACTAGAACTCTAATGGATAAGGACAACTCTTCTCCTCCTAGGAAATCTATGCCTCATGTGAGTGTTAACCCTATTTATGATGAAGCAACTATAGCTAAACTTAGCACACTTTATCACAATACTATTCTTTTAGATGATACTTAAAGACAACTATTGGCCAATGAATGCAATATCCCTACTAGCTTTGATCAGTCTACCATTAGTATTGTTTCTGATTTAACAAGTTTTTTTGGTTGTACTCCTTGCTATTCTGCAAGCAATAGGCCTCCTCCACCTTCTTCTATTTTTATTGAAACTCTAGATGAGGCTATTAATGATTATATGCTTGGTCTTGATTGCGATAATAATGATAAAATACATGATGAAAATGTACATGTGCATGATGTTGTTTCTAATACTAGTCAATATGATTGTATAACTGCATCTCATATTCCTTACATTCATGAAAATGTTTATAGTGACCCTAAAAATACATCTTCTACTAGTGTTTCTCCTATCTCATTGTATATTGATGATATGCTTAATGAAATTCTTGCATCCGAGTCTTTGTTTGATATTGATAATACACACACTAGGAATGATTCTACTTATATGCATACTACTGAACGTGAATTCTCCACTCCTCTTTCATCTTCTTCTATTTCTTTTTCTCCCAAAAAATCTTCTGATGCTATTCCTAATGCTTATATTGACACTCTATCACATAGTATTTCTTCCGCACCTACATCTAGTGTGCATATAACATCAACATCCTCCACTTCTTTTGACATTCCTATGATTACTCATAATGGCAAGATGCAACAAATCAATACATCATTCACATCTTCTACCATTCCTTCACATGATATCTTATCACTCATGCATGATGTTGGTCAATTAAAATCTCAGGTCTAATCTCTCACTCTTAAAATCAAGGCCTATTAGGCTTATATTGATAACAATTCTTTACATGGCAATCCTATTACAAAAAAGATTCAAAATTTGAATTTCCCTAAGGATTTCATTATGCCAACATTTTCATGCTTTGATGACAGTGGTAATCCATTTTTTCATCTCAAGAATTATCATCTAGCTATGTATTCTTACTCCAATTATCAATTATTACTTAAATATTTTCATCATAGTGTTACTGATGATGCTCTCCAATGGTACACACATTTTCCTTTTGGATATATTAGTACCTACTATGAGATGGAAGAGTCCTTCATTGATTCATACTTAACACTGAACCTAAAGTCACACATGTACGCTTACCTAGATTACATCAAGGCAAGACAAAACCTATTATTGATTACATTATGCATTTCAATGCTTACATGCATTAATTAGTATTTTAACCCATGATTTAGAGAAGCAATTTATATTTTGTCATGGATTGGTTCTTGCTTTAAATAAATTCTTGAAATATGATACATGCAAATCATTTACATTCTTATGCTACAATTCATTGATTTAGAACAAGATATCATTACTACACATGTCATGGATCCCCATGCTATTTTTTTCTATTACTGGATCATCTAGTTATTCTCCTCTTCCATCTTTTGAGAGATCTCTAAGGTCTCTATCTCCTCCACCCCACAAGAAAGTTTAGTCTTCTTCATCACATGAGAATTATTCATCTCCTCCACCATGTCGATCTCTACCTAAGACTTCTGCATCTCTCCCAAGGGATCTATTACACTTTTCTCACAATGCTTAGCCTCATAATGTGATGTGTGCTTTATTTGACAAGCACTTAACTCACTTACCTTATAATCAACATCATCCACATCATCGATTACAATGTTAAGGAAATCAACCCCATTACTACTATCATCATATCAATGGCCATCATGACAATAACTATTGCACCCTTCATGATAGATTACAAAAATGATAAGACAAGGGTGTCATTGCCTTTGGCTCTCAGTCACGTGAGCAGTCTATGTCTCTAATTCCATGTAAGTGTGTTGTTACTGTAGTGCACTTATCTCATGCAACTTCTTCTAAGGTCACTACTTATCCACCACCGTAGGCCATTATTCATGCACACCCTCCATCTAATTCATCCTTCACTGCACCATCTCATTTACCGTGTAGTGCTCCTACTACACATTGACTGCCTAAGCTGTTGGCATATGTGCTTCTCACTGCTGCATCTCCCATTATTGGCACCATTTCTTTAGGCATTCAGTTTGGTTCATACACTCATTTTACTTCCACTCCACATGCTTTCACTGCTCCAGACCCGCTAGGTCTTTGGTAGGTGATTTTATCATCTTACCCTCTGATGACGCACTCATGTTCTCACGAATCTTACATGACTATTGAGGGATATCTTACAATAAGAAAGACATTTCATCTTCACGTTACATTATTCATTGACATATCTATCTATTACATAACCACCCATACATACATACATCTCTTACCATCCATCATTATTCCCACATATAATGCTATCTTTAATCAATTATCACATCAACTATACACCATCCATTATACTTCATCATCTTAACACCTCACCTATCTATTACAAACATCATTCATCGAATAACACAGTCATCAACACACACATGGGGGGCATTTCACTTAATCCTCCACACCTTCTAGCATTATCAGTTGTCATACACCTTACACAGATCACATCTAATATTCTACATTCATCATACACATCTTGATACATTTGTATCATCATTCCCCGATGACACACTCTCTTGATTTGGTTCACACTTGACTATTGAGGGAATACTATACACATGAACCTCATACACTATAAATCACACAGTACACTACACACTACACATTACACTCTTCACACATCATGCATTATTTACACCTCTTTCTCACAATATCTATCACATACTATGTGCACTATTCATTCTACACATTCATGATACATCTTCCTCACATATACTTCTACAAGTTGCACTCATTTCCATATGACGAACTCTATTTCTACAGTTCATACTCGACTGTTTAGGTTTTCAATATAAAATAAACCTCACCACACCCACTCACACATGCACTCTCTAAGATTTACACTTTAATGATCATATCTTTCTAACACACACATTCAAACCATTTCTCGATGATGCACTCTTGATTTACGATTCATTCTTCACTACTGAGGGGGCTGTTTAAGATAAATCTTACCTCTTCAACCTAACTCAATAAGTAGGAAAATAAGACTTACCAATCCTTGATATTAAGGGGTTTCAATGATACCCATGAGATGTGATGGAATATGATTGGATTGTTGTGCTCCATGGAAGAAATAAAACCAACTTCTCTACCACAAGAAGACATGCAAATAACATACACTAAACAAAAGATAATTAGTAATATAGATAGGAAGGTTTCCTAGCAAAGGCTAGTTCCTAGAGGTCAAAGGACTTCCTGGTATGTATGTCAACCTACTTTGAAGCAATCAAGTTTATTTATGGAAATGAAGTACATCATACGGTATATGAAATACATGAAAAAATGTTAATGATTTATTTATCTTATTATAGATACACAACTGATAAAGTGATGATATAAGGAAATATGACTAACACTCAAATTCAAAATCAAGATCAATGTCTAGATTCTTAGAGAATTTTGAACTCATAGAGTAGCCTAGGTTGTCCTCCTCAGAGAAGTATAAATCGGGATCCTCTATATAGTTGTCCTTGAATAATTCTGAGTACTCTTCTTTGGTGTCGTATTGTTGTGAAAATTTTGAGTTGGAGTCTTCAAAACTGGCTTCACTTTAAAATTTTGATTTATATTTAGTGTTGGAGCCTTTAGGAATGTCTAATCCATCCACGTAACGATGTTCAAGCCAAGAAAGGTCAACTCAGATTCGTTTTACCTCATAGTAAGCCTCCCAAAATTCATCAGTAGCTTCACAAATCCTCCAGGTGAATTCAAAAATTCTCCCTAATCTATCAAAGGGGTTTGAATGGATAGCGCACAACTCAAGGTCGTGAAAAATATCATATTGTTCCCAATGAAGTTAATGACGAATGATCAGTAAGGAGTTAATGCTCGTGATTGGATGATTGGGTCCACCTATGGCCATCTAACAAAAGCCATCCTTGATAAAATGTTAGCAACACAAGAGACAAAATTGATTGATAAGAATTATTGAAAGAAATATGACTGTAGGAAAAAATCAAATGTGCGGGAATCATAGGTGATTCTACAATATTTTTGACAGATTGATAAAATGAAAGATTTGACTAACTAATACTAAACTACATTCCTTAAAAAGATACTATAAGATGAAAAATGATCAAATAAGAATACTGAAGTGTAAAATAGAATGATAAAATGATATCCTACCTTGATTGATGATGAGGGATGATAAATTTGTGTAGAAACCAAAATAATGTCACAATCCCTTAAATCCCCTTCTATTAATTAATTCAACTCTACAACTAACATATTCTAATTAATTTAATTAGTATAATTAAATTAATTATCTACCTTACCCCTCCACTTCACCTAACCCACCTTATTTCTCCACCTCACTCTAGACCTATTCCAAGCTCATTAATTACCCTAGACATGGTCTCCACTTATCCTAACCAACTGGGACTCTTTCCAACCCTAACTATTCATGAACTATTAATCCTCTAACTATTTCTATGCTCTAATTTACACTATTCAACACTCCAGTCCTGGACTAAGCCAAAGACCACACTAAATTTGGGAGAGAAACCCTATTTTTGGTAAATTAGACTAATTCTCCTTAACCGATGTCGATTATCCCTCGATCGGCGTCGGTTCCCTAACCACCATCGGTTACCTTAAATAAGAGTTTCTAAGTCTTTGCATGGGTTCTTCAATTCATTCATTCACTCAGGATTTCACATTCTAACTCTCGAGAATTCAAGCTATCAGATGACGAAACAGAGTACATCAGGTCTTCACCAGCAACCAATCCCTTCCTCCACAGTCTTGGATCACTCACAACATAGCACACAGGCTCTGTTGTTACGATACTGGATATAACCTCGTTTCATCTCCGAATGCTCATCAACCTCCATCACCTTCAGATATACAAGTTCTTAGATAAATACCTCACTCTTACTTGTTAGTTCTGGGATTTAATCTTAAGTATTTTATTCATTTATATTATCTGACTCTTCTCTGTCCTATAGGATAAATACATCGGCTTGAGGCCCCTTTCACCAACGCTATATAGGAAGCACTCCGAGGGCATGGGGCCCTTGGAGGTTAGCTCGACCACCCTTTACCTTTCCTCATTTTCCACCCCTTTCCCCCATCAAACTAAACCTCATTAGTTAGTTTTCAATAAAATGATAACTTGGAAATTAAACCAAACCATGCAACATATTTCACCCTTAGAACTATAAATCGTGCATGATGTCTAGGGTTTTATGTTCATAAGCCTGTCTTTTAGTATGCCCATTATGGTCCTTTCCACTTAGGTGGCATTTCATATTTCATGCTATGTCAAATGTTGTGTGAAATGTCAGCAACATGTTAATCTTCACCACGCCCCTAGTCACGCCTTACAAGTCACTAGAGACATTTGGCCTTTCTCTTAATGGGGTTTGGATCTTGTCAGAGAGATCAACCCTCATTCTTCTCAAAGTCATCAATGGATCATCATGACGACCGAATACTATACTAAATGGGTGGAATATACCCCTCTCATTTCTACAAAAGTTGAGAAAATATGTGGATTCATTAACCATCACATCATTTTTTGCTTTGGTGTTCCTCACTGCCTCATCACTGACAATGGAAAATAATTAAAAAATAATACCCTACACAAACTATGTGACACCTTTGGCATTCAACTTAGTTTTTCTTCACCTTATTATCCTTAAAAAATGGTCAAGCGGAATCGACTAAAAACTCTTAACAAAGTTCTTATGAAAGTGGTTGACGATACTGGTAAGGATTGGCACACACACATTCCTTTTGCCTTATGGGATTATCGTACTAGCATCCACACGTCAACCACTATCACACCTTTCTCTTTGGTCTATGGTACAAAGGTTGTCCTACCTCCGAAGTCCAAATTCCATCTCTTTGTATCTCACTTAAAAATATGCTCAATGATGACAAATTTCACCAAGACCATTTGACATAACTTGAGTTATTAGATGAATGTTATTTAAATGCTCTTGACCACCTTCAAATCTACCAAAAATGTATCAAATGTGCCTATGAAAAATGTGTCTATGAATGAACCTTCAAGGTTGGTGAACTTATCCTAAAGGAAAATCAAAATGTAACCAAAGCTGAGAAAAGTAAATGAGAATTTTTTTCTCCTAATTGGCTTAGACCTTATATCGTCACTCATACCTATGGATCATGAGCTTATTGTTTATCTTCTCTTGAAGGTAAACCGAAACCTGATATCCTTAATGCATTTAATCTTCAACCATTCTACTATTTAATAAATTACTACATCAATTTATGTCACCTATATGATTGTCCCTTAAGCAAACCTCTCCTTACATCTACCTCTTTTAAGGACCAATGACGAAACTAGAATTGTGTGATTATCTGTGACTATTCATCCTTGTATTCAATATGTGTACCACGACTCTACTCATGACATGATTCACATGGATACTTTTCATTGTTTTCAGGATGGAATCCCATGGTCGTTCATCACTTAAAACGCCTCTTTTATAGATAATATTTTTGTGCTATAGTTATGCCTTCATAAAATAGGCCTATACTCTTTCATAGTCTTTTCCATGACTTAAAAGTCCACAATGAAGCAAAATATATATGGGATACTAAAAATTCAACTAATTGAGTCAAAATTCTTGTAAATCAGATGATTCCATCAGAAGGACATATTTTTCTCTCTTACTGCTATAAATAGACTACTCCCTTGAAGGACAACTATAAAAAGTTAGCTATATTGTACAAAGTCTATAAAAAAAGAATACTATTTCTTAAAATGTAAAATAAAACATTATCCTGAAGCTTCCTGCATCGATTAGATTCACGAAGACCTCAAGGAGATAATATATTTACCCCACATAGACTTTCTACATCGATCAGTCTATAAAAGCAAAAAAAAAAGGAAAATCAAGAAAAATTAAAAAAAAATTGGTCATGGACTTGCCTATTCTAGTTTTGGGTATCTTGCAGAAGGGGCATGCTGTCTAACAACAAGGTTAGGATAAACATAATCCTCCACCTTACCTCTTTTTATTTTCTTCTTCCTATTTAAGGGATGATGTGTGTACTTTAAACATAGTGATCACAACACTTCTTTCACCTATAGACCTATCACATCATGCAATGTATCTAGGTACTTATGTTTAAATAAGTCTAAGGGTAAAACACTTATGGTATTTTCCAACTTGGGGCATTTTGCTTCTTTTCACTTTACCTCTTCCTACCTTGATTTAACCATGACACCTTCATCTATACCTATGCCTAATTGACCTTTACTATTACCTATTCAACATTCAAACTTGCGTATTTTTTAAAAATTCCCTACCCAACCAACCTACCAATTTAACCTACCTATTCATCTTCCCTCACCAAATCTCATTCTTCCCTGGTTTATGGGAGAACTGGGGCTACGTAGAAAACATTTTGATGGCATGGGGCCCTTGAAGGTTAGCTCAACCACTCTTTCCCTTTCCTCATTTTAAACTCTTTTCCCCCATCAAACCAAACCTCGTTAGTTGATTTCTATAAAAACAATAACTTAGAAATTAACTCAAAACAA
Organism: Taxus chinensis; assembly: GCA_019776745.2. NCBI lineage: Eukaryota > Viridiplantae > Streptophyta > Pinopsida > Cupressales > Taxaceae > Taxus > Taxus chinensis. The sequence continues at coordinate 302,148,885 of CM034150.1, read as the reverse complement.
AACCATACATCACACATATACATCCTCATTTACTTTCCATAATGTCACCAATCACCATGCCAACCCGGTTATAGCTAGTTTGCCCAAAATTTAACTACAAGAGGCCATTTTCTTGAAATCACAACCTTACCAAAGCCCCACAGGTGCACCTAATAGCCTTATTACCTAACTCCCGACCTCAATGTAATTTGGGGCATATTTTTCCTAAAACACAACCCTACCCATGGCCTCTCCTAAGAACCCAACCTGAACCCACCCATTTGACACTCTAATTCACTTACTCATTATACCTTGTGATGAAGTTACTCGTGTTGTTTAGCCTACCGACCTTGCCTTGCCTTATGCCATGATGTTTATCTTGACCATACCAAACCTATTGGTGATATGAAAAAAACCTAATGCCCATTTCGGAACCTAGCTTTGTTGTGCTTTCAGGCCCATATCCTACACCTTGAATACCTAGATCACATCATTTTTTTTGGGATAGACTATCAACCTTTGATGATGTAGAGTTTGTGAGCTCTTCCACGTAGTGCCTTATCGCATTCTATATATTTGTGTGCATGAATGCCCCCACCTATTACCTACAACTAACCTTACCATTGCCTATGCCCATACCCTACCTTATTTTTCACCACCTACCACCTTATCAAACTCATCATTGATTTTTCCTACACCTCCATTAGTTCTTGGTTTGAGGGGGAATTACCTCCACCCATATCTGGGGAAACCTAAATTTCACCCATACTTGGGGAAACCAATATTGTTTGGTCAATGTCACTTATCAATACAATCTACATGAAAAAAAGGTACATGTAGACATGAAAATAATGTCACAATCCTTTAAACTCCCTTATATTAATTAATTCAACACTACACCTAACCATGACCCCTTTATACACATTCTAATTAAATTTATTACTATAATTAAATGAATTATTTACCTTACCCCTCCACTTCACTTAAGCCACATCATTTCTTCACCTCACCCTAGACCTATTCCAAGCTCATTAATTACCCTACACCAAGTCTCCACTTATCCTAACCAATTGGGAATATTTCCAACCCTAACTAGTCATGACGTATTAATCCTCTAACTAATTCTATTCTCTAATTCATGTCATTAAACACTACAAACTCGGACTAAGCCAAAGACCATGCCAAATTTGGGAGAGACCCTATTTTTGACAAATTACACCAATTCTCCTTAACTGACGTTGGTTATCCCTCAGATGATGTTGGTTCCCTAACCTCCATTGGTTACCTTAAATAAGAGTTAACTCTTTGCACATGTTATTAAATTCATTAATTTACTCAAGCTTTGGAATTATAACTCTTGAGCATTCAAGCTATTAGACGACGAACCAGAACACATAAGGTCTTCACCAGTTGCCAATCTCTTCCTCCATAGTCTTAGATCACCCACAATAGAGAACACATGCTCTATTGCCACGACACTGGATACAACCCCATTTCATCTCCAAACACTCATCAGCCTCCACCACCTTTAGATCTACAGGTTCTCAGATAAGTAACTCACTCTTATATGTTAGCTCTATTTATTTTTATCTTAAGTATTTTATTCATTTCTATTATTCAACTCTTATCTATCCCGAATACCACCCTTCACCCATCTACCTTCTATTCTACCAACCTAAACCATTTCCCCCATCCTAGTGTTGTATCACCCTTGCTGAGTCTTCGTATAAATCATACCATCCTTCTCAGAATCCCTCAACTTTTTGTGTAACCATAGAGAGATCCAAAACACCTGTTTTTAATATTTTGACCATATTGCCCCTATTGACACTAGTCACCCAACAACCATTGGTCATTTTCCAGTACCCACATTTGTTGCCTAATCGATACAGGTCTCTATGACTAGTAATTTTTCCTAGAACAAGGAGCTTATAACTTTCACCAAAAAACCCAACACGTAACCAAAATTCACCCAAACCTTACCTACCACCTTAGTGACCTTTCCCAACTAGAACCATACCTTGGATAATGCTATATTAGTTTGTACTTTAATAATTTGCATAATATAGTGTGTTGATAACCTTTTGAGACACCTAAGTAAAAGTGTTAGCAATATGAACTCTATTTATCACATTTATTTTCATTAATTTGATAAAAACAGTGGATTGATAGCCATCTAGGAAGTGTCAAACTTCCCAGAACTAGAAATCACTAGGCATTCCACCACCCTTTTCTATTTAATATCATTTTGTGGTCTTGTTGTGTTTCTTATACAAGTCGTTCCTCCTTGCCAAATGGAAGCTCTTACATTTAGTATGATCAAATTCTATAATGTGCACAACCTTCTCTTGACTATTAACAGGTACACCTCCTCACCCTTACCCTTATTTTTTTTATCACATACTTTGAGGTGAAACAATTAGTGTGGATTGCATCTAGATGTAGAACAACCTTTAACACAAATCCAAGGTACTTGAAGATCGTGAATGAGAATGATAGACGATAACGTGCTCTCATTGATGTAGAGTGGTACTGATGAACTCGAATGGAAAAATAAAAAAATTGACTATGCTCATGGATTATCGTGGATGATCCCCAAGAGAGGTCGAGAAGCTGGTGTATATAGATCACCGGTGACTGAATGAATCACTAGTGATTTCAGTCAGTTCGAGCTTATGAGTGATAAGGGTGAATGTCTTGCTAATTCAAACTTGATTTGATTGGGGATTTCAACGGATAAGATGTGGTAACTAGACTAAGGTCAATATTTATTTAGTTATATAGGTTTTGGTTAGGAATGAGTTTGTTAGGATGATTTTGGAAGGTTTCCTAATTGATTTTAAACTAGCCTCAACTAGTGTGAAAGAGGGATTTCACATAGGGGTGAATAAGATATAGGAAATAAGATTAATTAATTAATTGAATAAAATGGGGTGGGTTATGACTTATGATAGGTGGGCATAATTAAATAAATTGAAGGGTACTAGTGGATTACCTAGGTCGAGGGATGGGATAAAATAATGTGAGGATGTGTTTTAATTGTCAATTGTTGCGTATGAACATATTTAATTAGATAATTGAATGAGGACGGGAGGGTGTAGATTTTTGGTGTCTACAGGGGCATGTATACATGAACCTCATACATACACATCCACTCAGGGGGCACGCTGGTCCTATAATTTACTTTGCATTCCATTTCATCTCATCCACAACATATTGCATATCATGATCACACTTTGTCTTACTTACATTTACTTGTTATATGTAAAATTTATCACACATGCTAGATGGATATCTTGTATGTCATTATCTTTATCATACAAACATGCACGTTCAATTTCTTTCTAGTTGTGATCATAGATTCTACAGATCCACACACGTAGCATGGATTCCTGACATAGTACCTATCACCAGTCCCATAACGGCTCCTAGGGGCATCCACTTTCGTAAAATATAGGTGATATTGTTTCATTTTTCATAGCACATTACTTTATTATATTATACATGATTTGACATAATTTTTATCCCTTTAACATGCTAACAGGTGTTTCATGTGCAACATGTGATTTACAGGTCTATTTACCACCATGGTTGTCTGTTACATTGATTACTATTGTTTTCCTTTGCTTGTCATTATATGCCATTATTTGTGGGCTTTGACCTTTGTCTTGTGTGCACACTTGTCTGATTTTGGTCTAGTCATCCATGTGTGTCTTACGACATCATGAGTGTTGTCCCATGTTTGTAACGTGCTTTTCATGGTCTACATTATCTTCTTGCATCTTAGCTTACACATTGTCTTCCTAGCTTATATTTTGTCTTCTACATGAGTGTACTAACACTCACTTCTAGTCACTTTGTTTATGTGTGCCTAGGTTTCTATTAAGCACACTCCCTCCCCTTATAGGGCATCAGCCTCAACAAAATAGTTGGTCCTCCTTTGCGCCCCATACTCCTCAGTGACATAACATGCATGAAAAATAGGGGACCATCGTTTGGGTGAATCATTTACCCCATACATCAGTCTATAGTCACTGTTCAACACAACACAATACCGGTACAACATAGTCATAAATATCAGACATGGCTAAGAATAAGACTTGGGTCTTCAAAAAAACACATACACCAACATCCAGACCAGGACAATAGCACCTTGGGGCCCCTGACCCATCCTGTAATCCTATGACCAGGGGGCAGTTACACAACATTATTCAGTGCAACACAGTCTATAACACTTCACATAATAGATTTTACAGGGTATAAAATTTTTAACACCGAGCATACATGTTCCATACAACATTGTCTACTTTTGTGTTGGATTGGTACTATTTGAAACATATCAAATTTTTACACACGATCCACAATGGTGCTCTACATTTTGGGAAACTGTTAAAAGTTGGAGGATGACACTAGAATTTTCTCCCTAAACTTCTTCTAGTTCTTGGCATGATATCACCTAAAAAACTTGTAGGTAGTGTAACTAGCTTGAGATCGCCCAAAAAACTTGTTCTTATACATCATCTTCAAGGTCATTTATGCACTCTTTTCTCATCATGAATCAAGTGCACATGTTCCTTTTTCACATTTTTAAATACTTTCTTACATACTTTTTACAATTTTTTATCATATACACGCGTATTTGACTACTTATTCATTATTCTCTTTTGAAGTTCCATCCTTATAGGAAGAGGTAATCAACATCATCCTAAATAAAAACATCAATCATATCAACATCGACATCAACAAAATGTATAAAGGTAACATCTACACATGCGTTCCTGCCCTAAGGTTTTCATCATCATCACTTTTTGCACTTTCTCCTTTCTAGTTTGCATGGTTCACTTTTTTTATCACTCCATGCCTTTCCTTGTCTCTCAGCACACTTTTCACCATCAATCTACATGGTTATCAAGTACACATCCTCTTATCTACTTTATGTTATAAAGCATTCACTTAACAACATAAAGTGGAGGTAAATGTAGACACAAAATCATGCACTTTTGGTAATTGTCTAGTCTTGATTGCATACTACTATTCATTTGATTCCTAAGTAAGAAAATTAATAATTAACCCATGTATTTGGCCATATTTGATTTATCTCTATTTCCACTTTTGGTCTTACTCTCTTTCTAGCTAATACTATCTTTTCAAACCTTGACATTTATCATCCTAGAGACCAGTGCCTAGCAAACACGCCAACACCAGGTGCCCCCATCCCCTCTTGGCATCCTTAACGTCTTTATACTTTATTCACATATTTGGGGTCCTTTCTATCCTTTTGAGCATCTTATCATTTTGGTAGTCGGCCTTTTCGGGGTTAAATACAAAATTCAAGCAAGGGAATCATTTAACAATAAATTTATGTGATCATAATAAGGGACCATCCACTAAGTATCAGCTATCACCACCTAAGGTTGCATCCAAAGGCTATTGAAGAGCACTCAAGCATAAATTTTAGCATCCATTAAAGGAAATGGATTGCATTATTCTATATACACTTCATAGGAAGGGAAGTTCATTATATTCCATGCACACATCTATTTACATCTCTTATATCTATCTATTTTCTTTCTATCAAGTGTGACATGCACAAGAGCCACCTAGGGCACAATTGCACCCGCACGCGCGCGCGCGCACACACACACACACACACACACACACACACACACACCTAGAACTAAATTGGGTCTAAAATGTAGTATAATTATCAAGAGTAAGTTCACTTTTTTGACAGCTGAGGAAAGTCCAACCACTGATTTGCATTCTTTTCTTTTTGGGATTTGATGCACTCTTGAGGGTTATGCAGAAAAATATTTCATTGCAGTTTATTGTGCGACTTAATAGTGAAAAGAAGCCATAGAAAATGAAAATATTGCGACCCTGAAAAGAAGGTTTTCTAAGGGTTTTAGAAGTCACATGCGTGTAGAGAAGGTCTAGGGCACCCATAGACACCCATACCCATTTCCAGGCACCCCAGTCTAGGTATATCTTCTGGTAGCACATTTTTTTGAGGCTATGTGTGAAACTTCTCCCTCTTTACTCATTAGTTCATCACTTCAGAAAAATCCATATTTGGTTATGAATTAGCTAAGTTATTCTATCCCTTCTTTGCAACTAGGGTTTCATACTTTCTAGCTTAATTTTCTTCGGTCAATTATAAATTTTATTTCTTATTTATTTACTACAACATTGCATTAGAATTAGGAATCTATTTATTTAATATTTGCTTAATCAATGAGGTCTGTAGCCCTGATTGTTGATAGGTGTCTTAGTTTGTTGGTCCAATATGTCATGTTGTCATCTAATGCGAGTCTTATGTGTGTCTCTAGAGTTTGTCTGTCAAAGTCCTCGGTTCACCAAGTCAAGAGTAGTTAATAATATAAAGTGTCAAATAAATAAGGATTTTTAAGTTATAGAAGGTCTTGAACAATGTTAACATATTGTCATGATGTATGTGCATGGGTGTGTCTCCTTCAAATGTGTAATATCACTATGTTGTGATATGGGTCAACTGTCATGAATCTACGAATAAGTCTAGATTTATTGACAAAGAAAATTGTAGCAAGTTAAAAGTCTCAGTCATTATCAAATGTCAGTATAATGTGTTCATGAGAGTAGAGATAAATATTGTGAAAGGTATCTAGAGAGAGTTAGTTTGTCAAAGTGGTTTAAGGTATAAAGTAGTCATCCATACAATGAATAGGTAGGTTTTCAGTCATGTATGTGTTTTGAGGAGTATTAAAGCTTGAGTATTAAGGTCTTATTATAATGTATAATCACAATGAAGGGTATCTCAGTGTATGAAGGGCTCAAAACCTCTAATTTGGTTCGATATTATTGTCATAAGGGATAAATATCAGTCTTGTCATGAGTCAGTAGTTGGTTTCTATCTTTAAGAGCATGTTAAAGCCTTGAAAAGTTAATAATAAGTTATAAGTAAAAGCAAAACTTGTATTAAGTTACAAAATTCCTTGTTTTAGTATGTTATGTCATGTAGTCATGTGATATCATTCTAATGGTCTAGACAAAGTCATATGTTTCATGACGAGTCTAAGGTCCGTGTCAATTAGTAGTAAGTTTCAAATGCTGTAAGAATGATTATGTATTGAATTTCTCCATATCACTCTATGAATCGGTATCCTGGGATAAATTCCTTGGTCATTAAGGTATCTTGAATTCTGTGTCACCTCTCTTTTCTAAATGGAATAGTGCTAATGAAGGTTGAAATCAAGTCCAGGATGGAATTCATGACAGGACCTATAAATTTTTCTCAATCACAGTCAATAGAATGAATTGGTGTGTGATAACATCATTTAATCCATGTCATCAAAATGATATTATGTTTAAAATATTTAAAATATGAAGTGATCCCAAGCGTACAAGATTCTTCATGTGCAACTATTAGTGATGTTTCTTTAAATAAGTTATTTTGAGCTTGTTGTAATTGTCTCTAAGAGTGTGTCAAGTAGGTCCTATATCATTGAGGAATATTTTTTATGTGTCAAATGGTTCTTACCAATGATTGTTAGTGGTCATGGGTCAAGCCATTATGTCAAGGTCTACAATGGAGTTAAAATCCTGTTAAAGAAAAGAAGTATGAGTGTCTCAGTCCTAGTCAAGACCATGCGTAGTATGTGTGAATATTTTAATCTTATGAAAATGTGCAAGTCTATTAATATATGTTCTACCCTTAAAAGGGTCTAGAAGGTGTAACTAACTCTGAAGGCAAACATTATGAGATTTTGGGATTTCATCGAAGTTTAAGAAGTGTAGGGTTATAGGTTCAAGATGTCAAAAACAAGGTTATCTCACTTAGAAGATACTGTAATATGCTCAGAATGATGATATACATGCCATGAATGAAGGAAAATAAAGTTGATGCTTGAGACTTCTTATCTAGCATGTTGGTCAAAATTTCATCATGAAGGGACCTTGTCTTGTTTGAAGATCCAAGGTATTATAAAGTTTAGTATGAGTTTTTCCATGAAGGTTCTCAAGATATTTTATTATCAGAGTATGATTAAGTTTGGCACCAATAATATGAAGAATGGTAATCTGTGTTTAGTGTCTAAGATAGGTGAATGTAGATCCATCATGACCTTAGAAGGAAAATTCATATTACTAAGTGATCAAGAAGTTAATGAGGTTCAAGAATGTAGAGCTTAGAGATTAAGAGTGAAACTATAGAGTTCTGAGTGATTATAATAAGGGGATTTGACACTTGTAATGTTTTTAGTTGATTCAGTGACATAAAAAGGTGTGTATACAGTAAGAAAAAGTTGAGTGATGTAAACATGGGCTATGTACACTCAGAGATATGCTTAAAAATTAAGATTGAAGATATTTCTAATAGTCTTATTGTATGATTTTATGAAAGGACTAAGGTGTATTGGATATTACTTCAGTGGTATTCAAGTAGCATGACTGTAAAATATTAAGATCTTAATAAAAGGGTTAAAAGTCTGTAGTATGGTGTCATCAAGGTGTAAGGTCTGTAACAAACTTTGAAGCACTATGAGTAATGAGAATTGAAATGTATATAATCTAGAAAGAACATGATTTGTGTTGAGAGTTTTGAATTTTTTTTATGTCTTGGTCATGAGAGTCTAAGAAGGGTATATGTGTAAGGCTGATGATGAGAGATCTCAAGGTTTATTTAAAGTTCAAGGACTATATTATTGCTTCAAGATCCCATGAAGAGTGCTCTAATATGTGTAATATCCTATTGAGAATACTTACATCTAGGAATAGATTGAGTGCATGTTGATCCCCTGTTTGATAAACACTTTGGTAAGTGTTTTATCATGGTAAGCTATGTTTGATTTTGTCTCAAAGCTTGAAGGTATTCAACTAGTATGATAAATTACAAACTAATGAAATGTGATCTTGAATGATATTGTCAAAAACTTTAAAAAGTAAATGTACAAACATGATTAAGTACTCATAATACTGTATGTTGTCAGTGCTTCACAATGATGAGCTACAGGTTTGATGGTTTCTTGAAGCAAGAAGATATATTTTGTTCATCAAGGAAAGTGTGAGTGGTTTCTTGGAACTTTTTAAGGTCTATTAAGATAGTGAAGTGTGAAAAAAGAAATTTTTAGATGTCATGAAGGAGATAGAGTATCTAAAATTTGATTTTCTTGAAATAGCACAATATGGCTTGTCAAGGTTGTCAAGGATCTTAGATGCTCATAATCCACATGAAATGAGTTTAAAAGGGACACATGATCATGAAAGATGAAATAATACATGAGAGTAGGTTTTGATTGACTACCCCAGGATTTTAAATGTTCATGAAGAAATATCATTGAAGGTTACATGTCAGATACATGTCTGAAAATAATTTTTGAGTTAGGGGGAGCTTTATTGAACTCTTAATTGGCTAAGTAAGATAATTCTGTAGGAAAAAATGATGATTGATAGGAGTATGATAGATATTGCATACAAGGGGAGATTATGAAACTCAAATAGGTGTTTCATGATGAGAAAAGGAAGAGAAGATTGAGAAAGTGTTTCAGGACTATGATAAACAAGTAAAATAATCTTCAAATCTCCAAACTAAGGTAATTGCCTAAATTTTTGCATTATTTGTTAGAAAGACACAATATCTTGACAATGGGAGTTCTATTTCAGCATTTCATGCACTATTAATGATCTTATTGCATTGAGAAGTTGGCCAACATTAGACTGAGAATAAGAATTATGGACTTTGGAGTTAAATATGGTTTTGATAGCATTAGATACAGAAATGTGGTTTTTCTATGAAATATACTTGGAAGAAGTTGCAAAACAAGTATAGAAGACAAAACAAAGAGGATATTAGTTTAGGGGGGTATTTTTTAAGGCTTATAATAGGTCCATGGATCATTTATTGCTACTGGTGAAGTAAAAAAGGAGAGAGTTCAGTCAAAAGGGGAGCTATTTGACAAAGGAAGTTGTTTTTTGCATTGTTATCGTTGTGTGTTGTCATTTCCATAAAGTACCATAATTTTATCCTCTTTCATAGATGTAAAAGTGGGAGAGAAGCATTAGAAACATGGAAATGAGGTTATGTAGGTGTGTTTTGTCTTGTGGTTGCCATCAATGTTTCTTAAGGTGCTTGTCATCAATGACAAAGGGGGATATTGTTGACCATTGTGTATTAGTGTATATATTTATGTCAAATCCATTGATGGAAAATAGTGTCATGAGGTCATGTGAGTCTCCATAAGGAGTCATTCAGTGTTAAGTATGATGGTTGATTGATAATGTCCAAGTTTGGTGAGTTTTATGAGGTCCTGGTGCATAATTGAGCTTGCATAATCATGGGTTGAGTCCTCCAAAGTGAGTAGAAGTTTTTCAATTGGTCATAAAAGGTTGGTAAGATGTGTTACAGGTGTATAAGAGTCTTCATGAGGTCACCATGGTAATTTCATGAGGTGTCATGGTTGAGTCAGGTCATTCCAGGCCTATTCCTAGCCCTGGAGCATGCAAAATGAGATGGAGGTATGATATTTGGAGCTGATAAATCCTAACCAAGAATGGTATCAGAATATTAAAAGTGTATATGAGGTGTATGGTGAGTTTTAGGTCAATATTAAGTGGTATAATGCTTGTATGAGGTCCTTGGGAAGAAAGAAGGTGGAAACAGGTAGGATTACATATGTAAGTCTTAATGGCTAGAGAGTTTCAGACCTATTTTGGATATATGGTGAGTGTGGAAAGTTAGAGGATGTTTTCATGATTATTCATGAACATTTTCACGTCAAAGTGAAGAATAATTTTGAAGATACGTGTTTTGGTAAAATCGAGTGATTTAGAGTGTGTTTTTGAGGTAAAAGTCGACCTTCTGATGCTCAATGTGAATTATGTGCTTTGAATGGGACCCATATAATTTGGGAGATGTTTCTAGATTGAACTAAGAATTTTTAGAAAAAATAATGAGGTGGTTTAATAGTCACATTTTTATGAATGATCATTAAGAAGATAAGTTGTTTTGAAACCCTAGCTAAACCCTAGCTAAAAGTGACTTAGAGGAAATTGATCATATTGAGATTTTTTTGATTATTTTTACAAAAGTGATGATTGTATGTTGTAGAGGAATATTTCATCTTACCAGTAAGGTGTATTGTAGCATGTGATTGTATGTGGGCCCCAACTGAAAATGCAAGTTTCTGAAGATATTTAGTTTGTGGAAAAGTTATCTAAAGAAGGTGATAAATAAATTGACATTATTTTTAGCCTTGGAATTGTTATAGATTTCCATGATAGTTTCATATCATGGTTGAGCTTCCAAATTGAAAAATATTCCCTATTCATAAAGACTTATTTTTGGGGCAGTTTGGAGTAGCTTGTGGTAAAAGTTGAATTACATGAGTTATAGGTGGAGTTAGAACTTGATTCAAGTTGTGTTGTGATCTTGGTTGAGAGAGATTTCCATTTATATATAAAAATTTTGTTTTGTATATGGTATGAAGAAGTAATGACCTATTCTTTGAGGGTAAAATCTAGAGAACGCTTGGTCTAGAAGGGTCTTAAGTAGATTTATGAGGAAAGGTGATAGTTATTAGTTTTTCATGCTTCTTGAAGGTTTTCGAGTGATTAGAAAAAATGTATAATGGTGTTCCATTATTTTTTTAAGTGTGTAAGTGATTTTTGAGGTGATGGAGCAAGTTGAACTCAAGGCTAGTTTTTGAGCTCGAGAGGGCTAAATGAGCAGTTTCAGAGATGGACCTAGTTGAAGGCCTTCCACTTGGATTTGGAAGGAAATGTAATATTTTATTGAAAGAATATTCATAGGGTCAAATGGTATATTTTTTATTTCTTGATGATGAGGTTTTGTAGGTCATACAACTCATTTTTTAAAGAATAAGGTTTCTTATTTTCAGGAAAGTATTGTTGAGGCTGAAAGATTGAGGTAGACGATGCATTATTGTGATTGGTTGATGGTTAATATCAGTTGGAGAGTGAATAGGGATGAATTTTTTTTCCTATTTATGGAATTTTGAGGTCTTTAAAGTGAAATCAAGGGTGAAAAATAGTTGAGTTTGTAAAACTACTTTCTGGGAAGATCAATTTGGTGAAGAGAAAAATTGGTGTGGTTTGCACATATAGATGTTTCATGAGCTCTAGCATGCATGGATGCCATTTAAAGGTATAATGGATTCCAATTACTAGTTACGTTCCATAGTTGACGTGTTTTGGTGTGTGCTTGAGGTCCAAAGGTGAAGACATGGTTTTGGAAACAGCTATTGTGTGAAGGAAAAGAACTATCTTGAGTGTGTTATGATAATTTTGATTGGTGCAAGATAATTGAAAATCATAAATAGTGTTTCTATGTAATATTTGACATTACTAGTCAAATTGGGTGCTTGAATATTCATGGTCATAGAGTTTGTTGTTTTAGCTCATGCAGGTGATGGGGTTTTGAGTTGTTTTTGAGCTAGTTTGGTGCATTTGGGCACGGCTGAACTACATGGGTCTACATGATGAATCTTTATAAGTGTTTTGTTATAGTTTTATATTTTTTTGGTTGAGGTAATGAATAAGGACAGGCTTATGAGGTGTTTTAAAGAAGAGAAACATATAAAAGTGATGATTTGAGATCAGTTTTGAAGTAGTTCTTTGAGAGGGAAAAATGTGACCTTCTTGAGAGTGTGAAGGAACTTATAAGCAATGAAATTAGGTATGAAGATGTGTTTAAATTTTTAGGAAGGATAGAGAGCATGTGTGCAATGGGTTGAAACCAAGACAAGTATGTGAAATAATTAGAAAGAGTGAGTTGAAGGAATAAGGCTTTGAAGGTGTGTATGTGAGCTGAATTAGTGATATCCATTAGTTGTGACAGGATTTTTTTTTAGAGATATTCATCTTCATATGGTCAAGTTGGTGCTTGATCATCTTAGGGGGTTGTAGCCTCCTTGTGGAGTGGGTGCTTCACTAAATTAGAGGTTAGTGCTCCTTATAGGGTTGGTGATCTACTAAACTAGGGGTTAGTGCTCCTTGTGAAATTTATGATTCACTTAATCTCTTTGATTTGTTTAATATAAGCATATTTTTAGTGATTTTTATTCCCTGTGAGGGTTTCCCACTTATATATGGTGTTCATGTGTCTTTTTATTTGCTTCATGTACTTGTGAATGATTAATACACACCTAATGTGCTCATATGGTTATGAATGTTAAATGAATGAATGTAAGTGAGGGCAACAAAATGAAAGTTTTTTAGAGCTGATTCACCCCCCAGTCTATTGTGCTTCCAACAATAAGGGGTTTAGTAAATCAATCTTCATTGTTGACTCTCTTCCATCTTAGCATTCACTTTGTTAAGGGTCAAGAAATCAATCATAAATATCTTCCATCTTAGAATTCACTTTTTTAAGGGTTGAGTAATTGGTCTTCATTGATCAAACTCTTCCATATTAACATTCACTTTGTTAAGGGTTGAGTAACCAACCCCACCTTTCCAAACTTTTTGATATTAGTATTCACTTTACTAAGGGTTGAGTCATCGAGTTTCATTTTTAAGTCTCTTCCATTGTTAAGGGTTTAGAAATCAATCATAAGTATCTTCCATCTTAACATTCACTTTTTTAAGGAACGAACAATCAATCTAATTATGAAAATATTCTATCTTAACTTTCACTTTGTTAAGAGTTGAGTAATCGATATTCATTGTTAAAATATTCCATCTTAGCATTCACTTTGTTAAGGGTCAAGTATTCATTTTCATTAGTAAACTCTTTTATCTTAGCATTCACTTTGTTAAGAGTTGAGTAGTCGATCAATTCAATTTCCTAGTCTTATATTTTGGAATTCATTTTTTCAACATATAGGCACATCAAACAAGGTTCCACGTTCCCTCTTCTTCATACAAAATTGGTGGGAATAAGAAAGAGATTATGATCTATTCAGTAAAAATAAAAATCCTTTTCACATAGATAACTCTAATGAAGAAGAGGAAAGACTAAAAAATGATGTTTCCTTCTAAAAAAAGAAAAAATTGAAGGACCCTTATGGATGATTAAGAAAATATTGGAAAATAAATGCTAAAATATTAGTTAAGTTACAACACAATAATATAATAATGGATTACAGATTTGACACAAGAAAATAAGCTAATAAATTTGAAACCCTAAGTGCAAGAGAAGGGATAAAGTACTAAGCTGATTCACAATAAATCTAAAGTTGTGCTGAGCTGGAAAATTGATGAAACAAGAAAGAAGAGTGTCACAACCGAGCCTAGAAAAATATAGAACTATAATGAATTTTGGGACTAGGGTGCCTCTGTAGGGTCAAGGGCTCTTGGGGTGTTGCAGACTTCCTCTGGTTTCCTGTGACTACTCATAACCTCAAAAATTAAATTTCACAGGGTTACGAGATGTTCACTAGATGTCTCATTTAGTCACATGTAATTTGCTGCTTGATCACCGAATTTTCCTAAAACCCTCAAAGAGAAAGAACACATGTAAAACCCTAAATACATCAAATCCTTAAAAGAAAAATATTCAAAATGGGGAGTTAGATTAACCTCGACAGTCACTCAACTAAGTGAACTTACGATCTGAGAACTACAATACATTTTAGAATCCATGTAGTTTTATGTGTATGTTTAGAATCATGCCCTAGGTGGATATTGTGACAGACACACTTGAATAACGAGCAATATCGAGATGTAAAAGATGTAGATATATATGCGCATGGAAAAATGAACTTCCCCTCCTATGAAGTGTATGAAAAATAATGTAGTCCCTTTTTTCTTGAATGGATGCTTTGATGCTCTTGAAATGCCTTTGGATGCAACCTTAGGTGATAGTAGTAGATTTTTAGTGTTTGATCTTTTCTTATGGTCACATAGATTTATATTTATATGACTCCCCTATTTGAATTTCATAATTAACAACTAAAAGGATGACCACCAAGAAAATAATATGCCCAACGGTTATAAAAGAGCCAAAATATGTGCGCAAGATAAAAAGAGGTCGGGGGCACCCAGAGGGGATGAGGGCATTTGGGAACTAGTGTCTAGACTCAGAAAAGATGAAGTATCAAAGGTCAGACTGGGTAGTGGGGTGTGCAAGACCAAGATGAAAACCAATAAAAAAGTAAAGAGGCCAAAGACAATGATCAAATAGTCCTTTTCTCACTTATGAATCATATGAATAGTCATCTAGATACAAAATCATGCAATTTGGGTAATTATCTAGTCCTAATTACATACTACTATTCATATGATTCCTAAGTAAGAATGGTACTATTAACCCATGTCTTTGGCCACCTTTCTTTGCTTTCTATTGCTACTTTTAGTCTTACACCCTTACTTGCTATGTATTTCTTTTCAATATTCAACAATTATCACCCTAGACATCAATGCCCAGACCAGGAGACCAGCGCTAGATGCCCTCATCTAACCTGGGTTCCCCTATCCTCTTTGTTCTGTAATCACACTTTATGGGTCCTTTCTCTGCATTTGAGAATCCTATCTTTTTAATATTTGACATTTTCAGGGTTAATCAAGAAATTCAAGCAAGGTAATCATATAAATATAAATTTATGTGATCATAATAAAGGACCAAGCACTAAGCATTTACTATCTCCACCTAAGGTTGCATCCATCAAGGCATCTAAGAGCTCCATTGCATCCATCTAGCTCCATCATAAGGCAAATAAGGGCTAGTTTTTTGCATCACACCTCATAGGAAGTAACTTCATTCTATTCCATGCACACATTTACTACATTCTACATCTAGTTACTTGCTCGCTATCCACGTGTAACCAACACAAGAGAAACCTGGGGAACGATTCTACACAGACACATAACTACATTAGGTCTGATATGTAGTGTAATGCTCAGTTGTAAGTCCACCACTGTGGCAAATGAGGATAGTCTAACACCTCATTTTACATCTTTCTTTTTTAGCATTTGATGTCTATTTGAGGGTTTTATAGGTTCATTCTTCATTACAGGTTTATGAGGATTCCAACAATCATTGTGTGAATCCATGACGATAAAAGGATAACATCAATGAAAATGTTGCGACCTTAAGAATTAGGGTTTATGATCATTTCTAAAGACACTGATGCCCAGAATTAGTACCTTGGTGCCCGTGGGCACCGCTGTCCCTCTCTAGGCACCCCTGTCCAACTTGTTCCTCCATTTCTATAATTTTTTGAGCTCCGATATGACAGTTAGTGCTTCACATTTCTCTATTTTCCATCTCTATGCACTTTCCAAAACTTGGTGAATAGGCTAAGGCATCTTACCCTTCTTTGTACATTAGGGTTTCATTATTTATTGCTTAGTTTAATTTGGTATATTTATGTATTTCATTATTGCATTCATTTACTGCTACTATAACATCATATTAGGCTTGTGTATTTACATTTTATCTTAATCAAGTAGTATGTGATCAAGACCTATAAATATACCCAAACTACGTGATTTAGTGTCTACAATGACAAAACAAAGACCGATTCATTTTTCGTTTCCTTGAAATGGGAGAAAATCTGCCCTCAAATTTTGACGTTGAGAATTTGAAAATTTTACGAGGGCAACTCTAACCAACCAAGAATTTTCAAACTTAATCAAATAAAAATAATGAAGCTAGAAAAATTAATCAAAATATTGAGAACTAAGAAAAATTTGGTGCTTTCACCTCTGGGCCAAATCAAGCTTTGATAGATCAAATCAATGTAATGGACAAGTAACTAGATCTAACGGATTATAAAGCCATCGAAAACACTAATAACAATGAAACAAAGACAAAAAGTGAAAATGAATAAAAAAAAAAGACTGATATAGAACAATAGAAAACCAATCCACACATTGACAATATTCCTAACATCCCACAAATTAATAATCCATTCACTCAAAAAAGAAAAACATGAAAGATACAATCTTAGGTATGCAAAAACAAAGAAAACAATTCAACTTCGAAGAGATGTGCCCCTATCTATTCGATAAGGACATCTTGCAATTACCTTTTCCTAGATCTTTCAAAGTTCTAAAGTTAAAAAAATATAAAGGAAAACACGACCTTTGAAAACATAACAAAGAATTATTTATGGCTTGTAAGGAGGTAGCCTATAATGATGTAAATGTTTTACGACTATTTCCAAAAAGGTTGGGTGGAAAAACATTGGATTGGTTCCTACATCTCCCAAAAAATTTGATCACCACTTTCACGGACCTCTCAGAGAAATTATTTAAGAATTTATCCTTTAATCTTGATTCCGAAATCACCATGATGGACTTGTGTAATGCAAAATAATGAATAAATGAAAACTTTACACAATTCTTACAATGATGGAGAGGAATCTCCTGTCAATTTCCATGTTCAATTCCTAAGAAACAACTAGTAAGTATATTTATACCAAACCTTAACAATGAATTGTCCTTTCACATGTAGATGCATTGTATCAATATTTTTAGGAAGTTTTCATGAAGGGGACTCAAATCGATAAATACCTCATTTCCAAAAGCTTAATCAAACCTCCTTCCAAGGACAAGCACACAAAATAACAACAAAACACATCAAGATAAACTTAAGTACATCAATTGCAATCAGAATTTTATTAATAATGGTGTAACAAATAATCACAATGTGCATAACATCCAAAATAATCAAAATAAGAAAACTAAATGGAAACAAGCTATCATTGTTCCTAGTAAAGAAGCTACTCCTCATGATAATAAGAGAAGAAACTTTACAACATTAGGAGAGAGCCTTTCCAGCGTCTTACGACAATTGGTAAGTGCTAATATGGTCACTTACCCCATTACAAAACCCTTTATAGAAGGGAAACCCAAACCATCTTGTTACAAAGCCAATACATATTGCAATTTTCATCGCATTGATGGTCATAAAACATATAAATGTATGCGAATTTTCCACTATATTTAAGACCTCATTGATAGTGGAGACATTGTGATCAAAACCCAATAGTCAATGAAATACATAATAATAATTGAAAGGTGTTTTCAAATCCTTTCCTTAAGTATGTTACAAATAACAGAGCTCTAGAATAAGGCCAATCTTCCAATAATGTTGACTTAAATTCAATCATTTCATTTATTGAAGAGATACCTCATTCTATTGTTACTATTAAAATCCAATCTCTTAACTATGGGGTGGCCACATGATAGAATAAGGTTTCATTGCCCAAATTCAACTAACCCACCACTTCCACCATGCCTCTGGTATCCACTAATTCTACAACAAAAAATAATTGTAAGCCAACATTAAATGCTAAATATTCTGCATCTGGTGCATATTACCTAGTTAAATAGTTAACGACAACACCCACACATATCTCCCTCATGAAGTTATTGAAAGTGTCACCTAAATTTCAATAAATTCTTTCTCACACTCTCCATGAGGCACGTGTCCCTGAGAATCTCAAAACTCAAAAATTCCAATCTCTAATTGCTAATATTTCACCCAACAACCCTATACTATCATTCAGTCCTTAGGACCTATTAAATCAAAATATTCATAACCAAAACTCTTTGTATATCAAAGCCTATATTACCAACCATAATGTTAAAAGAATTCTCATTGAAAAAAAAGCTGCATTAAACATTTTTTCTATGAAAATGTTTTGACGTATTGGCCACAAAAAAGAAGGTTTTGAAGACAATATCATAACTATTCCTGGTTATGACAACAATGAATGACAATCTTCTGGAACAATCACTCTATCTATTCAAGTGGGCCCACGAATCCTTGAAACCAAATGCTATGTTTTTGATGTTGAGACTTCATATAATATCATTTTAGGATGACCTTAGATACATGTGATGCAAGTTGTGCCTTCCACATTTCATCAGTGCATAAAATTCCCCCCATGATGGAAAATAGTTTACTTTTCTTACCGACATAAAATCTTTTGAATACTATAAGCTCCTAGAAGGTAGGTACAATACTACAGACTATTACCCATATACTACTAGATCCATTGTGCCACACATTATACTAGTCATAAGAGAAAATCATGCATATCCTGATACTCTTTTCCAATCCCAACCTTTTACATCAGAGTCAAAACCATCTGCATCTAAATCACCACTTGAATTTAATTTTCCCCATAAAGGTCTTGGTGAATACAATTTGGAAAATGCATTTCATATTAACATGCCCCCATTTAAAAGAAGCTCCCATCTACTACCTCAAAAACACTCTTTGGAGATGGTACAAATACTTAGAGGATGAACACATTCACGACTCCGGTAGCTCTTGGTTTTATGAAGATTTGATGGATGATTACTATGAATCCATGGAATACACCAAATATCACAAGATGATGAAAAATATGAACTAGAAAGGAAAAGACTTGGCCCACAAGAACAAGGTCATATTGAACTTGTCTCATACGAATTAAATGTATACCACCATGGTCTAGGTTATGAAACCTTTGAAAAGAGACCTGTAATATTTGACATAATGACTAGTGAAGAGGACTTTGACTCCAAAGTTGAGACCGGTTCCACACATAACATCTTCAGATACTTGGATAAAATCAATCTCTTCTTTGAAAACCTATCCATCTGTAACCTTGACATCATTTATCCATCTCTTATTCATCAGGATCAACAAAGTCACATTGCCATGGACCTGTTTTAGAATGATGAGGCCATCAAAGAGTTTCTTAGGAGTAGGGACCCTATTCCCTTATCTGATCGAAAGAAAAGATTTTATAATAACTCTCGATGCTTTTTCTTGATTTGGAAATGAATTTGAGTGCTCCAGTCTACCAAAAATAGAGAAAAGTGAAAATTATAAAAATTAAAAACACAATCTCTTATAAAGAAAACCTCACCGAGATGCTATTCAAGAAACAAAATAATAAGAAAGTAAAAAACATGAAAAAATAAATTAACGTATCTCCCGGAGAATTTTTTTGAGGTACCTAAGAGATGATACTTAATGTAAAATCAGATAGATGACCTGCACAAACCTACAACATCATTTCAAGATAACGATACATCAAAAATGCTGCTAGAAGAATCCATATCAATAAATATAGGAACAAGTGATAGTCCTAAACTGTTACGACTTGGTGCGAGCTTATTAGAAATAGAAATATAGGTGCCAACATCACTCCTTATAGAATTCTAGGATTTCTTTGCATGGTATTATAAGGATATGTTAGGACAGGATCCCTCTCTAGTTTGTTGGTTGTATAATTTGATCTTTTGAAAACAGGTAACAGTCATGGTACATAAATCCCTCCTCTTTATTGGAGAGGTTCCCTTATTGAAAGCCAAAAAACCTTTTTACAGTATAGACATTTATTAAATATTTTGGTGAGGATTTTGATATCTCTAGATGCATTTATCATAAATTTTCAATACATAAGAAAATAGGAAAATTCAGGACTGATATTCAGAAACTGAGGATAGAGGAGCACTTTCAGATATAAAGATTGCAAAATAATAACCTACTAATGCTCTGATAAAATAAGTAGATTTAGACTATGCATCTAAAACACAGGACATGCATGTATTAGACAAAAATTTCCAAATACACTTATCAACTGAAAGACACAAAGTTATTGCTTCAAATGCACATAGCCTTATATGAATAAGACAAAGAACATAATGAGGAAAAGCACTACAGAGAGAGATTTTTTTTTGTATATTGAGTATTTTAATGTTCTCTTTACATCTAAATACCAAGAATCTTGATCCCTTACAATGACGAGAAAATTTCTTTAAATAACCCTGAGCGATGGTTACAAAAAGCCTTTTCAGTTTCCTTTCTTTTAATCTCAAAAGATAATATCTAATTAAATATTACATCATTAACTTATCCCTTTATTTCATAAAACATGACTTAAAGGGATAAATCCACCTAATTTATATATTTTACAATAAGAAACAAGAATATAAACTAGGAAGTCGAGATGTTAGTAGAAGCACTTGTAGTCCTCTTTGTCTTTAATACTTGATTTCTGAATCGCTTCAAGGATTCAACTATGTCCATTCCCTTAAGAATCATTCTATTAGCAGTGGCATGATTCCAACTACCCAAACACTTCTCCATCTCCTTCTTGAACTCTGATTTCTCCAAGAACTCCTTATTGGCATCTATGATGGCAGCATGCAGTTTAAATCTCCTTCACTTTCTCCTTGAATATAATGTCTTGTTTGAAAAAATCCTCCTTAACAAATGTCTTGAATTGAGACTTGATCTCTTGAATAGTGAATTTTTTATTTGAATTTTAATTGAAGATTTGACAGTGAATATCTAGGAAGGAAAAAGTGACACAAGATTTAAAATCTTCTCCTTTTTGTAATACATTGCGGAGTTCTCCAATAGCTTCCTCAAGAACCTTTATTTTCCAATCAATACTGAAGACCCACTACTTGGACAGGTTCAATTTTACATCATCAAAAACCTTTTTAACCAAAAGGACCTTTACATATATTTCACTCATCAACCTGAGATCTTGAATGCATTCACTCCACAGTTTCGACTCCCTATCCAACCCATTGAGTGTTGTAGAGAACTTCAGTTGAATTTTAGAACTTTTCTCATATGCCTTAAATGCCATTTCAATAAAATTCATTCGTGTGATTATTAAATCATCAACCATAGCTTCCATTTCCTTACCATAAGTGACATGCTTATGGATGTATTTAATGTCTTGGACTTCATCACTGGACATGATAGCAGGAGGTGGGATGGAAAATAGGGGAGTAGGATCAAGTACCTTATCCTCTGTCAATAAAGATTTGATTAAACTGGATAAAATTTGATTCTTCTCTTCTAACTTCTCTTATTTTTTCTTACATTTTTCAACCCTTTCAATTACCTTAGATATAGTCTCCCTTAGATTATACATTTCAATTTTTAGGGTTGATTCTCCAAGATGAATTCTTGTCAGCTCTAGATCACCCATTGATAGGTATTTTTTCATATTTATCAAACTTGGGTTTTAAATTTTCCATGAATTGCTGGCCTTGGGAATCTGAGACTAATCTTGAGGTGAATTTGGCCTTCTTAGTTGTAAGAGGAGGGGTAGTTCCTAGAAGATCCGCCACTGCATCAAAATTAGGAACAACAACACCTAAAATAGTATTTCTTTTCTTACTTTCCAGCAATGGTTGTACCTAGGTAAATGAGGAACTAGAAGAACAAGGGGCAATAGGTCCAAGTGTAGATGCACTCATGGCACTTTGGGTTTGCACAAAAACCACTTCCAACATAGAGGTATCAATTTGAGTGTTGATAGGAGCTTCCTTAGTAGATATTTTAAAGATTTTGAAATCCTTTCTTTTGACCGATCTTCCATGATACTGATTTCTTTAGGTGTATTCTCTTCAGGATTTTCTTGTTGTTTTTCTTGAATGTCATCATCATCATCATCCAAGTCCACAATTTTCTCATTTACTTCAATTTTCTTGGAGGAGGGATCACTTTCTTGAATTACATCAAATGCCTTATCATCCTTTTTGGCTTTCCCTTTTTTGGTGTATACTAGAGTTGATGATTTAGGAGGAGAAGGGATAGATTGTTCAAGTACCTCAGGAGCTAACACATGTATTGATTTCTAGAGTAGGGGTATCTTGGGAAGTGGACTTGGATTTCCTTGCCCTGAACATTTTCATTTTCTTGTCAAACCAAAGTCTAGTTGTCACTAGGACAGGATGGTTAAGCTCCTTCAAGTCATCTCTCTCTTTGACAAACCAATAAATAGTTTCAACCAGAGTGTGCCTGATGTATCTTTCATATTTAAGAAACTGTATATCCTCATCATCATCCTCAAATCCTTGAGGGAAATCAAATATAATGAAATCAATGATATGCTGCAAAGAAAATATCCCATAGTACCTTCTCATAGATTTATAATCATTAGAAAAATCTACCCAGTAATCTTTGATATCAACAAGGTGTTGATAACCCATTATGAAGTTGGTAGAAATGAACTCCTTAATGTCAAAACAAGTTTCAGGCTTATAATAGTGAAGGGTAAGAGGAACAATGGTCATATCAATGTTTTGAGCATATAAGGAAGTATTACAAGTGTAGTTTCCCAATGTGATTGGGAAATGAATGCCTCTAATATTCTTATCCCTGTATGTTCTATGTAATTAATCCAATTGTATACATATTTATACCAAATCCAATTTATCACTACAATACATCAGAAGTTTCAGGGGTTGTCCTTCAAATCCATCCAAACATATATATGAAAATTTCTTGAAAAATCTTCCATAGATGGTGATTAGTTACTTTGCTTCCTCTGAGAATCTCCTAGCAGTATCTCCTTCAAGTAACATGAAAATGTACATAGTGAATGCATCATTCACTCTCCTGAAATGATGATTACTGACCTTCAAGGTTAATTGTGTTCGGTACATTTAAATAGGGGCATATTTATTTTCATCCATAGGAGAAAAACCAAACCACTATCTATAGGCTACAATTTAGTACATTAGATAGGAGGTCATGTAGAAAGTCTAAGTTCTTTGAACATTTTCCAATTGCTCAATCAAGCTATCAAAAATAATTTCTGCCCAATTTAAGTTTTTCTTACTCTCACGTTTAATATTGATGTAGGGGTACATCTAATAGTGAAACTCATTGGTAGAGGGAATTCATATAATAATGTCTAGGAGAGTTATGACATCCGACAATTGTTCATGAAAATTGACTCTAAAAATTGTCTTAGGTAGCCTTGAGGATCCTTTCTTAGGGTTCTTGAACCAAGACTTGGTAACTCTACTTTTGTATCACTTGTTGTCCAGATCAAAAATAGTTTGAGCTTGATCCCTAGTAAGAATATTTTAGCCTTCAATCGTAGGGATTCTAAAAGCAACATGGATATAATCCTCATCTATTTGAACCAACACCTGACCTTGAGGGTTTATGATTTCTTTTTTATTAGGGTTGAAACAAGAACTATAAACAATAACTATATCAACATACTGGACCGAAATGGGAAAACCTCCTGCTTCAAAAATTCTACTATCCTTGATTAATTGGGAAATGTGAGTAGGGTTTTGACAGTTAAGATGTGCCCAAAAATATTCTAAGTCTAGAGGCTGAGATTCACTATCACCGATGCCTGGTATATCAGTCTCTAAGGTAGAGAGATGCTTGTGTCATTTGAAATTAATCTTCATTTTGTGATAGGGGCAGAAGATCACCATAAGAGTAATTTCCTTGGTTCCTTGATCAATACCATGAAGATTCAAAACTTCTCTTTGTATGTGTAGATTTGAAAACAATGGAGGAGTACTAGACCACTACTAGAAATAATAGAGGAGAGAGAACTTGAATGGTCAATAGTGAAAGAAAATGAGATAGTGAAAATGATCAACTAGCCAAGTATTTATACGAATTTAAACCTAGGTAGGTCGTTGAGGTGAAATTAATGAGGTAATTAATACTTTATGTCAACCTTGAAATATTAAAAATTGGGTAAGGTGGATAAAAAGAGAACAACTGTTCCAAGGGACATCGGGATGTTTGGGATGCACAAAACTGAAAAAGCCAATTTGTGGCAAAAGTAGAAAACTATTGCACAACTATCCCAAGGGACATCAGGACAGATGGGATGCACAGAGCCGAAATACCCTCAATGAATATAAATTGGAAAAGGTGGGATTGCGGGGAAAATGCAGATAAGTGGCACTCATGACACATGAGACGTAAAAATCTGAAACACTCGTAACACATTGAAATTGGACAATTTAGAAATATTTAACATAGGCCACAGTTGGGACATCAAAACAGTTGGGATGCGCAAAGATGAAAAGACCGATACCAAAGGAAAAACAAGACCAATTGGGAAAATAAAACAATTGGGGAATAGATGAATCAAAGGAAATTAGGAAATGAGGGGCATAAAAAGATGAAATACCTGCAAAACACTGAAAAAACTTCCAAACTCAAAATTTCAAAAAAAAATACTAACTGTTTAAAACTAGCTTTTTCTTGGGAAACCTCTGAAAGGGAATTTAATAGTCACCAAAAGAGAAAAATTTCAAGAATAGAGAGGAAAATTTAAAACTCTTGAGGAGGTGACAACATAGTTATACACAATCTTGTGGTTCACCTAGATGTGAAACCCATCAAACCAAAATTGAGGAAAATGCATCCTAAGGTTACATTGCTAGTAAAGGTAGAACTTGAGAGACTGCTGAAATTTGGATTTATCAAATCTATAGATTACTATGAGTGGATATCTAACATAGCGTATGTTGTAAAGAAAACATTGGGCATTCAGATTTGCACTGAATTTCAGGATATCAACAAAGTATGTACTAAGGACAACTTTCCCCTACCCAACATTGACATGATTGTCAACTCTACAGTAGGACATGTAATGTTATCTCTAATGGATGGATTTTTAGGTTACAACTATATTCAAATTTCTGAGGAATACCAACATAAAATATAATTCACATTACCCTGGGGTAATTTTTTTACAAGGGCATTCCTTTTGGCCTTAAGAATGTAAGGGCAACATGTCAATGTGTAATGAATGTCATTTTTCATGACTTACTTCATGATATCATGGAAGATTATGTTGATGAAATTATTTCTAATTCCAAGATTAGGTTGATCATCCATCCATTTTGTAACGTATATTTGAAATATTGAGAGAATATAAGTAGCACCTTAATCTAAAGAAGTGTGTGTTTGGTGTTACTTCAGGGAAGCTCCTAGGATTTATAGTCTCATGGAGGGTAATTGAAGTTAACCCTACCAAATTAAAATTAATCATGGATATGCCACCACCATAGAATCTTCATAACCCACAAGGAATCCAGGGAACAGTTGCGTCTATTTGGCACTTCATATCTCAGGTTACAGATAAGTGCCATCATTTTGACAAGCTTTTAAAAAAGGAATTCTAGTTCAAATGGACAAAAGAATGTCAATTTTATTTTACTAAGTTGAAATAATACCTATCAACTCCACTAGTGTTAATGCCACCTGTTGTAAAAAATAACTCTCCTAGATATTTTGACAACTTACACCCCCATTCTAGCTCTAAAGTTCAAATATTGCAGGTTGCACACACTCTGGTTATCCCATTGGCACAATTTCCCTCACTGTAGTTCCTCATGTGCCCTTACACTTTCTTCTCCTTTTTTTCACCTTTTGCATCCCTTATTCATTCCTCTATCTCCTTCCATTTTCTTCAAGTGTGCTCCTTGTATGTCCTTCTTCTTCCCAACAGTTTGTACACCCTTCGCGTACACCCCTAACTTTCCCTCCAATTTGGCTAAGTCCCTTGCATATCTCCTCTGCTCCTGTTACAAATATATTGTGACATTATTAATAAATTGTAATATTATTAATAATGAGTTAATATAACTCATATTAATAATATAGTTAATATTTGTGTGTGAGTGAAGTTGTTGAATAAACAACTCACGTAGATATTTTTGTGTGTGAGATCATAAAGGAATGTGAAATATATCCTAGGGATATGTTTAAGAGATTCATGGAGAGTGATATGATGGATTGAAGATGAAGTTTGACTCCACCTTTGTAGGAGATCAAAGATTATAAAATGTAACCTCTATCATTTTAATTCATATCCCAAATGAATTTAGTTTCTAAATTATAATATTAAGTGTTTTATTATCGTGTAGTTTTTATCAATGGTATCAGAGCTAGTTGCATGAAGGCTATGAATTTTTGAAAATGGTGAAAGGGCGGCTGATATTTGTTGCCCTGGTATATGAATTTTTTTCTATGTGAGGCATAAATATGTTTAGAGAGCATTGTGTTGCAAGTATTATCATAATTAATTTTTGACTTAATATCTACGGATTTTCTAATGTTTACAAAGCATTCAATGTAAATGAATTCTACATTGCATTGAGAATGTGTAAAGTGCCTTGTAAGATCTACAGTTTAACATTTCATTTGGAGGATTTGTGTGAGATAAGAGTGGTTTTGCTTGGTATTGTTTGTGCACATATTTAATTGGATACTATATTGACTTTCATCTATCTTGAAGTGGCCAAGATTTTATTCTATGTAGATTTGTATGATGAAACTTCAGGAACAAGGAAGAGGCACTGATTTGTGAAGAATTTGGACGTTTAGAGTTAACACCAGTGCAAAGTGGAGGGGTATCTACGTATTCTTCATTTTGATTGCGTAAATCAAGTTGGACATGTATTTGTGTATCCGTTGCATGATCGGTGGAGTTTTTATTCCCTCATGAGTCCACTTCTAGTTGAACATGCCTGCAATTGAATACAAGTCACATACCAAGCCCTTACATAGAATCAGTTAGAAATAATAACCAAATCTATAATACAATGATCAATTTGAGAGTGGGAAAGTTCCTACGTTCAAGGAATATGCTATTTTCTAGTTTTGGGTTGGTCACCAGTGGTTTATTATTTGATCTTGGTGATCTCCCATCAACCCTCTCGAATGTGATTTCTTCAAGGTTCTCCTACAACTCCTAGACACCACAACATAGTAAGTTCCCCCTTGAATCGTTCCTCTACACACATATTTCTCATGGATCAGACCCATCCGTTATTTTATATTAGAGATTCTTCTTTGAAGACCCATGTGTATACTATGTCTTTAGAGCTTCCTTAGGTATTTCCAAAAAATATAAGCCCAAACCATTGACATGCAGTCCCATCTATATCTAACTCATAATAAACGACACCTGGTCGAAGTAGTAGTTTATAGTTTTTTGTATATTCCTTCATATCTTGTTTGGTTGATTAGATTTAGTTTTAGCAGTTGTAGCCAAATGTGTTATGACTATTCAAATAATTTGAGTTAAGAAATTTTATATAGTGTCATTATATTATTTATACATGTTCTATTGTCAATGCATTTAAAAACA